>CM067902.1:13853921-14270477 GCA_034621355.1 Mycalesis mineus
AACTTCATATGGGAGGGTAACGCTGTACAGTGCCAGTCTGTGTGGCTTCCCTTTCCCTCACGCTTATGGCAGGCAAGATCCTCCTCTGTCAATACTAGCTAGCGCTATTAATACATTAAATTTCCAAATTCGTGTGGTGAATCTATTGATGAAGCGACATTCTGGCCAAATGTGGCATAGAATAATAGTGAATATTTAGGCTCTACGCCAATTGATACGTCGACGAGCGATTAGTCAGGCCTTTAGTTAGCCATTATACCGTGATATATGAATGGATGACGCGCACATTTGGTATCTATGAGTTTGATAGTTTATGTGACCACTTACGTCAGTTTTTGTTAAACTAATAAACAGCAGATGCAAAGAGTTACACTAAAGTAGTCAAATAATAAAACATTTTTGATATTTAGGTTGTTGAAACTAATAAAAGGTGTAGACAATGCAAATTTTTACTATTTTTAGGTGCTCTAGGTAAAAAGTTGTATTAAATTAGTTAAATAAAAATAATTATTATTAATTTCTCGGCGCTACCTCAGGCGCTGTTTTGCTTTTCGCTATGATCCACTTTGCTAAGAAAAACCAAAAAATCCAAGTTACAGTGCTGCTCTTATATGACGAAAAGCTCTTCTTAGTTTTATTTTGCAACCCTTTTCCTCACCGTCTACACGTCACCATCGCTATAAATTACCATAGGAACTGATGTAGTATATAGAAGCACATTTGAGTATAAAAACCAATAATTAATTAGTCATTTATCATTTAATTACAAGTAATTTTAATGTGTCCTGTTTTACCTAACTGGAATATATAATTAATTAGCGAGTTATTTACTCGCATATTGTAATGTCATGCGTACAGTTATTGAATTGGTTAAATGTCATGAGTATGGTTGTTCGATTTGCGTAATGGCCGCGCAGGCGCCACACGGATTAATGCCTACCTGTCACCTATTTAATTATTTCTTTTATGGTTAATTATGTACATACGTCGCCATAAATGCGCACATATATTATATTATGTAGTTAAATGGCTTACTAGACGCGATTAGCTTACAAATTGGTTTAAAATTAATAACTCGCTAATCGATGTAGGCGGATGCTAACGCTGATTCGATTTTAATTGGATTTACATTAATAATAGACGTATATTGTGATTTCATTATGTTTACAATGTTGTGATATAAATAAGGCTTAACATTTCAGTATGATATAAAAGCAGATAGTTTCAAATCTAGTAGAATTCGCGCTTATTTAACACAATTAATTAACTAAAACGACTCAGGTTTCATTTTTGGTAATAAAATGTTCTACAGAAATATATCCAGGTATAGGTAGGTAGGTATATATCCATACCCTGAATGTAGCAATGGATTCCGATCTTAAAAGAAGTCCCGCATTCTAAGGCCATGTACTTACTCCTATTAAGTATTGATTTATGTACTTTTCATGAACCGCTTTACTTGCGACAAGGATAGCAAATTAATTATCTCTAAAAGTTTTATGCTTTACGATTCAAATATTAATTTCGTCCTGATCGGCTTAAAAGTTAGACCGGAAATAACAAACAAACACACTTTCGCACTCATAATATTGATACGAGATGTGATTATAAATGGTAAAAACATTCCTCATGAATTAATTCTCTTGTAGCACAATTTAAAACAGCTAATAAGGAAATGGATACCTACTAAATTAATCCATATATTCGCAAAAAGCGCATAGATTGAACTATCAATATTAATTCGTGAGCTAAACCCTGACAGTTTGACTTTAATCGCTTTATAAAGCTTCATACAGCTTGCGCGTCGGGCCATGATACAAGTAATCCTATAAAAAGCGATATTTTTATGAGCGATCACGTTTCTAAGCATGCCAAGTAAAAGTCTTTGAAATCGTTTTAAGCAGATCTGAATACATAGGTCTCGTGTTTTGTGAAATTCGACATTAGCAAATTATGTTTTTTCTGGTTTTGGTGACAAGTTGTGTCGCTGTGGTTTGGTCATAAGGTCGGTAAAATTACAAATTGTTAAGATGATATTTTACTTCATCCTTCTTAGTTCTTCGGTCAAACCATGATACAAAAATATGTCGAAAAATAAGGTTCAAAAAGTCTCTCCGATTAAGTAGATAGTAAAAAATATTTAAAGTAAAAATTTTAAATTAGAGGATCTGTTAATTCCTGCCCTAGCCATAATACAACAGCTGTTCTTAAAATGTTTGTTTATTAAAAAAAAGCCTGTTGCAAAAGCGCTCCAAACAAGACGAAATGTCATAGCCCAGGGTTGACACAGCATTATAACAGTTCCTATTTGCCGCAGTCTGTTCGTTCGTGAATTAATGTCGGAACGTGTATATTATGAATCTGCGTGTTTACGTGCAAACATGTGTAAATTAATTTGTCTAGATGCAACGGCAGATTAAACTGCTTCTACACTTTACAAGTCACACGACATACGGATTAATTAACTATAATATGTTAAGGTTATAAATTCAGTTTAATTATTTGCATGTAAAGTACCTACCTAGAGCTTTTAATGACAAAGCTCGTCATTGAACTACTTTTACTTATTATTTGGATATATTTATCGAATAGTTTCCAAATAATTAGAAAACTATTTGTGTACCACCCCCGTGCCTCGAAAAGCTCCATTAGGCGCTTGATCCTGTTATTATCATGACATTATTAGTCGATCATTGCTAACCCTAAGCCCGTCATTGAAGCAGTGTGGTTGGCTAATATCTGAAACCGCCTCGATCATTAGAAAATATAACGAAGTTCTTTGTTGCATCTTTTAAAATTGGCTGATGATGATTGTCTGATGATAATTATGATATATTACTGCAATGTCTTTGCAGTTATATATCATAACTTTGCTAATTCTAGATTGCCTGGAAGAAATCGCTACAAAGCGAAAAGGCCGCCTTTTGTATTCTACTTGTTCAGTTCTGTTCTTCTGTCTTTATATTGTTTATTCTTACATACATTATTTTTAGCAAGCAGTTTTAGCAAGTCCTATAACGTATTAAATGTTTTATATGAACTTTTTATTAATATTGTGTTAAAATGAAGGTGCAATATGCCAGTAGACAGCAACAGGTTCAGCCATAAGGTCACACCGGATTATATAATTCATATTTATATTAAATATACATGTTTATGTGACGCTGATCCCCCGTCAGAGCGATTAGTTCCGTCTAAAAACACAACGTTTATGTCGTTAGTAATTATACTGATACTTAGCATATCATAGATATTGTTCATAGATAACGTGTCTGTGGTCCCCCGCAGATATATATTGTCAATAAAGTAGGGTGAGGTTGATGAGACTGCCTCGCCGGTCCAGTGGTTAGCCTGTGCGGCTTCGGATCACGAGGTCCTGGGTTTGAGTTCTGGGTCAGGCTATCATGTTCTGTCTTCAATCTATCTATCAAGTCGGCGGTGGAGTCACTACAAATAGATTAATTTTAAGTTTCAAAAGTGCATATAGTATAAGCCTACTTGAAATATACGAATTTTTATTTGGGGAAATCTTTTTTCTAAGAGACTTCCTAGCCCAGAGTTGAGAAGTTGGCGTTACACTCCTCAGAGAGCATAAAACTTAACGAGTAATCGTTACATAGTAAAACACTATCACCCTAAACCAACCCGCATTGGAATAGGGTGGTGTGCTTCAACTTCAAATCCCGTCTCGTAAGGTCTTGCAAAGAAAAATATTAAATCAATCATGGTTGTGGTAAAATTTGTTTCTTTTGTATTCATAAAACTAAACAAACTCAGTTCGAATTCTCTATCATTAAATCATGTCTTCAATTAGCATTTCTTATGAAATTAACTTATTCAATATAAAACCCATTTGTAAATTGACATATGATAAAGAGTAATCTAATCCTCGCTCAAAGTCGCGTGCAAACACGATACTAACAAGTGAGACACAAATCTCGACGATCAGATGCTGGAGATGATTACTGATGCAATAAGAAAACACAAATATTTGCATACTAATCACCCGTGGGAATGAACAAATGTACGAGCCTTGCGACACGAGCCATACACTTACAGCGATTTTGAAGGGTATACCTACCTTGGTAGTACAGTGATTAGCTTATTAAGCTGTCGGTCAAGATCAATATCATAACATCTGATTGTGACCGTTAGTAAAATGACATTCATCACCCAAAGCCCGCCAACCCGCATTAGAGCAGCGTGGTGGGTGTACGCTCCATATCCCCGCTCCTATAAAGAGGGAGACCTGATGGTTAATGGATTTTGACGACCTCCTTGGCGCAGTGGTATGTGCGGTGGACTTATAAGTCGGAGGTCCTGGGTTCGATTCCCGGTGGAGCAGATTGAGATTTTTCTTAATTTGTCTTGGACTGGCTGGTGGGAGGCTTCGGTCGCGGTTAGTTAATCTACCGACGAAGTCGTACTCGAAGTGATTTAGCGTTCCGGTACGATGTCGTGTGGACACCGAAGAGGTGTGGATATTATCCTACTCCTAACAAGTTAGCTCGCTGTTATCTCATCTCGCTCGCTGTATCCTGAACGTTACACCAAATGGTCTGATGGTCCGGCAAAAACGTGTCTAATCACATCATCCGACATTCATCCGCGGCGGCACATCGGCTGACGACTCAATCCGCCGGCTTTTTGCTGCCGCGTGCAGTCACCACACGGTGCGGGAAGGCCAGGATAGACCCTATAAAATTACCTGTATATTTAATGCCAAAATTTCGTTTATATCCCACATTCAATTAGTAGGAACCATGACAGTGCTTTAAAGTCATGGTATACTTAAGCTGTTATAGATTTTCATCATTTGTCCTTTCCTTCAAACCCTTCAAGAATTATCTACAAAATTGACTTACAAGATTGGGTATGACACATTTAACCTACACATTTTTATAATTATAATAATTAAACATATCTACCGATTCTATCGATGAATTTCTATTTGGATTGTTAATACTGCTACAATTTGTATTATTAAGTGATGATAAATCTAAGATGGAAGTAGGCTAACATGTCTGGTGGAGAATAATACCCACAACCTAAGGACGTCTTTGTTGTTAGGGTAGTAACTAGCCACAGTCAGGTCCTCTCACCAGCCACATGCATGATCGTTAACTAATCTATTTAAATATCCCAAAATAACTGCTACTACGATTTGACCATAACCTAGATCTATATAAAATCTAAATGCTCAACTTAACACTTGCTGTTATGATAATCGATAGTTAAATGTGTAATGATTATAAAAATGTCTCAATAACCAGGTAAACTTAACCTGAATAGCTATAAAATGATACGTCTCGGTCACCAGGCGGCGAGATCACCGCCTGGCTAATGATATGATAATCGGTGTCATTACCAGCCGGGAGCTGATACACAATCAATTGATACTTGTTAGTGCGTACACTTGATTATAATGACTCTATCTAGCTGACAATGAATGAGGGTAACATGTTTGTGAATATGAGCAATAGTCTTCGAAACTACTAATCCAATTCTTTTTACCCGACTGCGTCAGAAGGAGGGTTATGTTTTTCGAGCGTATGTATGTATGTATGTATGTATGTCCATTTCTTCGGCACGCGCTACAGCCTAAACGGCTGAGCGGATTTTGTCATGTGAGATGTCGTCGAATCTGTCAAAATTGTGGTAGTGACATAAGCTATATAAATTTTCAAAATGGCGGCTGTAAATGGGGAAAAAGGCGGGGATGTGTGTATTTTTTTCTTTTATCTTAGCAATATGGATACCAATTGAAAGTGCGTAAAAAGACCATTTCAAAAATATAAATATCATATCATGTTCACATTACTTTTTTAACAAAAAATGGCAAAAAGTGTACTAAGTGTACCGTCTCATTTCAGGCGGGGACAAATTTTGGTAGATCTTTCTTTCCCCGCAGGTTAAAGTATTTTGTCACTGTTTGCAGCACCATAAAGTATTTAGAATTTTATACAGATATAGTGATCCTTGTTTTTCTCTTTTCAGTTCATAACTTCTAAACAGTCGGGTTTTTTGTTTTTATAATAATAATATACATTACAAGTTAGCCCTGGACTGCACCCCTGAGCGATGATGCAATCTAAGATAGAAGCGAGCTAACTTATTAGGACGAACTCCACACCTCTTTCGGTATCTTCGAAGTTGTCTGATCGCGTAAATCATCACCTGGCTAATGAAATGATAATCAGCGTCATTACCTTCTACAGAACACTGGACCTTCACGTAAATCACGTACTAACAAAAAACTAAGCAGTGGGCTTCATGTAGCCATCACTATTCTTTGATGTATAGCCGAAAAACCGACAACGATGCCAACGCACTGACAATGAGCCATCAGATGCCACTAAGCTCTGTACACATGCCCATCATAGTGGACAATCGCTATAGACCATAGTGTGGAGGAGCTGTTACATTAATATGAACACTTACAATGTACAAGAAGTTTGTAAACAATCTCAAATTTCAGAACAAAGTCGGACTTTCCTTGTAGTCCAAACATTACGTCATCGGCACGATTCGGTCAGCTGACGACTTGGTAACAGCGGACACGTGTAGTTACTTTACGATTTGAAAACTAACTACTGTAACTGACACACTCGTTAAAACTTAAAATATATTTGCGAAAGGCCGGACAGTTCAGGCTCTGTGACGACTCTTGGCGTTGAATAACTCAATACCGTCTTTCCGTTTGATCGTGTTCAATAAATTTTAATGATCTGTTTGTGGTGACAAATGACCGTGTACTGTTTATTTTAAACGTTTTTTTTTTATAGAATATTGAACAAATAATTTATATTAGAGAGAAACTCAAGCTAACGTTGTTACTAATCTGTACAAATATTAAACCGGTTCATTCAGCCGTACTATTTACTGAAATTATTTATAAATGCTAATTACAAACGCGAAAGTATGTCATTTATCAGTTACTTTTTCACGTCTAAACCGATTTTGATAATTTTTGTACATTTGTTGTATACAATGTGTTGTCACTACACACTGATAGACTTGACGTTTCAGTGTTTGTTTAACAGTCTACTTAAAATATATTTACTTGTATGTTTAGTCACCTTTCAACTACTCCACCGGCGGTTGGCAAGAAACTTACCAGTCGATCTTTTCATTTCGACATTTTTGAATCTACTTAAAAGAAGTGTAATGTATTGGATAAAAAACAAACATTATGTGTTTGTCACCACTTCAAATATGTTTTCACTTGACGATATTTTAATTAGGTATCGATGTAATGAACCTTTCTCAGATGTTACCACTACACATCAGATGTAACCCTTCTACTGCTCCCACACATAAATCCCACATATTATTGCGCCATTTAATTTAGTTAATGAAGGGAGGGTGGGAATAAATTACCGCCGCAATCAACGCGCAGCGCATCTGCTGAGAAGTGTCAATCACGGCCAATTAGAGGCCGTGTCTGAAGATGCGGATGCTGTGCCGAACACGCGACGCGAGATGTGGTGAAGAGTACAGGACTTGGTAAGGGCCCATCTACACCATGAACCATGGCGATTGAAAACCATATCAATCATGTAGAGTGCCGTTGTATGTACCCTTCCCATAGTTATCGAATGCAAAACATCTCGAGCGTGTATAGGGCCTTTAAACCATAGAGATCTGGTGGTCAGACACTCGTAATTAAAAATTTGACAACCCATGCTCCTACCATAGGTAGATTGATCAAGGTAGCAAGGTTCAGATCCTCGGACGTTCCAGAATGACACGATTTTTTTATAATACTCATAAGAAAAATGAGATCCTCAGTCAGACCATTAGTTAACTTCCGGACTCTTTTCAAGAGACCCTGAAAATATAATTAAAAATATTTTAATGTGTAAAAATATTAAAGATCATGCCTAACTTCAGTGAGAAAAGAGTGGAATTTTGACGAAGGTAATACGTTTAATAGGCCGTTTTTAATAGGCAGGTGAAAATGAATTTTCTTCGTTTAGAAAGTACTCTATTGAGCAGCAAACAGAATTCTCTTCGCCACTGAATCCTTTTAAATTTTTATTAACTATATTTTTACATTATTGTAAAATAATAGGTAACAAACTTAAAATGAAAGCAAACAACAACATCTTAGTTTATTTAAAGTTATTTTCCAGGAACTGAACCAGCAACTTTGTTTTGAACTTGAAACAGGGCGTATTGAGTTTTATACGAGCTACTTTGAACTTCCTGGCGCCATTTGCAATTAGAATAATTTATATCCAGTGCTCTTTTTGCGTCAACTCATTTACACATTCATGTAATATCTTAAACATATATTATGATTCTCTTAAAAACCTATAAACATAGCGGCGCCTGACATTGCGCATGGAATGTTGTTAATTTATATGAATGATTGTGTGTAATTTTTTATTGTAATTTTCAAATGTATGCAGTAGAGTTGATGTTTGTTTTATTCAACGGCGAATGCACTTGATGTTACTTGATGTTATCTAAAATGGTGGAGTTTTAAACATAAAAGTAGTACAAGTTTTTCAACCTATACGTACCTCTAATTTTGACTATCTTCAACATTGCATCGTACTGGAACGCTAATTCGCTTGTCTTCGAGTTTGTTTCCACCGGTCGAGTGTTGAGCCCGACAAGTGGGCACGGGCTCAGCAGAGTAATGACTATGTTTGATGCTGATATAAATAGCTCGAATTGGAAATCAAACATAGGACAACCATAACATAATACACCGTTTAAATGCATCAAAGGATGTCATTATTTTTTTATATTTTAGTTTAATTAATTTCGCACCATTATTTGAATTCCGAAATTAAGAGATTTCGAGAAAATTGTGATCTTATAAATTTACATACAAGACTTCCATGTGTAAAGTCGGTGTAATGTAGTATGTACCAACATTGCTGAGACCTGTTCATGGATTTGAATTATGAATAATTTATTAATTAATACTGTTAATTATTGTAAAACCAATCGACATGACGATCATTGTTGGTAGATATTATAACTTGTTTATGATAAAATAAATCGTTATTGTGACAAATTATTATTTATTACTAATATCTGGTCTACATACAGGTGACACGTCCTTAATATAAAACTAATAAATAACATGAATAGAGCGTTCACAGATTCTTTTTTTTTTTTTTTTTTTTTTTCCAGGATTTATCTGCAATCAGTCGACAGACTATAAGCAGGTTTGTGGCAGGATAAAATGGCTTTACCAGACCTAAGGACCATTATCCTCAAGTCTGTATAGAGTCGAGCACATCAGCTCGTTTTAACCTTTTGATTCTTTCCACAGATAATAGCCCACAAGCCAGTGAATTGGGATGCTTGCGCAACCGTTCCCGATGTTGGATTTTGTATTTGCTTATCTCTTCCTCAATAGTTGGCATTTCCAAGTATTGGTGTATTTCAGCGTTGCGTGCAAACCAGGGTGCGTTGACAAGCGTTCGTAGTATTCTATTCTGTGCTCTTTGAATGACTAGAGTGTTAGATTTACTAGCGGTGCCCCATATCTGAATTCCATACAGCCAGATGGGTTTGAGAATAGTGCAATACACCAGCACTTTATTGCTAAGAGACAAGACAGATTGCCTGCCTAACAGCCAGAGCAGATTCCTGAAGCGATTGTTAAGATCATTGCGCTTCTGTTTAATATGATCCTTCCATGTAAGGCGTCGGTCCATATAAAACCCCAAGTACTTTACGCATGCACTTTGTGGTAGTGTCTCCTCACCCAGTTTAACAGACGGACAATCCCCTGTTTTTAAAGTGAAAGTAATGTGTTGCGACTTTTGCGCACTAGGCTTGATTCGCCACTTTTTTAGCCAAGCATTTGTTAGGTCTAGCTGTTTCTGTAGCTGCATACTAGCTAAAGTCGCATCATTACTGCAAGAAAGAAAGGCAGCATCATCTGCAAATGTTGCAACAGTAACTTCTGATGAGAGGGGTAAGTCACATGTAAATATGTTATATAGCACAGGGCCGAGGACAGAACCTTGTGGCACTCCGGCTAAGCATTTGTATAGGCGAGATCTCGCATCTTGTTCTTTTACTTGAAAGAATCTGTCTTTTAAGTATGACTCTAGTATGGGGAACATGGAGTGAGGCAAGAGTTTTTTAATCTTACATAAAAGGCCTTTGTGCCAAACCTTGTCAAATGCCTGTTGAACGTCGAGGAAGGCAGCGGAGCAATACTCCTTTCTTTCTAGGCATTGACGAATGGTGTCATAAACTCTATGGACCTGTTCCACCGTAGAGTGTTCCTGTCGAAAGCCAAATTGGTGCTCAGGAATTATACAGCATTCTTCCAGACAAGTTCTCAGTCTAGTCAGAAAGGCTCTTTCCCAGAGTTTAGAAAGTACCGGCGTAAGGCTAATCGGGCGGTAAGATGACGTTTCTTCTATAGGTTTGCCAGGCTTGGGAATCATTATTATTTGTGATATTTTCCATATTTCAGGAAAGTGGCAAGTTCTAAATATAGCATTAAACAGCTTGCTAAGGAATATTAGGCACTTTTTAGGTAACTCTTTTAGTAGTTTAGGGGTTATGAGGTCAAACCCTGGGGCTTTCTTACTGTCTAATAGAGAAATTAATTTAGCAATTTCCTTAGGGGATGTTGGTTTTATTGGCAGGCAAAGTTGCAGATCCTGGGAAAGAATATCATCGATTTCACGGTCAAAGGAGTCTTGATGGTCGTTGGGTCGAAATACAGTTTCGAGATACGCTGCAAAGGCTTCCGCTTTCTCATCATCAGTACGGGCCCATGTGGTTCCAGTTCTTATGGGTGGAAAATGTTTTTGGGGATGTTTGAGAGAATTTTTGGTGGCATTCCACAGGGATTGCTCTCCTAGACCTGAAGATGACATTTGTTCTAGATTACTTTTGGTGATGTTATGACTGTTCAGTTTAAGGATTTCTTTAAGCTGCTTAGAAGCGCGGTTCAAACTTGTTCTGTCGCTTTGATTGCGTGAAGTTTGCCAGTTGCGTCGTAATTTTCTCTTTTCCCGGATTTTACTCCTAATATCCGAGGGAAGCCATACATCCGCCTGCACCCTTGGAATATCAGGCGTACTCAGCCAAGACGCGACTTGTATTGCATTAGTAATGCATACACATGCATCATTAACCTCCTCAGCGGTTTTAAGGGAGACATTTAAATTGATTTCCCGATCAAGGTGATTGCGAAAGGATTCCCAATCGGTTCTCGAGTTGTGCAGACGTTCCGAGTTATCTGTGGTTTCTAGGATCGCAGGACTGATTTCCAAAATGACCGGGGAGTGGTCTGACGAACTGTCATGACTTGTTTCAATGGATGTGTATAAGTGACCAATGTTCTTAGTTATAAAGAAATCGAGAAGATCTGGCCTTTTTTTTGGATCCGCAGGCCAATAAGTGGGTTCTCCTGTTGATATTGATTGAAGATGGTTAATATCAATGCTCATCTTAAGTTCACGGCCACGTGAGTGAGTATACCTTGAACCCCAATAGGTATGCTTGGCATTCCAATCACCCCCACTCACAAAACGATTTCCAAGGGTTTTAAAATAGTCAGAAAACATTGCCGCATTAATATTATGTCTAGGTGGGCAATACGTAGCTGAGATGGCAATGTAATAAGAGCTATCTTTTACTTTGATGGTCGTAGCTTGTAAGTGGTTTGTCACATAGGGCTCTAGCAATGAGTGTTTCAGGTGTTGTCTGATAATGATTGCAGTTCCAGCATGAGCACTACCATCTGGATGAGGAGTCAAGTAAGTGCAAAAACCGGGTATATGGAAAAAGCTCCTTTCTGTCACATGCGATTCTGAAATGAGCGCAATATCTAGCTTATTTACTGTCATGAAAGCCTCTAACTCATCCTTTCTGCCAGACAGACCATTGATATTCCATGCCGCAATTCGCAAGGAAGTCATTTTTGATGTTTATCAACGAGTGTTGTTATAAGGCCCATGAGGGTACTTATTTGTTGTAATAGAAAGTCGATCTTTTTATTTTGTTGCACGAGTATATTTTCTAGTATAGTAGATGGTTGTGTTGGATCTGAATTTCGGTAAAAGTCCTTTGTTGGGACATGGGTGGAGGCTACTTGGGCATAAGTCTGACACAGAAAGCTAATATTCCTGGTTCTTATATTTCTAGACCTATATAACTACATTTTATAAATTGAGTTTTTCCCGCCGCGTTGGCGGTCTGTTCGCTATAAACTCAAAGACTATTGATCGGATTTTCATGTGGTTTACTTCAATAAATAGAGTGACTCCTGAGGAAGGTTTAATATATATTTTTCTCAGTTTCTGTGTACATTGGCTCAATTACGACGATGATATTATGGTTTCTACTTATAATTTTCTTTTGTTACGTTTTCATTAATTTCTACTTTATAGACGAAATTCTATTTTAGCTGAGCAGTGGCAAATTCATTAGGGTTTCTGAGCTGTATACGCTATTAGTCTGGATTATTTAGTTTATATGTTATATTTTAGCTAAATTATAACCATGCACATTAAAGTTGTAAACGTCAGTTCGGAACAGTGGCGGGGCAAGACCTAAATTTGATGTGGGCAAGACAGATTTCGCGAGGCCCTGTTCTATTGCGACCTGAAGACGGAATTTATAAAATAATAACAAAAAAACAAAACAAAAACAATACAATTAACACTGCCAAGTTTTTATTCTGAATGATTTATATTAATGTAAAAATTACACATCGTAAAAGGTTGAAATAACAATACCAATAAATTAAATATTTTATGTTCTTCATAGGATGCTTTTAGTTATACAATTAAATTCCACTTTTTAAAAATTATGGCTAGTACTGGAGATGATTCTGCCAGTATATTCGACATAATTTAATATTTTAAATATTTTCTTCATGCTGTATAAGGTTTCCCATAGGGGTCATTATGTAAACCAGTGCATTTAATATATATATATATATATATATATATATATATATATATATATATATATATATATATATATATATATATATATATATATATTCTATATCACCATCGGAAAGTAGAAATTTCAACGAACAGAAAGCACACCAATTTAAAAAAGAAATGATATTTTGACGGCCAATTTTTCGGTTGAAAATTACCTTGTTATTTTTTCGATATTCATTCAAAATAAGGTGAAAAAATAAATATTTCAAATCAAATAAATTATAGCGTGTGAGGGCAAAACAAGTTCACCAAATTTTATGAAAATAAAATTTTATTTGTAAAAGATAAACATAAAAAACGAAAAACTTGGTTTTTGAATTTTTCACACAAATTTTGTTCTTTGAATTTTTCACACAAATTTTGAGGTTATGCGAATTGATTTGCTACAACTTTGACAACAATAGTCTTTTAGTTTTAACGAGAAAATCCGCATAAGTTTTTAAGATGGTTAATATCTTTTGTACTTCCCATTCCAATCACCCCCACTCACAAAACGACCTCAGATTGCCCGCATTTATTTTTCCTTTCATTTTTATGATATTCAATAAGAGCTATCTTTTACTTTGATGGTCGTAGCTTGTAAGTGGTTTGTCACATAGGGCTCTAGCAATGAGTGTTTCAGGTGTTGTCTGATAATGATTGCAGTTCCAGCATGAGCACTACCATCTGGATGAGGAGTCAAGTAAGTGCAAAAACCGGGTATATGGAAAAAGCTCCTTTCTGTCACATGCGATTCTGAAATGAGCGCAATATCTAGCTTATTTACTGTCATGAAAGCCTCTAACTCATCCTTTCTGCCAGACAGACCATTGATATTCCATGCCGCAATTCGCAAGGAAGTCATTTTTGATGTTTATCAACGAGTGTTGTTATAAGGCCCATGAGGGTACTTATTTGTTGTAATAGAAAGTCGATCTTTTTATTTTGTTGCACGAGTATATTTTCTAGTATAGTAGATGGTTGTGTTGGATCTGAATTTCGGTAAAAGTCCTTTGTTGGGACATGGGTGGAGGCTACTTGGGCATAAGTCTGACTATGTTTGTAAGTTAGTTTAGGGACAGAAGAGGTAGGTTTATCTTCCTGGTTCTTAATTTCTGGACCTGATTTATACGATTTTGGCTGCTGTGTTGCTCTATTCGATTGAGTTTTTCTCGATAATATTTCCTTATACACTTGGCAACCTTTATAGTTGGCGGGGTGGTCAAGGAAACAGAGTGCGCACTTAGCTGGTGTGTTTCTTTCTTTTTTAGAACATTCAGAAGTTCTATGGCCTTCTCCACATTTGACACAACGGTACGGTCGCATACAGTTATTCTTTGAGTGACCGTACTGTTGACATCGGTGACATTGAACAATAGTCCTAGATTTTCGAGGATTTTCTATTTTGATTCGTTGATGGAATATATATTGAATATCCTTAACCGATTTATTGTTAGGGCTGGGTTCAAGATTCACAAAAAATGTTGATGTTGGAATTTTGTTCGGGCCATACCTACTGTTGATGATTTCACCTCGTACCTTGTTTCCACTAGCTTCAATTGACTCTATTATTGCACTGTGAGGCGTAGTGTGGTGTAAATTCTTTATAACTATGCGGAAACATTTTTTGTCCTTTCTGGTAAATGTATGACCAATTAGATTATTTTGTCTAACAACATCTATTATATTTTTGTATTCTTCGACAGATTCAGTCATGATGCGCAAGTTATTTTTGTTGACTATTTTTAATTTAAAATGCTCTGCACCTGTTCTTGATTCCAATAATTTTGTCAGTTCATTTACATCCTGGATTCCATACAAGATTATTGGCGGAGGTTTATTATTATGTTTGAGTTTGGAACGTGAACTTTCATCGTCGAGAGAATCTACGGGAAGACCGCTAAATCTATTGCCTGTTTGAGTGCGTTGTGTAGGAGAGTCACTAACTCGTCTTCGTTTCCAACCCCTAGAGGTGGGTACTTTTTGCCAGCTAGGTGGGTTAGTTGTAGCTTCTGGACTAACAACAGAGGTATCAGAGTCATATTCCATGTTACTCGTGAAATAGGTGTCGATTTTTTGTTGCACGACATTTGTTACATCACTGAGGGATGAAGATCTAGGTCTTTCGAAATTCTTCACCGCATGGCGGGGAAGATTTAACGGCACACGCGTTGGTTTTTTGCGTTCATGCTCTCTTATTGAATTTTGGCCAGTAACATTATGTGCTGATGAGGTGGCCTGGTTGCCCACCACTTCACAGCCTTCGGTAACCAACTTCTCACTCCGGGGCCCGGGTACCCCAAAGCGCCGGTCGCTAGCCGGATCGCCAGGCAAAATGCATTCCTTATTACTCATACTTTCATTAAAAAGGGGGGGTTGGGACAGCTAGACAAAGCACTTTCCCAAGGTACTTTGCGCAGACTTTTGAGAGAGGTATTTACTACTCTTGGCTCCTGCTAGCCGACGCAAGCAAGCCTGCATATTTCGGGTTTGGTTACCGCCGCCCAATGTTCGGCGACTACTCTTTTAGGGGGAATTTAGTGCCCCTAGGCCAGTAGTGGCCTAATGACAGGTTACTTGACCGCCGCCTGTGACTCGGCGTTGTTGCTCTTTAGCACCACACAGATTCTTAGAAGTCAAAGTGGGCACCTAAAGTTAAGTTGAACTTCGTGGTCTAGAATACTGTCAATATTTAAGCAACATAAGCCCGTTGAGATTTTTAGCTACAGCCTTGAGTGAGGTCTTGATTCTGGTGCTGAAAGAGCATTGAGATTAAGAATCTTGTTTAATATCAATCATCAAACGCGAAACTACCGCAAGAATCTGTTTCAATTTTTGCGATTTTGGAGTTCAGTTTACACTTTATATTTATTTATACTGAGTGTTGTAGATGTTATTATTAATTTTATTTTATCGTTCATACTAAAAACTATTTTACTAAAAAAACGTTTTTTCTGATCGTATTTCTAATCTCTCGCATTGTCCGTTGCCATTATCCACATCACTAGACTCACGTCACTTGTATCGATTCGGAAACAAATTTATCGATCTTATCGATATCTGGTCGATCTGGTCGATCCGGCGCGCGTGGATTTATGCCCGCGGAGCACGCACGCTGATTTACCGCGTAAGGAACACACGTGTCCGCCAGACACGTCGGACACGGCGTGCCCGCAGGACACGACACGGAACAGCGCCTTATCGGGACGATAAAATTGTTATACGGATTTAGAGCGTGTTCGAGCGGGGTTTGTTTTTAATGTGCTTAGAATTAACTTATCTATGATGCTAAATGATGTCTTAGTTTTTGTCTTAATAACAACAGCTGTTTTTTTTCTTGCTGCTTTAGATCCTGATGTTCTAGGTTCAAACCCGAAAAAGGTAGATTTTAATATATTATTAGTATATTCTGATATTTGTATATATATCAGTAGAAACAATTAAGGTAGGTCAGTTCTTCTCATATACCTATTAATGCATATTTCTATCAATACATATTTAGTACCTACTTACCCTAAGTTCACCATTCCGCATTGGGGCAGCGGAGATCTGAGATATACGATCGTATATAGTTGTTTATAAGAACCATTTTTCAATATCTTGTTTTCATGCTTGATTACATTGAAATGATTGTTTATTCGTGCACATTGGTCTCAACTCTCAACACAGGTATTAAGTGATTACAACTGCAGTTGTATGTAATTCTGTGACTTCCGCAATATTTTTGAAGAAAATAATAATTTGGTGTCAGTATTTAAAGGAAGGGCCACGAAATTGACGGATTTTGTGGTAAAAGTTTCATCTACATCATTATCAGTCTATTTCGCCGCTCCACTCCATTACAAGGCAGTCAGTCAACAATTATAATCACATCCCTTTTTTAGCCTCGCGATAATCTTTTCACATTAAGAGAAATAATCCTCATTATCGAGATACCATTTCTTTTACAGTAATTTCAATTTAGATGTGATCTTAAAGTAACACGCAAGCTAAGTATTCGTAGTTCGATATATCTTTAGTACATATATAACTACATATTATAAAATGAAGCCTCCCGCCGCGTCTGTTCGTCTGTTCGCTATAAACTCAAAGACTATTGATCGGATTTTCATGCGGTTTACTTCAATCGATAGAGCGACTCCTGAGAAAGGTTTTGGTATATATTTTTCTCAGTTTCTGTGTAAATTGGTTCAATTACGACGATGATATAATGGTTTCTACTTATAATTTTCTTTTGTTACGTTTTCATTAATTTCTACTTTATAGACGAAATTCTATTTTAGCTGAGCACGTAGCACATTAGATTTAATTCGTCGAGCTGGATACGCTATTAGTTAAATTATGAAAAATAGTTTATATATGCTTTATTTTAGCTAAATTAAAATCATGCACATTAAAGTTGTAAACGTCAGTTCGGAATTACGTATGCGGCAAAGTGGTGAGTCTGTTTAACCTCAGAGTTTTACACGTGGTCAGAGTCACGGGTGTCTACTAGTTGTTATAATACTCAGTACGCAAGCAGTTCTCTAGTTAGCGATCTAATAAGATCAAGCTGCGGGCGCGACGTGGTATACATTTCACCGGCCGCCCATTCAAATGCTTTCAATAGAGATATCGAGCGCGCGCCGAGCTTGGGTTTGTTTTTTAATTTGTAATAGTTCGCTGTTCAAGTGGGATTTAACCGTGGCTTAACTAAGTGCTATATCTTTATCAATATTGAGAATATATTTAAATAAAAACGTAGATGCCCTTTATAACTAAGACTAATCAAAAGTTTTGAAGTTTTTTGAGTAAAACCTTTTTGAAATCGTGACGTAATTACTACCACCTTGTTTATTTCTGCCGGCAGTATTGCAGTGCTCTGCGTCATCAGCATGATCATCAAAAGGGCTTTTGGTTATCTGTGTAATTATTACCACATAAGACTTAAATAATTTAACTGATGAACAACTACGCTAGTTTGTATGAATTTCTATGAATACTTGTCGTGGTAAGCGAAACTTTGTCTTCATACAAATAAAAAGAAACCAACAGTATCGCCTCGAGTCGCCTGCTACTGTCGTCTAGGATCGGCTACGAACTCGCACCTTAATTTGACTTTCTTCTGAAGCATCAGATGTGCCATCTGCTTGATCCATCGGAATATCGTAAACCGAAAAAAAAAACAAATTTATCTATTTATAATTGACACCTGAAATCCCCTCGGTAAAGCGTACGTATACACAATATACTAAATAGTAAAAGTAGTTTCAATCCTACCTAATAAATATCGTCCATGATTTTGACCAACATTATAATTATTTTAGTTTCTTTCCCGACTACTCTATCTCTTCATTGAACTAAACTCTGTGCTACGCTACTAAGAAGAGCTAATTAAATATATTAATACTCATCACAACTCCAGAAGTAAATAAATAAATAAATTTAATTTGTGACGGTTGTATTATATTGTTATGGTTTAATATTACTATTCACTACACAGGTCACTACCTACAGGATAACAAAAAACAACAAGAATTAAACATCCCCAGTTCCAGCTAGAATTAGTTATGTCTTGCTTCTTGTAACGTGTTTTTGTTGCTATACATACAAGCCTCAATCAATTTCCTCACACAAACTTCCGTCAAACTAACAAGGCGGCGCAAATTATTTATATATTAGCACAAGCCCTCGACTTTGTCCGTGGAGGAAATAGTGTTTAAAAATCTTCGAAGAAGACCAAAATATGTTCGTGATACTTATTTTTAAAGAAAGAATGATTGTATCCTTAAAAGATGTGTTATATGATTTCACAGACATTTTTAGCAATGTATAAAAGCAACAATGCTTTCATACATTGTTTTGTTATATCTTAATGGAATAAGGCAGTGTTTTCTGTAACTATTGTAACTATTGTACTCGCCATTAATTGATATTTATGTTATAAGTCTTGTTAGATTAACTTATATTATTTTGTATGTATTTATTTTGTGCATAAATGTTGTTGGCTTGTCATTAAATAAAATAAAATAAAATAAATAAATTTTCAGTGAAAACTTCCAGTGCGACATTTCCACCAATTATGATCACAATTGAGCTCATTTACATAAAACCTTAACAAATTAAACTTCGAATTATTTGAACCTCAGAAATCTCTATATTTATTGGTGGAAACTGAATGAAAATCGATTCATAACTCTGAGTTTGTCGTGAACAGACGGACGCAACGGGGTATTTCTTTTATAAATATTTAGTGATGAGGCGATTGCTCAAAACAGTCCATAAATCATTACACCGCGGCTTCCCTGGCCACTGTAATTGGGGTTGCCCTTTCTGTCTGTACATCATTAAGGCTATTATATATATTCGCGGAACCTCTGAGGTTCGATGAGGTGATGACTGCCTTGACAGCTCAGGTCATTATCAACCTCCTGATGATTTCGTTTGTGCAGAATTTTGAGGCATACCGGATGTTGTTTTTTATACAAATAGCGGGCATACGAGCAAGCGGCTCATTAGATGTTAAGTGATTACCACCGCGAAGAGATATCTGCAACACCAAAGGAGTCATGAATGAGTTGCCAGCTTTTGTTTGTTTATTGTTCTTAGAATTTAGTTTAGACCATATTTAGTAACAAAATTAATACTATTTAGTTTTCATTTAGATATATATGTAAATCAAATATATAATTCCTCCTTGTAGAAGAGGTTTGCGATACGAAGCATCTAACATGATCTATATGAATAATGAGGTAAAGCTAAAGCATAATTTGGCCATAAAAATATTAAGCGATTGAAATAGACTATCCTATGCCCTGGCGTATGCCCTGAAAACGGTCTATTACGATTGCATCCTCTGAATGAGACGAATACCCTAAAACGCTCTGTAAAGACCGCAACCTCTGGAGCAGGCGATGGTACCCTCACTAGCAGCTAGGGTTAGATACAGATCGAGCTATTTGTCGCGGCGCGGTAAGCAGCCCACAGACTACAGTAATTAATTACGCAGAGATTAGAAGGCGGTGCACTCCGGGCTTTCTATTACACTCATATCCGCTTTATTATTCTGAATTAACCTTAATATTGACTAGGTTTTACCTGCGGCTTCGCCCACTTGTATTTTAGCCCTATCTCAGAACTATATCCTAGAGGCGAATTGTCGGTTATTAAGTTTTCGTGGGAGGTTTTATTAAAACAAACATAAGCCTGTTCACTGCTACAGATACAGATGGTCCACCTAACGCTTAGCAGAAAACCATTAATTCCTTAACTTGAACACTTCGCAGTTGGCAGAACACGCAAAGAAACCATCTTACAAAGTAGCGCCCCATCGACGGAAAGCGTACATAGTTGCAGTATGTAGTGCACTAGGGTTGCCTACCCGTCACCAGGTACGCCCTTAATCTATGTCTAGAAGTAACGATAATCTCTCTCAGCTATTTGATAATGTCGCGGGTCGAATACACAACCTCCTTTTCCAGAGTTGGTTAGTAAAACAATTCGAATTTATGTAATGTAAGGATAATTTCCGAGGAATCCTGTCTACTTTAGTAGTGTAGTTATATAATATTTCATGAAACATTGCACTTGGGATTCTGTTTTTCTTGTTTTCTCCATGTTATTTAATTGTAAATGTAGATTAAATAGTTATCGCAGGTAGGCGGAGTGAGCTGGGCATTTACTATCGTCGCTCTCGTTCACGAGTGATATATGTCAGCAACAAGCGAGTTAGGCTTAACTCAGGCTGGCGCAGAGGCGAAGCGTCGCGTTGAGTCTTAGTTTTTAACTATGGTACTTTAGTACAAAATCGTACAAAAATAGAATCAAACGTCCGCAGCTTCGCCGTGCGCTTTCATGCTATAGCGGCTTCATACGTTGCAGCGTGTCGACGCGCGTCGTCGTTTCACACACTGGTCATAACCGATTCTCGACTGATCGCGCGAAGAAGCGCATCGACGCGCGTTGCAGTTGATAAAATAATCACTACGCTTCGGCGTCTGTGTGAGTTAAGCCTAATACCCGAGACATTACTGCATAACTACTAACTATAAATAGTCGCAGACTATCTAGTTGGTTCATTAGAACTATTAAATAATGAGCTTTCGAATCACGAAACCACTAACCAGTGTCTACGATATTAATGCTTTGAAACTGTGAAAATGGATAAGGTAAAGTTTCACATTATCTAGTGATATTTTCACATAAAAATGTGAAGTCTGAGAACTTCAATAACCGAATAAATACCTAAATGGAAAAATCATAAAAAGACTATTAATTATTATAATTCATGACTACAATAATAAAAAAATGAAAATCTTTTTAGAACATAAATGACATGAAAATTAAAACATTAACATGAAAACATCATATCGCTTAGAAATAAATAACAAAATATAAAATACAAACTTAAATAATTAATAATTATTTAAGATTTTCAAAATAATAAATCGCTAACAAACGTATTATTCCTACAAGCGGAAATCGAATCTAAACATTACGTATTATAATTACATCCTACTAATTAATCTCGCAAGGTCAAAACTCTAACCGCATTTAATAGAGTTGTTATAATTAACCAACGCAATCATTGGCCAGCTCACCATTTACAGGGATTATAATCGTCGATCAGCTGTATCTCTCAGATCGCAGATCGTTCGGGAGATACGAGAGAGAATTAGCTCCACAGATAATGAGGCGGTAATGGGAAATCACTAGCGGAGCCAGCCGCGTGTTGTGATGGAAATAGCTTAATTTAAACTTTACAACCACAGTTACACTTAGTCGGGACAATTATAACAATAATACTCTTAGAAGAAATAGAGTAACATATTTTTCTATGATCTTAAGTACCTACTTAGATAATAAAAGAAAAAAAGCACAACTAATGCCTAAATTATTTTTAAAATGCCAAATTAGTCTTCTTGTTGTAATTATTTTACAGGTTTAGAAGATCCATGAAGAGCCGGTAAGCTACTTAGACGTTGCTCTTTTTAACCGACTTCAAATAAAAGGGTGCTCAATTTGATGAGTTTTTTCTTCGTCTTTCTTAACTATGGCACTTTGTACTGCGATTGTTTCGCAATAATTAAAATACAGTGTGGTCAAGAGTTTTGTTATTTGACTTCATAACTCCGCCATTTCTTAGCCGATTCAAAAAATTAATTGTTAAAGTTGTTAGTTTATTACTATGTACCTGCTTCCAGATTATCCCTAGCTAAGCTGTAAAGCTCCTCTCCTGTAATAGAAGTCGTCTGCAAGGAGCTACTAATGCTGCTGGATATGATATTAGTATAAAGGTCGTTCCGACATGCAGTAAACCACAACATCCGATACGATCTCGCGGCTATCGCACCGCTATCTGCAATCACCATTGCCGCTAGTGGAGCGTCGCATGCGGCTCGCTGCGGTAATGTCAACACATCAACACGTTTATTAGCTATGTCTTACTGTGAAAATCTTTTTATTTACCTTTAATTTGAGGGTCAAAGTTTGATAAATATAAACACTTTCTAACGAACCCCGTATAACGATGCAAAAATAAGATACCTACCATTAAATTTGTCTGGTGATGGAGGCGCAAGGTGTATGAAAATTCCTGGACAAAAAAACCATAAAAAATAATCACATTTTCGAGGCAAACACTCTTCGTGTGTATTTGAGCCAAAAATGGGCTCTTTAAAGCTACCTTAGACCTAGAAAAATAAGACATTGCAATGTGTAAATTAAAAAAATAAACATTTTAACTGCATGAAAAATTATAAAAAGAATAGAAGGAAACTTTGTATAGTTCGCACTACACAAAATTTCAATTTGAATTTAAATATGCAAATCTTACTAAACAAGTAATCTCGACCCAGTGCTGCTCAACCGTTGGTCAGGTAATGAACGCATTAATCGCAAACCGTTACAGTATACGATATCGTACAACAGTTTATCACCCCTGCAGCTCTCGACCACGACCAACGCTTGTCATACATCAACTACCGGACTACGTGGACTAGATTCGCGCTCTGCAACTAGTTTACGTGCCGCGACTCTTCTTGGAAGCTATTCGTTATTTTAATATTATAGTACTTTTCAATTGATTCAGTGGTTTTATGCTATACCTACCTACTTAGCCCTTAACTTCAATCGAACCTAAAGGAGAAGAATATAAGATTATTGGCTTTTCTTTTTAAAACTTATATGAATTAGGGTATCAACTTTAAATATGATACTATTTCCTCGGAAATAAAACATATTTAAAATATAATTTTATTTTAGGTTTCCATTTCCATAGTTAGCATCTAATTGTTAATTTGTTTATGTATAAGAGATTCCTTACGGAGCATCATAGTTCAAGGATATAAGGAGCATCATAGGAGATCAAGCTTCTTTAATAAAGATTTCAAGAATTAAAATAACCATTAAAAATTAAGTCATCACAACCAATGAAACTAAATGTCACTTTAGCTTATAAACTTAAGTAAGAGTAGTTACGACTCTAACAAGTCTCAGCTCATTTCAGTAAGTCGATTCGTCCGGTGCGGGGCGAGTTACTTTCAATTACAATTGCTATCGGTGAAATGGGGTGATTGCGCGCCCACGACTCGCCGTGAGAACTGACCCTTACACCCCTACCATTGGATTGCAGCTTTATCACTCAGACTGGTATTTCGGAAGTAATAAATTGGCGGACCACGTTAGAAAAAGATAATCTGAGATCATCAATTTATTATAAAATAAATAAAAAACTATTTTATTTCAGATAATAATTGGTCCATATTTACTTTGTATAAAACAAATGAGCTCAACAATTTGAAAAAACATTTGATAATCTGATGTATCAACCAATTATCAACATGTACATTTATTAAATCGATACCAGCTACACATGATATATGCAGCTGGCCAATACTCCTTAGAACACAAGGCAGTGCATCCAAGGACATGATCCTAGGTGCATTGCTTCTTGATAGTGTAGCTGGGCTAATCTAAACTTGGGAGTTTCTATCAAACAAACAAATAAACTTAGATGTGCAACGTATTACTTTTATTGTATCACACCATGAAGTTGCTATGTCAAAAAATTTTTAAATAAAAATAGAACCGACTCAAAACGCACTAAAAAGTAAAAAATAACTGTGTCATTTAGTTGCTTTAATTTACTTAAGCATATCTATGAAGTCGGTGCCAGTCAAGTTTAAGGAACATTTATTTTACGTAGTAAAGCAGTTTGTGGGTTCTAGGTAACGTCCTTGAAAGTAGAAACCTTGGCTGGCACCGACTCCTAGATATGCTTAAGTAAATTAAAGCAACTAAATGACACAGTTATTTTTTACTTTTTAGTGCGTTTTGAGTCGGTTCTATTTTTATTTAAAAATTTTTATTTTTTACTTTTGGGTGATTTATCGCCACGTATCGTATTTGTATTATACTGTTATAGTATATTATACGGCACTAGTAGCCAAAAACCTACCGATACTGAGATAAAAACCGAAATCGCTGTAAGCGTGCCTCCAAAATTTGAAGAGTTCCTTCAATTTCCCCAGGATATCATCAGCAGATCCTAACATGAGGACAATGGGACCACCTTGGATGTATGCCCTTTCTAATAAAAAAAGAATTATCAAAATCGGACAACACTGTAAAAAGTTATGCGTGGTCATACATAAAAAAAAAAAAAAAAAAAAAAAAAAACAAATATACGTGTCGAATTGAGAACCTCCTCCGTTTTTTTTCGTCGGTTAAAAATAGAAAAGTTTTGATTCTAGACACTGTGCTAGCTAGAAATAACTGCTTTGAAATATTAGTATAAGCGTTACAATTTGAAGTCGAAAGTAAGTTAAAAACCCTTGATAGGATCCGACCATGATTCTAATGATCCGGACGAGTCGGTAATGGTGCGCTCTGCCGACCGATAGATGGCGTTCACAGATATACAAAATGGCGGTAATTAAATCTCCGGCAGCCGTGACCGTCTTATTGAACTCGTATTCGTGCAAACTTTGAATAAATAAACTGCACTTTTCTCTAAGCAATTTTATGGTAATGGCTTCTTTGTGTTAGGTTGGGCCTCTTAACCTTTTAACTATCGAACGTTAATACACTTTAATTTGAGAAATTGAAAGAAAGACTTTGTATTATGTAAGTTCTCACAGGATTTCCACGGAGGACGTAATGGTTAGTATAATGAATAGTACCTGGAACGCTTTGCTCGTTTTTTTTTGTTTAGCAAATTATACATTTTCTAAAAATGAAACCTAGCTATATTTAATATTTTTATTAGCAAATAAATAATATAATTTAAAGATAATTATGTAGCAAGTTAGTTTGCCTTACAAGTACGAAAATCCGCCGATGATTTGTATGCAAACGACCACACTACAATAAGGATCCCTAAATAGTTAGCTAATAAATAACACTAGTCAACTGCAATTGAGAATATTTTTGTAGTGACACATTAAAACGGGCCCAGCATCCCCGCGGCTCGCTACCGGCTGATTTACACCTACCGTTTACCGACTATTTACATTTTATTTACAAATAAACAACTTATAATTTGTGTTCAATCGTGTGATAATTATTGCCATAATGTTGTTACATAAATAAAATAAAACTGCTAATATGTTTTTAATGCAAAGTTTTGTAAATTGAAGACCTCCTCTTTATCCGACTGCGTCAGAAGAAAGGTGATGTTTTTACGAGAAGATTTAATATCCTCATTATATGGGGGAGACGATATAGAATTTAGATCTACTTACCACGCCACTTCGCATGTTAATCACAATGACGACCCGGCGGCTTAACATAGTGTTCGGACATGAACAAAGAAAATCTCAATATTTCATAATCAAATCCACAACTCAAGCTCAGGACTTGATCCGAAGCTACATAGAGTAACTAATAAACCATCGAAGCAGTTATAACAAAATTTAACTATCATCTATTTACACCAATAAATCAATAAATAACCACAAATAAAGTTCAACATACAAACTCTATATTGCTTCTGAAAAGTACTACGTAAAGTAACAAATTTTGCCCGGGAATTGAACCTAGGTCATCGTGACCCTAGCCACTAGAGCAAGGCAGCATTATCATATAAATAAGGTTTATTGTCACATAATGTAGTTAGGTGCGATGGTGCGAAGCGGCGAGCTTTCCTCGATAAATCTCTTTGCGCCGTGCTATTATACGTAAGCACCTATAAATGAGGTCTCTTGGGGTCTTCGGGCCGCGCAGTAAACGGTGTTGTAGACCTCACGATTTATATATTACGCTAGGAGTTATTTGCGGCTCATTTGTGTATTGCAAGTACCCAGTGGTAGAGCTATTTGTGACAGCGAATTGCTGCTGCTATGCTTAGTTTAGTCGCCAATTAATATATTGTACTTATTATTATAATATTTAAATGATATATAGAAAAACTGTCCTAAATTCACCACAGCAGGAGATATGTCCCGGGATGGGCAACGAGAGGGGAGAAGGAAGGGGATTAAGCTATTTTTAGTAGTATAGTAGTATTGGCATGCTACTCTATGTTACTCCGACCACACAGTCTTGATACATTTTTAATTAGGTAGAATATAGTCCAAAGAGCTCAGTTCTACTTATTTTCTTTATGCGTTTAAATAATGCAAGCGTGCACTTGGTTTTATTAGTTGTTTATAGTGATAACTTGTTTACATCTGAGTTGATTGATGACAACATTTATAAATCAACAACGATTGATTTACTATAATTGAATAATTACTGCGAATTCAACAGTTTCCACGCGGCATACGAGTATAACCTAACTCAGGACTTCTTTCCCAAAATGAAAGATTACTAACTGCGTCAGGTGCAAGTTAAAAACAATCATAAATAACTTACATAAGATATCTTTGTTTAAGCCGAGGATTAAAACATGAAGTGGCTACTTAACGGCTACTCAACGAGTATTACTCGCGCTGTCAATCACAGCCCACTTGAAGATCATCACGAGATGAGGAGGTGCTTGTAGCTGGCGGCGCGATACATCTCCGCTTGATAAGCATAAGTAGCCCGACGGCGCTTCAAGTTCAAGAGCACTTCACATTATTATTTATTTACATTACTAGTATATACATGTGTGAGTAATCAAATTATTATATGTGTTTGTGTTAGCATTAAACGACGTTTGAATGATCTACGATTGGTTTGATGATTAATTGATAACTCTGATTTTCTATCGATTTTTTTATTCATAATGAAAAAAATGATTCGTTGACTGCAATCACTCCTGGTGCTAAGTGATGATGCGATTAGAGATGGAAGCAGGCTTGTTGAGAGTAGGATGAAATTCACAGCCTTTTCGGTTTCTACACGACATCGTACTGGAACGTTAAATCGCTTGGCGGTACGTCTTTGCCGTTAACGTGGTAACCAGCTACTGCGGAAGCCTTAACCTTCTCGTCTTTATTATCAAATCTATATCCGAACGTTCCTTAAATTTTCATATTATTAAAATGTATATTTCGGTAATAAATAATTTCCAAATTATTACAGTAAGTTTACATTATACCTACCAAAGTATCAAAACTGACTGTTTCCCAATCCCAACATCCCGCACGTGCCGCAAACTAAAACAACCTCAAACTGAAAATTAAATAATTCATAAATTAACCCGTTAACAGGCGTTAGCTGTATACTGTAACACTGTCTGTTAAATTAACACTATCAGCGTTTTAAAACTTCAAACACTTATCAATAAGTAACGTGTAGAAGCCATTTATATCACTTAAAAACCCATTGTAGCTTCTGCTATTTTCTTTGAAGCATTTAAACATGGGAAATATATTGATATACGTTTGATATTAAAGGCATATGATTTTTTGCATCTGTGGTTTGCCTTAGGTTTCTTTATAATAAATAATATTTGCCATATAAGTATAACCGGCTCCCTGCGACATGTTTAATATCATCAGTTCAGAAAGTGGGGGCTCGACCAACACTGCGCTTTCCGGTGCGGGGTCAAAACTACACTGGGGGCTGTAGAATATTAGATAGTTATTAGATTTTTACATTGAAATTGCGAATAATTTGCCCCCA
Source organism: Mycalesis mineus (assembly GCA_034621355.1). Taxonomy (NCBI): domain Eukaryota; kingdom Metazoa; phylum Arthropoda; class Insecta; order Lepidoptera; family Nymphalidae; genus Mycalesis; species Mycalesis mineus. The sequence continues at coordinate 13,881,875 of CM067902.1, forward strand.
TAGTGTAGTGATAAGACGCAGATCCTGGGTTCGGTTACCGGCTGGACCGATTGAGAATTTCCTAATCGGTCTGAGTCTGGCTAGTGGAAGCTTTCGACCGAAGCTAGCTAACCTGCCCGCAAAGACGTACCGCTGTTCTGGTAAGATGTCTGGCAGATATCTAAAGGAGCGTGCATTTCATCCAAGGCTCTTAACAAGTTAGCCCGCTACCATCTTAGAGTGCATCACCCCATCAGGTGTAATTGGAGTCACACTTGTATTGAATAACAACTTCCAAACGGCACGATTATTAATCCGCAATACAAGTCCAGTTTCCCTACTTTTCCTGCCCCATACATCAGAAGCGACGACATTCCTATGAGCAGGCAGTGTCAAGCGGAGCGGAGAACTGGAGCTCATCCGTAAGCGAGCCGCGCCATCCCTCAACGTCCGAAATAATATCAATTAATAGCGAATAGCGGATATTAATCGAGATTTTCATAATAGATTCAATTTTCTAGAAAACTGTTACTTCCGTTGCTCTTACACGGCACGATACACAGTTGAACGACACGATGAGTAAATACCTATGTATTACTATGGAGTACTAGAATTAGCACAAACACAAAAATATAATAATTAATAGAAGCAGGCTATACGTACTATGTGGAAATTAATTGTAAATATTTTTAAATTACCTTAATTAAACATTTTATAGACGTTTTAACTCGAAGTTGAACATTATAGAGTCAACACTCCTGAGGATGCTTCGGTTTCGGAGTGAAACGTACGTAAAAGATTTGTCAATTTTTCCGCGAAAAAAATTATTAACTACAAAACTATAATACTAGATAGCACAAGCAGCAAATCTCGCACAAAAATATTCATCTTTAGGCACTTTTGCAGTTTACCCGATTATTTTTGCAACTACGAGTAAGTCCCTATACCCTACTTTAATGTGTGGCAGCATCGGTTAATAATGTTCAAGCCTCAATACCAGACTGTAGCTAAAGTAAATAATAATTTTTAGAAGAAAAAGAAAACTAACATTTCTAGGAAAGTACATTGAACGCAGAACCTCGTGATTTGGTGTCACACACTATAACCACTGAACCAGCGAAAGCGATGAAGCAAAATGTACCCAATTGGTCGTATTGTATAAACGCGGGTATTCGCTTATTAATATGCACTCTGTCACGCTAGTGCCGCGAAGTAAATCTTAAATCGATACATCGCCTTTTACGGAGTCGATATCTTCGCCGCCCTAACCGTTTTATCGCAAACACTACCTATTAACTCCTATTTGGCGTTCGGAATATATCTCCCGATGTCGATTAACATAATTATAGTATTTATATGTCCAATTTAATTTAATAATGCTTTGAGTATACTTGAGATAGTATATTTGAGACCATTTTGTTTACTGTTTTTGGCAGTGAGATTATTTCTATTCTAATTTAATGGCTACCTGTCACTTTAGCTCGTGAGTGATATGTGAATCTGTGGGTGAATTTCAACATCATCAGAATCTTGTAATTTTTAAATAGTAGTACATCTCGGTACATATCACGTCTGGGGACGTCATACCAAAATTGCTTATTTCGTTGAGCAAACAAAATCTCTGTAGTTTCTTGAAAATCATGACTAAGTTTACTTATGATTCTGGGTTGTTTGTCCTATGAACAAAGCCTTCAAAAAGGAATTAGATGAAGACCGATGTTAACGAGATAGAATACGTCAGCAATATGGTGGTTTACTAAATAAACAAATAGTATCATCCTAAGCCCACACATTTGCATTAGAGCAGCATGGTGGGTCTAGGCCCCAAATCCAGTCACCTTTAAAGAGGCATGCCTGGCACTGTAGTGGACCGTTAAGCACTTTAAAGAGGGTTGCCTGGCACTGTAGTGGACCGTTAAGAGGCTGATAATATGGTGATTTCCTCTCAACACGAGTATGCAGTATCGAGAACAAGCTATTTACAATGAGGTCAACAATAACACGCCGCCAAAATACCGCTTCCCGGTAAGTGGCGGCGCTAGTGACGGCGCTAGTGACGGCGACTAACGAGCGACCATGTCGATAACAGGGAATGTGTCGATATGCACAGATATTTAGACGATACACTGCCGATAGAGAGGATAAACACTATCTATACTAATATTATAAATGCGAAAGAAACTCTGTCTGTTTGTTACTCAATATCGCCGATACTACTAAACCAATTTAATTATTATTTTATTTAATGTATTATTATGAAATTTGGCACAGAAATGTTTAGAGTCTGAGAAAGGACAAAGGCTACTTTTTTAGAGAACTAGAATTTATCGCAGACGAAGTCAATGGCTATTAGAATATAGTTGTTAATAAAATATATTAAATGATGTAGATTCATCAACTGCAGTTTAAAAACTGAAACTATAACATTTCTTTTTGAAATACTGTTAACTGTCGAGTTTTCTGCCGCCTCTTCTTAGTAGAATCTGCGTGGTAGAGTCACTGTTCACAGACAGATTGAATTAAATATTAATTATTGACAAACATTACATTGTCCAATTTAAATATGACTCAAACACCACTAGACGATTTGTTTCTGCAATAAGCGTACACAAAACTTACTTTTATGTGTGTTGATAGAAATTATTTTCAGTAATATATATATATATACTTATGGTAATAAAAAAGGACGAATTGCATTAGAATCAATAACCATTGTCAACTCCGAACATGCTCCTAATAGCCGCTAACAATAGTAAATCTCTGTGATAGAGTGCAATGTAATTTTACACTCCCGTATTTTATAAACTACAACGCAGTAAACTGTGTCATATCGCCGTTCTATTGAGAACTGAAAGCGTCGCATTTTACGCACAGCTTTTGTTAACAGTTCAATTTAGTATATCTTTACGAGTGATGATAATTCAGCTTTGACATCATTCATTGTTGACATTTAAATAGACATTTTAAAATATAACTATATTTCTATTATTTGAAATGATATTGCCTCAAGGCTTGAAGTGGCAGCCGAATGGCGCTCTCACGAAAATTTCAGTCACGCCTGATCCTTGAGGGAATTATGTGTTATTGAAATAAAATTTATTTTAATCTACAATATTTTAAAGACTGTTATACAATTATTGTAGTAATTAGTCATCTATAGTAAATTGTTTGTTTGGTAACATCCAACCAACCACATCCAAAATGTATCTACTTAGAAGTGTCTTAATTTGGTTTGAAAGCCTTTTTGTCCGGGTGTGGAGTTCGCTATACTAAATTCTATTGCCCGATATAATATATCCTAATCCGAACTTCACATCAAGGAAACTGTTGGTAGATGTTGTTTACGAGTTACATAGAACAAGAGGAACTGTTGTATGGTTTTATTTTAAAACACAAGACTACAATCGTTCCTGTCAACAGACAAATTCGTTTCACAGCTCAGTCGCATAAGATATTGTCTCATTTTTCGCCGGATAAGACCTTAACTTACGACTACTACAGTCTGGGCGTTTCATGTCAGCTTATCGACAGATTTATCGATGTCCGCCTGCCAATTTTCTACGAACATCACTAATTGTTTTTGTTACGAGTTCAAACAATTTGCATGGAGTATTTATTTTAATTTGTACCTATTTCGGAAAAGTTTTGGAACCCGATACTCATGTTATTGTTCGTGAAGCAATACTGTAATATAACTGAGTCGGTTTAAGTTGAACTGAAGCTATAAATGAACTTTACGTCCGTAGGTCAGGGCACTGCAGTAAACCTTTGTACACTGTTAAATGCATCGTTAAAACGTCCTGGTTACGGCGTTACTTCATAATCAGTGTGCACCTCATGCTTACTGTAAAGCAATGCATACTCTAAAAATTAGGATAATTGTACATCTTTTACACTTTGCACACTTAACGTACTTAATATTGATAAAACTTCCAAGGTACGACATCCATGCAAATAATTAATATAGAATCTTTCTTCGGCTATGTTTCTTACTTTCCCAACATTATGTTCGTCGCTCGTAGTAACTTAAAACTAGTTTGTTCGCTCCTGAAATAACCATATATTTAAGTGGTGGTAATCACCTAACATCAGCTGAACCACATGCTCATTCGACCGCTAATAAAGATTGTATAACCTAACATTGTAAACTGTGAGAATGTTAAAAGATAACCGCAAAACATTTTTAACTCATACGGGATCATCGACACACCTACTCGTATTATTATAGTTAGCCCGCATTGGAACTTAGCAAACCTCACCTCACCCAGTTGCCGGTTCTTGTCAAAAGAATCTTTATAGCCTCCGTGGCGCAGAGGTATGCGTCTTGGATGTACAGGACAGAAGTCCTAGGTACGATAGCCAGCTTTGGCCCAATTGGTAGGAGGATTCAGCCGATGCTAGTTACCACTATACCGGAAGAGACTTGTTACTGTTAATTTTTTAAGAAGCCAATAGGTCAATAAAATTATTTTAAGTTTATTACCTTCTTCTTCTTGAAGTGCCTCTTCTAACGAAGGTCACGAAGCAACTTGAATTTTGGACACAGCAGCCCCGGATAGTGACCGAGTGCTTTTATTGAACCACTGGCGTAGGTTGTTCAGCCAGGACGTTTTTCTTCTTCCCACACCCTGTTCAAACGGTGCGTGGGATAATTAATTGCAACAGATCATATTTTGGTCCTCGAAGTGTATGCCCCAGGTACTCCAACTTCCTTTGCTTTACAGTATTTAGAATCTCGCGTTTTTTCCTCAAGTGTTGCAATACTTTTTCATTTCGCACTTACATATATATACCCACATTTCAAATGCTTGTAGCTTCTTTGTTGAGTTTATTATAAACGTTCGAAGAAGCTGTCGTACACTTGAGGTGCAAGTTCTACGAAAGCAATAACTCGTGTATAAATGTAACGCGGTATATTTCTCGGATTGTATTAAGGAACACAATCCCCGTGTGTTATTATGGTCGTTATAGCGCGCCCTATCATTTTAGGATTACCATTGACTAGGGGTGTGAGATTTTTATCTAGTAACTATGTTTTTTTTAATAATTTATATCTATATACAAATATATTCTATATGGAATTCGTTGAAATAAAAATATTATTGTAATTTTAGCGAAAATATGATCATAGTCTACGGAGAAATAACTAATTCTTAGTTTGAATTAGGTGAATTAAAGTAAAAGTAAATTATTCTTATTTTTATTTATTTTTATAAGTATCTAAGTAAAGTCTTAAAAGCTTATCAGTTTGTTCTATTTATAGATAAATACATAGCCTCCCTCCTTTTATGAAAAATTATTTGTAACTTAGCAATAGCAATATGTAATTAGGTACATTTGACCCTAACAATGCATTTTCCAATGCGAATAAATAAAACTAACATGGCGTGTTAAAGGCACATAGTAATGAGAGTAAACTGTAATTAATTTACTTACATTGTCAATACATGTAATGTCCTTAATAAAAAATAAGTTTACTTTTATTTTTTTGATGTATATAATTATTAAATAGTAGCGCCAGTGGCAACCCTGCGTGAAGAAGACGTAAAATAGTTGACAAGTTCACAGTTTTAACTTACGGAGATATCCCTCCAGGACATCTGATAACTGCGGCGGCTCAAAGGGCTCCAGGCTAAGGACACACACGCGACATTTTGTCTCTTTAATCAATCTCCTCTCCAATAAGCAGGGAGCCCTTTGATTGGCTGATAATGATGACGATGGAAAGTTATGAAACAAATAAATGCTTACCACCAACTAGTGTAAGCAACAGAGCCTGGAACTTGTGAAACGTTATCTTTTACGAAACATAAAACTTGGCCTGTCATCTTTATGACAGGCCAAAAGAGCTTCTTCGATCGTGTTTTTCTTTCTGTCCTTCAATTTAGGTAGGATAAAATTCGTTTTGGAGAAGCGCAAGAAATACCGTATATGAAAAGCACTATATCACAACTTAGACTAATTAGAAAATAAAATGACATGTGGAATTCATCAACCTACTTAGATTGTACAGCAGGTTAAAAATGTTACATATAGTCATACATATATACCTACGCTTAATAGCATACCGAAATTTCGATTATTTAAAAATAATTTAATCAGTAATTGTTCATTGTGGAATGTTATATTAAAACATTTTGTCGTCACTAAAGTCTCTAGTGTGGTTTGACGACAAAGGATAAATAACAGAAAAATTATACGCATATCCATAGAGATGTTAATTTATTGAGATGTGCTCGATAGTTGGGATTTATGGGTGTGCGGCGAGGTCGGCCCATTAGATAGATAATGGTGTCGATAAAGCCGCCTCGATATGGCGGTGGTACATCACTAGTATAGGTGTAACATTTCTCGAGCTCCAGTGTTAGTAGGAGGGTTAAATGATTGGAATAATTGCTTATTTTATAGTATTCACTGAAAATTGTATACGTGGGAGATTTCATTTAAGGCTTAGTGCGACATTTGTTTTTATATGTGTGTTTGTGCGTGTCACAGATGATAAGGATTAACGATCAAACTACTTGAACCTTGTTCTTCAGATGACCGTCATGGCGTCATGTGGACTCGTGAGTCAACGATTAGGTACCTATTGTTGGTGCGATAGTTGTTTCAGTCTATTGTCTTGCAGTAAAAAGCTTCGACCGACATGTTAAGAAGCTTTCGCTTGGCTGTTGGATCAAGGGTCGGATGCAGAAGGCAGTAATCTTTAAAACGACGCGTATTCCTCATCCTGGAGTCCTGACCGCCAGTTGATTGAGCACTCAAACGATCCGCAAGCGAAAGAGATTTTTTTAAATTATTTTGTTAGTGTTTTAATATGTATGCATTGTTAAAAATTATAAATAAATAAAAATGAATGAGAGATTAACATTGCAGATAAATACTCAACAGCTTTATGGTTCAGGGAGTTTGAAAACCGTGAGATCCTGGATTCAATCCGTGTCCATCGTACACATGTCTAAAGAGTGCACCTACAAGACGAGCTTTGGTTAAATAAATTTTATTTTCGTTTTCAAGAAAAAGTCTATTTACTTTTGTGGTTTTGTTTAAGGTAAGGAAATGTCCTATTTAAAAATTATTGTTGGGTTTGCATTGTTGCATTTTAAGCATTTATATGATCCAATAAAGTGTGAGATAGCTCGCGCTGGCGAGCTTTATGTTTCCGCGAAGTATAACGGGTTCGATGCCTGCTCGTAATTCTTCATTTTACGGTCGCCAGTCACGGTCGGGACATTTACTTATAATAAACTAGCTTCTGCCCACGGTTTCGCCCGCGTCAAATTGAATCTCCTTATTATTTATATTTCTTTACAAGTTCTTATTAAAGGACTCACGGTCACACGCGATTTTATCTACGTAGAATTAGAATAGTTTTCTTGTAGCATTAGCTATCTGCTAGAGAAAGGCCCGTCAAAATTAGTCTAGCCACCTCAGAGATTAGTCCAAACATACATATTTACTAAATTTTCATATATTATGCATTTATTGAAAAGATATTAATTTGAAATTACAAAGAAACACTTCAATCATTTTTTTTTAATATTAATAGTTTTCTCTAACTAAATGAAAAGCCGTGTTAAGCCGAAAAGTGATTACGAAAATAGTGCACCGAACAGGAATCAAACCCAAGACCACTAAGCTCTGAGTGGATTAGTGACTAAACAAAAGGGATATTTGCATTTAAACGCCTTTAAAGAATACCGGTACCTGCGTGGCAGTATTGAGTCACTGAATGCTATCGTAGCCATCAGCCAAGTATCAAGTAAATTGAAAATAACGTAGGATGATTAACAGATTTACAAACATGTCGGAACTAATTTTCAGTTGGCGGGTGAAAACAAATAAAGGAAATTGCCGAAGTGGTCACTTTATTGACATTCCCCGCGCGTGGGGTCCTGTCAAATTAGCTGCTCGCCTGTCAACTCACTGTCACAACTGTCAGCTGTAATGGTCATCTGTCAAAGTTAATGTAATTGGGCGCGCCCTTCGTGTATCAAGAGCTAGTGGTGGAATGTGAGGATGTGCTTGAAACAGTTGAAAGTCGGTATCAATCTATAGAGACTTCAATCTATAACGCACACTGGGAAGTTCAGATTGCCTATTCGGATTAATTCGAATTTCCATTAAATATCATTACCAATATCACTCTGTGCAATCTTCATAACAGAGCTTTCTTAATACCCACATTCCGCTTTCATTGGGGGTAATCATGAATGGGCCACTCTCTTATACACAGTTTTTTGAAAAAAGATCTTGAATTTGGATTCAAATGTATCGTTCGTTACGAAAGATCATTCATCATATATTCTTAAATATTTATTTATTACTTATTATGATATGTTTATTACTAATTTTTATTATTATCATTATTTAATTTCCTTCTTCAGTTAATAAATTGTTATTTTCAAATTGTTCAATTTTATTTTTTAGTAAATTTATGTACCTTTATCAAGTGCATAAAATCGATACGGTTCGGCGCGGTCGATTAAGTAGAGAAAGGTATATTGGGGCGGTAGCTCTATAACGATTTTTATATCGTATATAAATAATAGTCCGTTATATTACGTAATGATAGAATGATAATTGATTTGACAGCTGTTTAAAAATGTGATTCGTTTTCGCTTCCGTTGCTCTACAAGTAGCTCTTCACAATCGTCCGCCGGCTCTCTGCGTACGATGTGATTGATAACAGCCGGCTGTAATTCACACTTGTTCTGTTTCGCACTTCGTTTATCACACGCTTAATTGATCGTCTCGTTAACTTGTTAGAGCTCACTCGATACTTTGGTTTTACTGTGACTAATTATTTTAACTGGTTCGTTTTCAATCACATTACAATCCTACTGGTAGTTTCGGAGATTAGCAGGAACAAACAGGCAGACAAAAATTAAAATAAAAGATATATCTACTACAAGTTAGCCCTCGACAATTATTATTATTATTAAGTGATAACGCAATCTAAGATAAGCAAAGTAAAGTGTTAGGAGTAGTACGAAATCCACACCTTTCAGTTTCTACACGACATCGCACCGGAACACTAAATCGCGTGGCAGTACGTCTTATTCGGTATCATGATAACTAGCTACGTCCGAAGCCAGATCTAGAAAAATTAAAAAAATCTTGATCAGCCCAGTCGTATTTATAAATCCGCTGCGCATACAACTGCGCCGCTGAGGTCGTTAATAACCCTTAAGTGAAAACTAACTGCACAGGAAACATAGCTAGTCACATCCAGTTATTCTTGTTAGAATAATGTGGATTCTACCAAATCTAGCAGGGCTAGGAGAACAATACGATCTGGGACCTCTTCAACCTAAACCCGTGTCACAAGTCCCGGGATTTGCTCGGAGTTTTCTCTCTACGAAACGATGGACCCCATGCATACTCCCGTGCCGATTCGATTTCCTAATTTGTAACAATTTAGTTTTTAGTAAAACCGTTCAATTAGTTGTAAGACTTTGATTGTAACTAATTACGAGTGCAGAAGAAAGTAATAACTAAAGTTCACATTGCATTTATTTGATAACATATTTTGTAATTTGTGTTTTTCTATAAGACCACTAAAGAAAAGACTAATAACAGTTGATTCAACATTTCTCATGGCGGTAGTCTCGTGAGCATGGTGCTAGTAGTTTGATATTATTTTTTTATTAGGGAAATACTTTATAATTAAGTATCGTAAACTAATATAATGTTAAATATTACATGTAATATGATCTCCACGGAATGTAGAAGCAAATCGAAGTGGACCGGCTTCTGACTTCAAAACACGAATCATGCTAATATTTATTAAAATACCCATTGATGTTTTATTTATTTTTACTGTTCGTTGTCCACGTGGAATTAAATTTTCTTTGGATATGATACTTATCATTTAATTCTGATTAAATAACCTTTAAATTAATTCGAGCAATGCGTAATTTATAATGTACCTAAACATGAAATAAAAATACGTTCAATGATTTCGCAGATTAGTGTGAATTTACAGACAGACAGGGTTAAAAGTCATCCTGTGTTACAATACCGGCCAGCGTTAAATCGAGCCATAGGTTTTAAGCCTCATATGCCAATACCCTTTAAGCCATAAGACAGCGATGCTACTTAGCGCCACAAATAATTATGGAAGTAGTGCTTCTCCAGGAGATCACTGTTGGGGAAATATATGGAAAAAGAGAGCTAAAACAACGCAATGTATAAGAGGATTATCCTTTGCAGTAGGATTATAAACAAGTCAATGACAGTATATATTTATCTGCCAAACCCAATCTATTAAAGAAAATGTTATTGTGTTCATAAAATGTAGTTTATGCAACGTATAAGTATCCGTAATTTCTCTCTACGTGGAATCGTACCGGAACGCTAACTATTAAAATAAACATTATATTTTATATGAATAAATAATTTATAAATATTATAAATTATTTATTCATATTTTATTTACGGAAAACAATTATATTAATATTTATTGACGAATATTAAATTTATGAATGAATACATTCAAAAACAAGCCAAGCTATTGCTTGTTACCCTGATGTAGAGATGTGCGCATGATAAATATCGATAACGTTTATCTGTAAATTGCTGTCTATCGATAAAATTTCTCACGATGATTACAATCGTTCTGGGATCTTTTGTTTGAACGGTTCCAGTTCAATCCGAGTGTCAATTCATTGAATTGTTATAAAATTTTCCCAGAAAATTGCAATTCGTGCCGAGATTCGACTCGCGTCGAAAAAAGTAGATTTTAAGTGAAGCGTTTACAAACACAGTTACCACGGTTACTTTAAAAATGTTTTTGTGAAATTTAGGTGTAGGATTCCGTACGGTAAAATATATCAAATACTATCAAAATCCTTTTACTATTTAAAACAAATATACTTTTAGATACAATTTTCACGCATATATTAGTTTTAATGAAGTCACTTTAAAGACCTAAAATAGATATTTGTCATCAAATATCTTGTAATTTACTTTTCACACCTATTCAGTTCATCAACAGTTGTGCACATTAAAATGTCAAAATGACTAGTGTACAATGATTATTTTAGAAATAGTACAGTTATTACCATTTCGCCGTCATAAGTCCGATTTGGCAAGCCTCCACAGATCGTAAAATATCTCCCAAACAGAACCCAAGCATGTGACACACATCCTAGTTCAACAATACACACGTCACGTGTTATTTTGTGGAAAAATGTGAATGCACGTAACTAGGCTAACTGACTAAGAGTCGCTTCATCCTCTAGTCGACATACCTGTGATAACCTAATTTCTAGTTTTATATTTGCGTTTAAATTAAATTAGAACTAAATAAACACAGGTAGTCAATAACCAAGTAGATATTTTTTACTATATGAAATTTTTGAATGAACTCAGAGAGCAAAATGTGAGAAAAGTTCAAGGCACACAGACTTTTAACTTGCAGCTTACAAAATTTCTGCAATAGCAGGAATTTCAATAGTAAATTTTTTATTAAAACATTTAAAATTTAACTGAATCAAAAACCTTAATTCATATAACGCTGGCATATGAGGTTAACGACCTCGGGTTCTAGATGTAACTTCCAAAAATTTTACAGCAGACATAACAAGAAAACTTTCCGTTGAACACCTTTCAGCCTATTAAGATTATTGCTCGTATAGTTTTTATAGTCCGTTTATGGTTTGACAGTCTGTTTTAAAAGTGTTTATTGTTTTTGTAATCTTCCGCTTGTGTTCTGAATCACGATCAATGTTTAGAATCTATTCATTAAAAAGCAACCCAAAATAAAGGCAGACAACATGATATTACTTGACCAGATAATTCAGCATGATATTGAAGGCACATTTACTCCAATGCAAGTTAGTTCTTGACTGCAATAATAACTAATAGTAATTAATGATGCAAATAAGATTTTTTGACTGGTGAGGGGGAGAATGAACTCCACGCCACCTATCGGTAATCTATACGAAATCATTGTCATTGTTTTGTTTTTGTGCAGGTGGGAGGCTTTGGATAACCAAACTAGCAAAATAAGAAGTCAGTTATCAGCAAAATAAGAAAATCTCAATCAGAATAGCCATGATTGAACCTGAAACCACCGTCTTATGTAAAACATGTAGCACCAATCACCTATTCCTTGTTAATAAAAACCGTTCTAATAATAACAATACAAAGCAAATACGAGTAACTATTACATTACAAGTCACAGGTTAATTGCAACACAAAAGGTCGCGGTTTACAGTCCGACAGTTAACTGCTGATAGCTGTAATGATGTCATTAATCACACGTCGACATCGATATTCAATCAGTATGGTACAATTCATGTTTCGGAAATCAAGCTCCTTTAAGTCGTCTCAATAGCGACATTTGAACAGTATGCTTTGTCAATTTTGTTCAGTCAGGCTGTGCTTAATTGTTTCACCCAAAAAATCCGTTCCCGAGAGAGTATCGATACGCAAAGCGAAATGAGTAACTTTGATTTCAAGTAAATCGAGTGATTAGTATTACAGATCTCGTGACGAGTCAATAGACAAGTGATATTATTCCTTTTGCTGATAAATGCAAGTGTGTCATTTTGACGTGGCCAAGGTCACGAAAACTTTTATTAGTCTCAGTAATATTCACCTGCACTATATAGTATTATGATCCTAGGTATACAAAGTATTAGTAAAAACAAATCGCGTATAGTTTAATAATTATGTTATTTTATTGTTTATTCACGTTATAATTAAATTAAATAATTTGAACTTGAGAGTAAGTAATCATCAAGATCGTTTGTTATATTTATTTAAATAGAATAAAATAATGTCTACGTATAGATTACAACCACACTTATTGATTTCCATAACGAATGTCCTCAATAAATTGTGTATTTAATTGCAATTGTATTTCATTATCGCGCCCGGTAATTGTATTCCCAGCGCGTAGCCGACCTTGTCGACAAATTGATTAACGCGTTATGGCGTGATATCGAGCAAACTCACCAGTTATTCAATAAATCGTCTCTTTATTCGAACATTGAACTCCGGGAATTGCAACTCGACCGGAGATGCAAATGTTATTGGCCTCAGAGTAATGCAATGTTTAGGATGTGATTACGTAACACATCTCGCGTGGCTTAATGTGTTTAATGTAAACACTCTCGTTTATGACTGCTCGGTATCAAGGAGTGAATTATCTTGTTACAGTACTGAGTTCACAGTGAACAAAGGAGGCAGTTATGTAATATGAGAAATCAGCTGATTAGACGTGCAATTTGTTCTGGTGAATAAATAATATTCTAAAATGAGAATTTTCTAATAACCTTCACTAAAAATATTCAGTGGTATTTTATATATTCCAGAATAATAAAAAAAATTTACTTGAGTTATAGAATTGTATTATAAAATAGTTGTAAATAACACTATACAAAGTACAAAGCATATACAATAATATAACACTATACAATAACTACACAAAGTACAAAGTCAGTTTGTGAGACGATACGTTAATAGACGAATGAGCGGAGCTCGAAACCTAGGTCTTTTAAGTTGAGTCTGGCCTGTTAGCTGTTTACCTATTAAGACTTCAATTATTACAAAATGGAAAATACGGAGGAAGTAAAAGTTATCTCACTATTGTATGTATTGATAACACAGAATACGCCATTATGCTCCAGATGCGTAGATCCAGATTGCATCTATCAGTGAGATATTATGTTTATCGACAGCTCGAGGCGCGACGCGCGTCACTAGTGAGAGCGATACGTGCGCGAGCGCACGTAAACTAAACGCGAAAATCTGCGAACAAGGCCGAGCGATGACCTCGGGGGCATGTGATACTAGAGATATTATTAGAGAAATGGAGATCACGTTAGATTAGCATGTGTGAATAGAGAAAATAGATAATTTAAGAAGCACTGAAATTTTCGAAGAAAGAAAAGGAAAATGGCCGAGATGTATACCTAGGTAGTGCTCCCTCGTTGGTACAGTGGTTAATGATGTCTTGAATTCGAGTAAGTAGTTGTTAGTACTAATTAAAGAAGAGAATATAAGATGAAAACTATGACACTTTACGTGTCTAAATTAATTATTTGTGAACATTGTAAGTCCATGTTGAGATAAATTTCTCTATTTTCTATAAGGATTCAATAGTCGGTAGAGTGACTGATCTATTTGACTACGGATGACGAAGTCCTGAATTCGAGTTCTGGTGCATAGTTTGGTCTAAGAACACGAATCAATTCTGTAACAGTACCGTGTCCGACGTCATCACATCGTGACGGACTGTTTTACCGCATCATTACCCTGACGCGCTCCCACCGCACCACCGCAGGCGACGGAGCGTACAGGAACGACGCGGACGCATCGAGCTGTCAGCGTCCGACGCATCCGTGCGTGTGTCCGTTTCGTCCGTGCGTGCGTCCGTTGCGTCCGTGCGTACACGCGTACGTTGTGTCCATTATCTTAGTTACAAGACATTAACAATGGCGTGTACTACTACTAACTATCGCGACTAGTGCACCGGCGGAGGCCTGGATCTGGAGTGTCGAGTAGGTATGGGAATGTCCATTATATACAGGCAAACCCTAACTTTCTGCAATCTCTATTAAATCTTAGACTTATCTCAGAATATGTCTAAGTACTTTTATATCCTACCTATAGAGAGAGCGGCCTGGCCATGATAATTCTTTAATAAAAAAATATAATAGAACAAAGCTTACTGCAGTCATGTTACCCAGTCATTAGAGAGGTTAATCCTGTCCAGAACAAGGACTCACGATCGACTCAAAATCGTATCAATACAAGATAAGCTTCATTGACGTCTAATGTAGTGAGATGGTGATAATAAATTAAATCCGCTGTGACAGCCAAAACACGTGGCTGACCAAATATTATCGCCGTCTAAGTCTGTTAGCACATTTCAGACGTTTTGTCGCAATATCGTTTCAATTTTATTTCACCAAAACCACGTGCAGCTTTTTCTGTGTTATAGAAATAATTTTCTAGTACTTACTAATAATGAACCGACAAAATGTTATAGAGATAATAATTATTCTCGTCAGTAGGAGAGGATAACGTAAGTATGAATATTACGTTGCCTTTGTCCAAAACTTTACTATTGCTAAGAAAAAAATAATAAAGCTCTTCAGTAATTCTACTGACAAAGACGTTTATTTTTATTCATTAAAGTATAGATTTTTCAATGCCACATATATCTGCCACATTTGTTTTAACCTAGTACTTTAATAAAAATAAGGTTTTTATGCTAGCTAGCCAACCACGCCTGATGGCAGGCGATGATGCAGCCTGCGGTAGCACGCGCCTGCCTAGAAGATGTCTAATCACTCTTGACTTAAAGATACCCATATTGTAGGTGGTAGGGAATACGGAAGCTGGGAGGGCATTGCAAATTTTAGCAGTGCGTATGAGCATCGAGGAACCAAACCGCTTAGTACGCGTCCAAGGGATGTCGACTACTTAAGATTTCAGAAGGAGTAACCTCACATTGTCGCGCTACATGTCGCGAGTGTGGTGCTCCGCTCACGGTGGTCGCTGGCCCTATTTTTGACAGCTCCCAACTTTCACCGTAATTATTATTTATGCGGAGGCCCCACGGCCGCGCGCTGTGCGTATCACCCCTTATCTTTGAGTTCATAATTTTCATTGCGGGACAGGGATGCCACAATGATATTACTTTATGTAGACAAACACATAAAACATTCGGCTTTTCATCTCCATTCACTTACTCGGTCGCTATTAGAAAATGAAGCCACCAAACGCAAGGCAGATTCTATACTGAGACGAACGAACAAGACACTCAGCAATAGCTCTATTTAAATAATAATTTTTCACAATATTAATTAAATATATACAAATTATTATTATGTTTATCTTAATAAATTCCTGTTTCATAAGCGCCGCGAAATAAAGCAATCAATTTAAAATAAAATAAATTTGATCTTAAAATACTATTAAAAGAAAGAGTTTACTACTACTATTACTATTAAAATGAATCTTAGACATATATTTTCAAAATTCAAAAGTCGTTTATCAAGTAGCTTTGGTTTACAAGCACTTTACATCCTACAACCTAGTCACCCAAATAAGATTTATTATTTGATAAAAGCATTTCAGTTTTTCAAAAACATAAAACAGTATTTTCCTTGCACAACCCTGAATCGGAGTAGTCCGATGGTATTGACTTTATCTCAGTAGATTACGCGTCCGCTGCTGCTGGATACACACTAATCACCTGGTCTCAGTCAACCCAACATCGATTGTATTCAATTAAATATTATATAATTAATAATATTAAATATCTCATAACAAGTGACGTATTCCGACGTGTGACGGGTAATCGGAAACCTGCGATGGTTTTTTAGTTATTGCTAGACATAACTATGCTGTATAGCAGTGGTGCAAAGTAAATAATAAAAAAAATTTAACAAAAAATATAACCGATTCAAAACGCACTAAAAAGCAAAAAATAAATGTGTCATTTAGTTGGTTTAATTTACTTAAGCCGCTGGCACCTACTTCATAGATATCTATGAAGTCGGTGCCAGCCAAGTTTAAGGAACATTTATTTTACGTAGTAAAGCAGTTTGTGGGTTCTAGGCAACGTCCTTAAAGTAGAAACCTTGGCTGGCAGCAACTCCTAGATATGCTTAAGTAAATTAAAACAACTAAATGACACATTTATTTTTTACTTTTTAGTGCGTTTTGAGTAGTTTATATTTTTGTTAAAAAATTTTATTTCTTAATTTTTATTGGTTTATCGCCACGTAATGTACTCGTACTATACTGTCATAGTATATTATACGGCACTAGTAGTCAAAAAGCTACCGATACCGAGACAAAAACCGAAAACGCTGTAAGCTTGCCTCCAAAATTTGAAGAGTTCCTTTAATTTCCCCAGGATATCATCATCAGATCCTAATATGATGACCATGGGACCACCTTGGAAGTGTGCCCTTTCTAATAAAAAAAGAATTATCAACTCTGTAAAAAAAAATATACGTGTCAAATTGAGAACCTCCTCCGTTTTTTTTCGTCGGTTAAAAATAATATCCGACCAGATGAATACCAAGTTTTATTTTGCCATAAAAATCTTTCCATAAAATCTTTTCATCTTAGATTCAATAATTGGTTATGGTTTAAACAACATTAATATAATATTTTTTAAGTAATGGCGTACATATATTTACTTTTATGTGGTATGTTTTATTGAATAAATGTAATACCTAAATTGAAACTGTAAGTACAACTATAATTTTCCTCGAAATCGGTAACCAACAAAAAACTAGAAATATACAGCCTTCACTATATACTTTAATACTAGTGTGCGCTTTTGATTTTTAAACACACTAGTTTTTGTGAAACCTGCGCAACACTAGTAACTCTTCCAAAGAGTGCTGCAGTTATTTTTATTTAATTTGGCGTAAAAAGGAATTGAACAAAAGTTAATCATTCAAATTAAGGAAAAGAAAAACATAAAAGGAACTGTAACACAGATATCAGAATGCAAACCTATGTGAAAATCCAATAATAATTTGATAATTAGTTTGATTAAAATAAAATATATCTCTTTATTAGGATCACTTTGTTCATCAAAGTTATTTATTCATTGTTATTTCGTCGGAGTTTATTACAGCAAGGTCGAGTCATAGAATTATATTGAATTTAAAGTTTGAACAGTAAACGATCGAATTTATTGACTTCATTGTACATCCGTGACCGAACAAATTGTGTGGGTATCAGATTTCATGCATCCCGTACTGTTACTTTAATTGACATTTGATACTTGCATTATACTCTTCAGAATTGTTTATTTAAATCATATCAAAACATTTATTGATTTTCACTTTTTTAAATCTTAAATCTGTTTTTGTGATAGCTCTCTAAATCATCATCATCGCTTATTCTTCTCCAGGTCTCTTATAGCACAAAGGAAACAGAGGGAAGAATTCTTTTTATATGAAATAAGGTAGTGCTTGCCCATGATCTCATTTGACAAACTCTGACAAACAATATTTGCTTCCAAAACACTACAACTACAAAAAGCTGTGCATTGTCTCTTTAGAACAGACAACTGGGTAGGGTAGGGTAAGATAAAAAATCATTTTTTTGTTGTTGTAAAAGGGTCTTGGCCAAATGCTATTAAAATTAAGGGCTAAATTCAGTATCATGTAGAACACGCACCATAAATTGGGTCAATCTTTTCAACTAATGATCATGTACAATATTAAGAGAACTTTAACCCTTAATATTAGAAGAGATATTAAATATCTCTAGATGTAATGAGCTGAACTCAAGGGTATATATCCTGGTCTCCGATACCACTCACTGAACTGTTTTCGTGCCTACCTTCAGCGTCGGCTTTTCGCTTAGTTTGAGGAAAACGAATGACAAGTCAGGACTATTATTATCTATTATATTTCAAAAACTACTTCAGATTATATGAACAATTTAAATTATATGCTTTTAAATCAATACGGATAATCGTTACCAGTCACAAAAGGGAAGTCGCTCGTCAAGTTCACAACTGACGCGCATCCACTCATTTATTAGATTAATAACAACAATTAGCCGTAGCTCCAGACACGTCCGACCGCGTGTGCGGTCGTCGCGTGACTGAGCGCAATTATAGCGGGAAAACGTTATGCAACTAGCGCCATCTGCAATTTATGTCCACTAGATGTTATTTTAATTTTGAAATTGAATGTTTGAGTTTTAACGAGCGTGTGATAAATAACTTAACGTGACGTGTATGGCAGCGCATGGATATAATATACTTGTGACATTATGAGACGGAGAGAGTTATCAATTTACCTGTACGTAATTATGTTCAAATGGTAACTTGTACAATAGATATAATAACCAAAACAACAAGCGCCAAAAATTGTCAGAGAAACGTGGCGGAAGACTTTGTTTTATTAAACAGTTAAAAATATTTTAAGCAGCACTCAATCTATATTTGCAAATAAGAATAGAAGAGGGAAAAATTACTTATTCTTAACTAAAATACACTAATGGAATTAGTTCTTCATATTTTACGTAAAAGCTCTCGCTCCTATATTCAAATAGAATTGAATTGCAAAATTGTAACAATAACCTTTTTTACCGCAGCTGTGCATGATTTACCTAGTTGTTTTGCGTGGGATGTGCAATATAAGAGTGTAGTGAAACCCGAGAGGTTCACCGGTGACACGGCCAGTCTGCGGCGCGGAGTGTCCTAGATTCGAGTATCGTATAACCTAACGTGATTTATAGAAAACGGTACATCGAACAGGAGATCGATCGACAGTTCTACGTCCCGACTTATGTTTTTAGAATTGCTGTTTTTCATTGACCTCAATATCAAACGCTGTTTCAAAAAACTTGAAGTCAGATGAAAACAAAATATGCAATTCCATTTACTGGATGTATCATAGATGACATATTATTTTCAAATTATATTGATTCAAAATCCAATCATAGTTAAACCTCTGTGGCACCTACTGGAAAGTTTAAGGAATAAATGATTAGGTATTCGTCTCTAACATGCAAAAATCCGTTTGATTTGTTCAATATAACAAAGTAATCTTCTTAAAAACAACAACAATCAAATCATGAAACAAGTTTTATTAATTTGTTTTTCTCTCTAATTTATTTATTTACAACATTCTTTGTCTAAAAGTATATGAAAATACACTATTAAACATTCATATTTACTTTTCATCAAGATCATCTAGGTAAAATATGACCAATATGATCAATATGAAATTAATTTCTATTAGCGAATGTATGTCGTGTCAGTCAGTCACTGCCCATCTGAGGGACTGTAGCGCTCGCGGCGCACAACACAAGTGTCTGCCCAAACGATTCCTGATGAGCTACTGTGGCCGCTTACAACGAGAATTGTAGCATTTACATATACGAGTGTGTAATATGAATATTTATTGTGATTACATATCGTCTAGATGCCGCCGTATGTTAAGTGAGAACGTATAATTATCCTCTTCAGATATGTGCCGAACCTGGCCGTGCACTGCTGGACGGCTGTTTCTCCCGTTCATTACCACTTCATCTCTGCGACTCTTTAAGTTACGTCGTAAATTTGGTTCTCTCCTCTTTATCTCTCCGTTTCTGATTCGGTCACGCAGAGATATTCCGAGCGTACCTCGCTGTATCCAGCAAACTTTACTTTTTTTTATTTCTGAAGCTTAAAGAGCTATGCATTAATAATATTTAAAAATTAGAAACATAACATTCAACATTATGATAATATTTATGTGTGATCTACAATCTAATACGTAATTAATAGAATATATTATTAGACTGAACTCCTTGAAAGTGTTTTGAATAAATAAAATAGATAAAGAAGTCGTGATCCGCCAATATTCATAAATTCATTTAACGTTAAAATACAGCCTGTTTAAAAATTGTTCAATTATTCTGTTTGTATGTAGCGGCTGTAAACAAAATGAAATATACAATGCAAACACGGACAAGTAAACACAAACAAGTAAACACTATGACAACAAAATAACTTAGTTGCTTACTCTACACTCATAAAAGTGGCTAAAAATCTGCATGTGACTGTTTCCATTCATACAACACATATCGCTGTTGTTTAGGTGATGTGATTTTGACCAGAAACAACAACAACAGTCACTTACATTTCAGACACTAGTAGTGGTAGATCTGTTCATAGTAGAGCTTTATTGGACCGAGCTCGTCCAGGGTAGTAGTAGAAATAATTAAAAAATTATCACTACCGGCAACGTGAATAACTATAACTTTTTCATTAATACAGAATACAGATATAAAACTGTGAGGTTATTAAATTAAACCAAGAGAAGATTTAATTATGCTATATTGGAACTGATTGAATTTACAATAACGAGTAACGACATCGAGGTTAGAATATTCGAGAGTCATCTGCCACAGTTAATTAATTTCGCTGAACCATAAAGAACGGCCACAGATACAGAATATATAACATTACAGGTTGCATTCAAAATTATAGATTACATACTAACACTCCCCCTAGAATGCAATCCCATATTTTTACAACAATATACATGTTTATCAAAAGGTGTACCTTTTGTAAATATATCTGCTAGCATTTCACTACTACAAAGGAACTCAAATTTAATTTTACATTTGTTGACATAGTCCTTGATAAAATGAAATCTTATGTCTATATGCCTCGTTCTTTTATAACTATCATTTACAGAAAGCTTGATGGCACTTTGGTTGTCATTGAAGATTACGACAGGGTCCTCTTCATCTTCTCCAAGTTCACTCCTTAGTTGACGAAGCCATAGTGCCTCTTGTGTCGCTGCTGCCATTGCCATGTATTCGGCTTCAGCTGTGGATAGCGCCACCGTTGGCTGTCTACGGGAGACCCAAGATATTCCACCACCCTGAAACATAAAAATATAACCTGTGCAGGATTTTCTATCCTGCATATCATTTGCCCAGTCTGCATCGCAGTATCCCATCAGTCCAGAGCCATCTTTGCTATAAATCAGCTTGTAATCTTTAGTGCCTTGTAGGTATCTCATAATCCTTTTAATTGCAATCCAATGCTCCACATGGGGGTTTTTATTAAATCTGCTCAAAGTGTTGACAGCATATGCAATGTCTGGCCTTGTAGCTTGTGCGAGATATAATAAACAACCAACAGCCTGATGATAAGGAAATGATTCATGATTTTCCACAGTGCTCGGGCAAAATTTCTTCCCTGGTTCAATGGGGGTTTTAATTGGCTTGCACTCCAACATGTTGAATTTAGTTAAAACTTCTATTATATATTTTTGTTGATCAATCATTAATTTTCCATATTTTCTGTCTCTTGTAATGTTTAAACCTATACATTGTCTTATTTCTCCTAGATCCTTCATAGAAAATTTACTTTTTAATTTATCTTTTATTTGATTCATTGATTCACTATTAGCAGAAAACAAAATTAGGTCATCGACCCAGACTGCAATAAACATTTTAATGTTTCTATTATAATAGATGCAAGGGTCAACTTTTGACTGCTCAAATCCTATATCTTTTAGGACTCCATTTAACTTTTTGTTCCATAATCGACTTGCTTGTTTCAGCCCATATATAGATTTATGTAGTAAGCATACTTGTGTACCTTTCTCATACATTGGAGGTTGTTGCATATATATTTCTGTATCAATATCACCCTGCAGAAATGCAGAAACAGCATCCATTTGATCTATATACAAATCATACTTCACGGCTAGAGCAAGTAGGAATCTCACAGATGTGTAGCGTACAACTGGGGAGTAGATTTCATCATAGTCTATTCCCTTTCTTTGTTTAAAGCCTTTTATAACTAATCTAGCCTTATAACAAACTATTTTTCCATCCTGGTCTGTCTTAGACTTGAATACCCATTTACAAGGAATTACCTTTTTGTCCGGAGGGTGATCCACTAGCGTCCAGGTTTGATTTTCACATAACGCATTGTATTCTTTCTTCATAGCTTCCTTCCAATAACTGGACTTATCGGAGGATAAAGCTTCTTCAACTGACTGTGGGTCATTCAGATTGCTATAGCAAAAATAACTAGATGAAGTATCCTTGTTATCTTCTTCACATATTTGTTTCTTACGTGGCCTCAATGTAATATTGCGGACTTCTTCTAGAGGTGAAAGCCTGTGAGGTATGTATGTTTCATCAAGGTCCCCATGATCCGTCTCATATTCACTCGATGACCCAGAATCATTATGATCATTGTTCTTACTGGATTTGACAGGTGTTGTAGGCCCTGCAGTACATGGAACAGACATGTGTTGACTGTTAGAAGATGACTGATCTGTAATTTTAAGGTTAATGATTTTTTCATCATGTTTATTATCTTGTTCTAAGAATGTGACGTCTCTGCTTTTAATAATTTTTCTAGAAGAGGAGTTCCAGAATCTATAACCTTTAGAGTCATCACAATATCCCAGGAATATCAGCTTCAATGCTTTGGGATCCCATTTAGAACGCTTTTCTTTGGGAACTTGTACCATTGCCTCACAACCAAATATCTTCATATGAGAAATATCAGGTTTTCTATCTGTCCACATTTCATATGGAGTTTTTCCACCTAATGATTGAGTAGGTGACCTATTTATAATATATGCTGCAGTTGCTATAGCTTCTGCCCAGAATTGCTTATTCAATTTTGAATCAAATATCATACAACGTGCTCGCTCAACTAAAGTTCTGTTCATACGCTCAGAAAGACCATTTTGCTGTGGTGTATAAGGTGTGCTTGTCTGATGGACAATCCCAGAATCTGTAAGATATTTCTCAAAGTCCCTGTTACAGAATTCTGTGCCGTTGTCAGTTCGGAGACATTTAATCTTCCTATCTAATTCATTCTCTACTCTATGTTTAAAATCTTTAAATATTTTTATCAGATTTAACTTATCCTTCATAAAGTACACATGAACTTGTCTACTGTAGTCATCTACAAAGTTAATGAAATATTTCATACCTCCAAGTGATAAAGTCTCCATCGGGCCACAAATATCGGAATGTATAAGTTCTAGCGGTTGTGTAGCTCTGGAACCCACATTTTTAAATGGCAGTCTGGATTGTTTACCTTCACTACATGTTGTGCAAGTTATGTTACTTTTATTTGTGTTGGTAGGCAGCATCACACCTTCAGTACAGCCCGGCAGCTTGTTGACATCATTAAAATTCAAATGTCCCATGCGGCGATGCCACAGGACAGACTCATCTGTAATTCCAGCACATATTAAATTGGCATGAACATTAGTGCTACAGTTTAATCGGTACAGATTGTTTATGAGCGTTGCTGAACAGACAAAATCATTTTGATTATTGTATATATCACATCCTTTACTGTGAAACATAATTTTACATCCACTTTTGCTCATTGCGCTAACTGAAAGTAGGTTAACAGCAATACCAGGAACATAAAGAACATTCCTCACCTGTATTTTCTTTTCCTCGCTTAAGTTTATATTAACATTACCAGAACTGTCAACAGGCAAAGGTGTCTTATTCGCCACAGTGATGTGTGATATCGGAGGCACCTTGACATCATACAGCCAATCACTCCTGTGAGTCATGTGCATTGCTGCACCGGAGTCAATGTACCATTGATCATCTGCTGTGGTGAAAGCTGAAAAAGCTGCAATAAAACCTGAGTTATCTTGCTTAGCAATATTATCTTTATCCTGCTTCCTCTTTTTGCAGAAGCGGCTTATATGGCCATAATGATTGCAAGTAAAGCAGCGCGGGCCTTTTGACTTAGGTTTATCATATTTTTTCTTGTTCATGTAAAATGCAGAGGGCTCAGGGCTCTTTACTTCCTGAATTAATTTTGTTTTTATAGAGTCTGCACTAATATCAATTCCTGAGCTTTCTAAGGCCATTATCATGGGTTTGTAGGAATCAGGTAGCCCGGCAAGCATTAAAGTACCAATCCATTCATCGTCTATGTTGAAATTGATACTGCGGAGCTTGTGCGCAGTGCTCATAATTCGATTCACATACTCCTCAATGTTCCCGCAGCTTTCTAAGCTAGTGGTGACTAAATCTTTAAGCAATCCTACCTTTCTTGTTAGGCCGTTGTCGTCGAAGGCCTTTTCGAGACTTTTCCAGACATCTTTTGCTGTGCGTGCGTCTTGCACGTGCACGTAGTTAATAGGATCCAACAGCAAAATTATTTTTGTCCGCGCCTTGACGTCTTTGCTTGGATTTACCTTACTGTCGTTCTCTGGCTCGACGCAGTCCCACAACTCTTCATGTTGAAGATATGTTTTAACGCCGAACTTCCATGTCGCATAGTTCGACCTGCCGGTGAGCTTCTCAATATTGAATGTATGCGACGACATTTCAAATTCCAAACGGTAGCTTCTTTTCTTGGTGAACCACTAAGTAACCACGCTCTGCTACCATGTGAGGTTATTAAATTAAACCAAGAGAAGATTTAATTATGCTATATTGGAACTGATTGAATTTACAATAACGAGTAACGACATCGAGGTTAGAATATTCGAGAGTCATCTGCCACAGTTAATTAATTTCGCTGAACCATAAAGAACGGCCACAGATACAGAATATATAACATTACAGGTTGCATTCAAAATTATAGATTACATACTAACAAAAACTTACAACTTTATCAGCGTTAAAACATCGATAAAAGAAACACAAATTGTTATAAGTTGCAGTGCTATTATCAGTAGCACCCTGTATGTGATCGCGATGCGATCGTGCGGCGGCGGCAGATACGCCCTTCGTCGGCTCAATTAAGCTATTCGCGTTTACGAGCGGCGCGCTGTTCGCGGAACTACAAAGGATCTGCAGTTAAGATAATGTTAATTTGTTATGTACTTTATCATATTTTGACCGGTTATTTATGAGATGTGTCGATCGTTTGGGATATGTTAAATCGTACGGAAATTTTTGAGATAAATCTGCTTTACGTTATAAGGTAAACGCTGGTAAAGTCGACAGTGTCCCAATAGCCGTCATAATTTGGAAAAAGGCCTGTTATTTATTTCTTATAATAACTAAGTAAAATTTATTTATGCTAACATATTTGTGGTATTATACAAGATAATTTGTATGCAAAATTTTAATCAGCACTTTATTGGTGTTTGAGAAACAATAAACGAAAGTTTGCGTTTTTGAATATTTGTATTTTTTTACAAGTTTAGGCACTGAATCGCAGCTCGCCATGCTTGTATACGATGTAACTTTTGTAACATTTGTTGTGAACTTTTGATATATCCAATTCTTTTATAGAAGAGTCAATCTAATTTTCTACCGAAATAATTAAAAAAACCATGTTATATTTCTTTTTATTTTTATTTTGGGCGTGTGACATCTACTCGTACTTTGAATTCCCAACTTGAACCAGAACTCGTCAAAATTTTGACGACCACTGGGACATACACAGCAAATGAACGTAAACCTGACACCGTTTCTAGTTTCAGCTTTATTGCGTGGGGATAAGGGTGAAAGTTGCATTAGGCACGGCCTGGTAGTGTTAAGTCTTTAACTTAGCTTTAAATGTTAAGATGATAATATATCCGCTTGATAGTTACAATGCCTTCATTTTTAACATAAGTCAAAATTAAAGTTAAATATGATTTTACGTTAACGTGTTATATATAAATATCAGCTTTACTAGCTCGTTATGCAGCTTTGTTTAAACATATCGTTAGATATGTATTTTTTCATCGCTATTAAAGCGGGCAAACCAGCTGACCTGCGGGTCACCTGATGAGTGATTACCACCGCCTATGTACATTTGCAACACTAGAGGTACTGGTAATGCGTTGCCAGCCTTTGAGGAATTGATTGATTGGATTGCCCCTTAAATACCCCTATGATATAATTGTCAGAAAATTCCGCAGCAGGAAGTTGGTTCCAGAGTCTGCATATGCGCGGCAAAAATGATCTAGAAAATCTAGAGGTAAATGTAGATAGCCAGCCATCCAGATGGTGTAAGTGAAACTGGTTTCTACGCCGCAAGTTCCGCTGAGAGAAGACAGAGGGTAGTATAATTTCGAACAGCTCCTCAGAGCACTCGCCATAATAAAGACGATAGAACACACATAGAGAGCTAACGTCCCTACGGTGTTCTAAGGTCTCCATCAACTTGCTGGTGAGTTTGGAATTGTCAACAAAGCGAACTGCCCGCCTTTGAATGCGATCAAGTGGAAGAAGTTGGTATTAAGGTGCTGCAGCCCATAGATGTGAGCAGTACTCCATGTGCGGACGTACTTGGGCTTTATACGGCAAGAGCCTATGTTGAGGCTGAAAGTAACGATGATTCAGGGAAGTCTCAATTTCAGACACAAGTCTGGACCTACACTCCTCCAGCTGTTTAAGAGAAAGCTGTACGCGATCATTGTAAAGGGCGTCGCCCGTGCTATCATTCGTATAGCAACGCATGTTGTTGCTGGAAATCATGTCATTTATGTGCAGTATGAATAACGTGGGCGACAGCACTAAACCTTGTGAAACACCAGTGTTAATTGATTTAGGAAGGGAGCACAAACCGTCGACTACGAATTTAATGCTCCGTTCATTTAGAAAGTTGGCGATCCAATCGCATAGCTTCTCCGGGGGTCCATAAGAAGTTAGTTTGGGCAGAAGTGCCTTATGCCATACTCGATCAAACTACTTCGCAATATCTAAGCTCGCCGCGCGAGCTTCTCCTTTACTCTCTCAAGCTTGTGCCCAACGGTGAGTGAGGTAAACTAGGAGGTCGCCAGATGATCGGCCATGGCGAAAGCCATATTGAGAATCACTGAGGAGTTGACGTTCTTCTAGGTACCCAAGAAGTTGATAATTTGTTCCATCACTTTGAAGTGCAGGGAGTTTATAGAAATAGGCCTATAGTTGGGTGAAATTGACTTATCGCCTTTTTTGGGTACTGGGTGTACCAAGGCAGTCTTCTAAATAGTCGAAACAGTACCGGAGGAGTAGGATAGTTGAAACAGACGTGTCAGGACTGGAGTCTGCTCGGGTGCACAAGTTCTCAACACAACCGCTGGGATACCATCCGGCCCACTTGCCTTGTTGATGTCTAGGGACAAAAGCGCTTTGTGCACTTCACGCTGGGTGAAAAGTATGTCACGCAAAGAGCTATTACACCGCGGGATGGTAGGCGGTGTAT
Organism: Mycalesis mineus; assembly: GCA_034621355.1. Taxonomy (NCBI): domain Eukaryota; kingdom Metazoa; phylum Arthropoda; class Insecta; order Lepidoptera; family Nymphalidae; genus Mycalesis; species Mycalesis mineus. The sequence goes on from CM067902.1 coordinate 13,909,476, forward strand.
TTCCCCGATCATCAAGCGTAGAATTATTGTCAAAGAGAGTACCAAGAATTTTTGCTTTCTCTTTAGCAGAATAGGCCAGTGTATCGTCTAATTTGCAGAGTGATGGAAAAGAAGAACGGCAGAAGTTGCCTTGAATGGCTTTGGAAAGAGACCAAAAAGCACGAGATCCAGGTGGCATTTTAAGCAACCTCTGACCAATTCGTTGATGAACTTGCACCTGGCAATAGTACTTTTGTAGGATTTGGAGGCAGAGTTAAAAGTTTTGTTCAAGTGTCCTGCATTTGGATCTTTTTGTTACATGCCGTGTTCCACGCTTGGTCACACATGTTCACGTTTAGGTTCGAGTCGGTCGTTGATTTTAGTTTAATAACTTTGTTTCGGAGGGCAGTTTCTTATTTTGCAGTCTGAACGGATGGGAACGAGACCAAATAATGTTGCCTATAACAAATGCTTCACAAACAAATTAGCATCGAACTCGATGAAACATAACAACTCACAGTCAATCATATTATGTTTGATTTTGTCTCTTCCCATAACTAGTACGTCACATTGCAAAATCTCTGTAGGATTTGGTTATAGTTCGATCGCTTGCCAAGACACGGTGCTCGGAAATTTACCATTAACAAGTACCACCAGATCGACTGCATACTATTCCCCCATTATGACTACAGATTTTCAAAGCTGGAGTATCAAAACAATCATATCATATGTATTGAACTAAAAAAAATAATTAATAAAATGAACTTTATGTCTAAGTCAATAAAGTTCAAATTCTTTTTCAAAATTGACGAGTTCTGGGACATTTTGACGATAATTAGGACAAACCTGGCGGATACTGGTACAAATCGCTCATTTTGAATATTTTTTAAATATTTTGTTACATTATATTAACTAATTAATACCAAATTTATATTTCTAAAAAATTAATTAAATTTGCTCTCTTGTCACGTAATTAGTTTTTCTCTACTATGACTAGTAGTAATCTGGCAAGCCTGCAAAGGTAGCGAAGTTCAGAAACTGACGACTATTGGGACGTTTACCTTATAGGATGTTTCAATTCAGTTCTGTTCTTGAAGAATTTGTATTTGTACTTTTTTCCTGTGTTAGCTTTTAATATTTTTCACTCATTTTTCATAGCCACAGCTGCAGACTTGAGTTTCATATGAATTTCAACTTACGTTGTCCGAGGGTTCCGTATTTTCTATTGAGTTTTGCATGTTCTTCGCTCTATTAGAGCAACAGTAGCTTATAAAGTTTATGATACAGAACATCCAAATCTTAAATTACTAATTAATGGTAATTAGTTCCACTGCTTCACAGTTAATCCTATTGTATATATCCTCACAGTTTCAACAGTGCATTTAAATAACGTTAATATAACATTACCTTAATAAGGGTTCCGGTTTTTGCCATTTGGCTACGGAACTCGAAATACCTTTAGAATTTATTTAACATCACGTCAAAGCATCAGGAAGCAGCAAAGTTTCCATAGTTTTATATTGGATCATAACTCATAGTCATTATAGCGCACGGAGGTCGTTGCGTCGCTGATAGAACACACAGGCAGCCTTGCGTTACCCCTTGTACGGAATACTATGGAATGCTTGCAACACCGATGAGATAAGGTGAGGCTCTCGCGGAGGACCTAATCGTGGACCTTGAAAATTCCATTTAACATTTAAAAATAAATATAAAACCAATAAAGAACTTTATTCCTAAAAACTATAAAACTAAAATCTTGCTTATTAAAAAAAGTGTTACATAAAAATAATTGTGTGCACATAAACATCCACTCTTTAGATAACGACGACAGAAACAAACTAAAGTTTATGAAATTAATTAATTAAGCAGCCATCTTGCATATTGCCATGCGACCAATGAGATTAATTCAAGGCTTTTCAAATTAATTAAGCATTTTCCTTACCAATTTACAATGGAATTGATGAATTTCACGTTACATAGTTGAACTTATCATTGTATTTACCATAATGCCACATACGCAAAGTGCGTTTTTTCATTACTTTTATATGTATTACAAACACTTGTAATTCATCCTTTTTAAATAGATTTTGTTTTAAGGATGAAGAAGGAAAAAGGCCAATGTGATTTCATACTTGCATCAGTTAGGGATATTCAATAGGTTTTAAGATGTTTGCTTAGAATCAGATACATAGTGAACATTTGAACGGGAGAAACGTAAATATCTTAGCCTTAACTGCACCAGTAACATTTGACGGTTCAGCAGGTATACTGCCCATTTACAATCCGCGTGAAATTCACGAGGCATTCCAGAACGTCGCACTTGTATTGTGATGCTAACATTACGACCAAACCGCCATTAGGGTTCATTCTGTGGGTTTTCTGGAAGCAGGAGACTCGAAACTGATGGGTTTTGTTGAGATATGGGATATTGTACGAGTATGCCCGTATTGGGTTTCAAAGAGGTTATACAAAGTGTGCAACTGCAATTATGGGATGCTTTGCAGCCTCAGTAGCTCTGGTAACGTTCAATGACTATTTTAGGAATACTTTAGGAGTAGATAAATGTACTCCTTATTGAGGGAACCGAAAGCGCCTGTCCACACTTACTTGTTTTATAACTTTTTGTTAAGTGAAGCAAGCCTCGTTAACGACTTCAACGTTTTGTGTAATACGCAGAAACCATTTATAGTGTACTAACGGTATATTAAATTAAGTAAATGGAAATAATTTATCAACTGCGAGTATAATAACTCGGATACAAGACATACTTTCTAGAGTTGTTGTAAAGCTACTGCCGATTCTCGATTAATAAATACAATAATATTGAATTACTGCAGTCGATACTGGAAATAGAATTATGGCTGAAAAATGTAACTTAAATTCTATTTTCAATACAGGAGGAGTTTTGGAAAATCGAATCATCGATACAAAATTATGTTTATAATTAACTATGACTTACTTATTTATTATCCTATTTTCCACGAAACCGACAAATCCAAAAAATTGATTTCGCAATTGCACGTTGTAGAGTAAACGTCTTCTGATCTGTGACTCCGGTTTCGGACTGAAATTGTCTTGGTGACTTTATCGCTTGGATTTGTCGAAAAATAATTGAAATATTGAATATTCATTATAAACTTCTGCAAAGTAACGCCTGTGTCTATACAATATGCATTTTGTCAATTCAAATTGATACTTGAAATAAACATGATGGTAGTACTTACCTGAGTAAGCGCTGTCAAAGGCTCTACAACTTTTACAATTTTTATTATCCTTATAGTAAAGTTTTATAAGTTTTTTTACTATGATGACATAATTGATATGCCTGTCTGTTTGTTTCAGCGATACTTCAGCGTGCGACGTACAAGGTCGGCCTCCTGACGATCCAGGGGGTGTCCACCTGCCTCTACCTCTGCATGGACGCCTGCGGGTTCCAATACGCTAATGTGAGTATCACTATTCTCTTCTTCTTTATTTCTGTGTCAGATTTTTTCTTCTTCTAATACTTTAACTCGAATGTTTATAAACGGCAGTATAAATGCAACACAAATCAACTGCTATTGGAACTTTTGCGATAAATAAATAAGCTTAATTACTTTACCTTAGTTTAAATAAATTATGATCTAATCGACATGAAAATGTGTGGTCCATTAATTTATTGACAACCAATGTAGATGGTGAGTTCCACGGAATAAAGAAGGCAGATGCGCCAGCTAGCATTGATTATTTGTTCCGCGGAAAAATCCAATGTTACATACCTACTTCGATAATATCAGACGTGTTTATTGAATACAACACAATCATTACCCGTAATATGCCGGGCATCTTACCGTCACGTGAAATAGCTGAAGGTGTACCTACTAATGTACCACCAGACCCGAGTAGAATATAGAAAGGTATACAACCAAACATTGTTCAAAGAGATCTGCGACAATATAAGCTTTCTTCGTAATTGTTATAGCTTTTATGAACATCGTACAAGCTTTTAAAAAATAGTTATGTGTAAAATGCATCAGCAATCTTCAGCTTATATCGAGTCACTAGCACATGCCGATGACAATATTGCGCAGCAGGGGTCAGTCACTCATTGTATGTTTACTAGAAGTGTTTACGAGCGAACGTATCAATAAACAGACACACGTCGCCGCCGTTTGATTCATCAACAACTGTGCCAAGGACCCGCCACCCGACGACAGAATGGACAGACGGACGGAACTCAATAAAAACCGCCAATCTCATTGCTGATTGTTTCACTTTGGGTTCATTAACAGTATATTATCAATGATTAAGAGTGATTTTGATTGGTGGCTTTAATTGAGCGTGGAATTGATTTATGTTGGTTAGTGTTGACGACATGTTGACGACTTTGAGCAGGTTAATATGCCAAATGGGAGAAATTGATGGCCTACATTTTGTTGTTATTGGTTCAACTAGTATTGTTAGACATAGGCTCCTATTTAAACATAAAATTAAATATCTACAAATAGATATCTTTTATTGAATACTCTGGACATTTAACTTAATCTTAACCACAAAAATCTAATGCTGAAGTTTTTAAGTATAGTTGATAGAAAATGCTATTTTCTAAGAATTAAAAAAGTTTGATTTCTTACTTAATTAAAGTGCTTTGACATGAGACGTTATTTAGTTAAATAAAACAAATAATATCTTCCTATAACTTTTAAAGCTACGAAATTTAACTTGGTAGAAAAAACAATTCCAATGCAGTAAGATTGCTACCGCAAAACATTCGGATCAAATAAAGTTACACTTCATGTGTGGCATAATTACGATAACTTAGACAGTACTTACACAGTCACAGGTATTCAAAGTGACTTCATTGAAATTAATAAAAACGTCGCGCATGTGGATACTTGGCCTGTCGTAAAAGTAATAATTAGTTAATTAACAAATTCTACTGCATACCTTAACAAGAGTAGGTAATTTGTTTAACTTATTTACGTTAATAGTTCTCTCTAAAGCTTCCGATCTTAGCCAAGCGTGTGCAGTAGGGTGGCAATGTGTTAGTAAGGATATGTTGGTTCTAACAGAACAGCCTGGTCTCAACAGAATACATATGTCATGTTTTTTGTGTTAGTAAATACTTCTGAAATCTTTTGCTGTAGAACACTAATATGTTCATGTGTAAGATTACAACTTAGAACTTTCAAAGTTTTGCTCAGATAAAATTTAAAAGTAGTTATTCAATTTTAATATTCAAACAATAAAATATTAGTAGGTATTTGCATCGGTTATCATTTCTTTAAAAAAAATATTGTCTCCAAAATGTTGCAACCGAAACCGAAAGAAGTTTGATCATATTTTATTCTTTATAAATACAAACTTTAACAAATAATTAGACTAAAATTTTTTGTTTTTTTTCGGATACTCATTTTCAGTCTTTATTAATTCTTTGAATTGTTGACTGCAAAAAATGTATGCATTAAATAGACTGGCTAGTGGGCACCCTATTCTAACATCCGATGAGCGACCGACACCAGAACACCTTCCACTCTCCGCAGCCGTCATCGGATGACGCAACGATGCGGTACGCGGAAGCATTCATTTTTACACTAAGGCTCCTTACAGACTCGCGGTCAGGGTCGTAAAGCTTTTTCGTTTCATTTTGGTGACCTTACCCAGGCATTTGATTGCTTTAAACTCGACTCGTTCGTACTTAAACTAAGCCACTCATTAATCTAGCATCAAAAATAATAACCGTATATCACTGCTTGCTTTATGTGTGATAAGATTTAAAAATATATACTTATATTATCAAAAGACAATTTTATTAGTTTGAGGGTGTTTCTCTGGGCTCAACTGTGGGTCCCATTTTGTATCAATCTTTCGTTACTCCATAAAGTATTTTTCAAATTAGCTGAATATACAAATTAAATTCAAATTATTAATTTGCTAAATACAAGTAATCCAATTGAAAACGAATAAAAAATTAAACTCCGTTTATTTAACTGTAAACATCAGATAAATCGCTAGCTTACAGTGATCTTAATACTTTGATAGTAATCTAACAAAATGTTATAACCGCTCTAAGTTAAGAAGAACTTATTAAATTAAACCATGTAATTGTTTAATCGACGGCATCGCTTCCCACGAAAAGGTTTTATTTTGAGTTTAATGAACATGTTCAGCGGGATTGAGATACTTGTGGTTACGTATCAGAACATCAAAGTAATAAACCCGGAAACATGGTGTTAACAAGTTCGTAACATGTACTTTATACACCTACAGGCTAGGCGCTTGGATCGTTTAATGGCCTCTTACTTTAATTTACGAATACTTTAAACAAATTATTGTAACTAATAAGATACAATTGTACGGAGGAATGTGGCTTACTTACATCCTATGTTATTTTTGATTGCGCTGTTATTATTTTATAGTCTTTAGTCTTGGGCTTGGCTAGAATAAAGAAGTAAGGGAAGCAAATATGAGGTCTTCGATGAGGCGTGTTTGCCTAAGTGTAATTGAATTTACTTCAAATAACTAGCACAGGCCGAACAGGACCTTTGTGTTCAGAAGTCCCAGCAATAGGCCGATGGACATAGGCCTATTGCTGATACGTGTAAAAAATATCTTATAACAAAATCCTCGACTGATGCAATTCGCTGTACTGTGCCAATATGGCAGTACCGTTTTTCAAACGAGGGTTTTTATAAATCGCTCTAATATTACTAAATCTATTTATATCCATTCAAAGTAGGTACATACCTAACAAATAAAATTATTAGAACAAGCAAAACTTTGCTTTAGTTTTCTTCAAACATTTCCAAAGTAATCCAACACTGTTATAATTTCAAGTGTTATTTGTAACACAATACTCTTCCACAAGTCGGCACCATAATAGAACTTTCACCGAGCACCTGACCATCGACCATAGACCATCGATCATCGATACATCGATAAATTCCTCCCAGATCATTCGATAAGTATAATATACAGTAATAGACCGTCATTGTTGATTCACTCTAAACGACTCTAATATCTCCACGTCCAAACAATAAATATCGATGGATATCGATTCTTTATCGGATTCTGATTTCAAACGAACCAACGTTTAGTAAAACCTAAATCTCTCGTTCTGTTACCGGTTTTACCAATCCACCATAGAAACAATGAATAGCAGATATTAAAAGTTATGTAATCTTCATATAAGCTTAGAACATTCCTAACAATGCAATATCTATTGTTAGGAATATTCTTAAGTATTTGAAGTCTATCTGAAGGCGCATCCAGATATGCGGGATTCTATCGAACCAGTAGTAGTCTGGGCAGATATTGTTAATATGGCGAGCAATGTTTGTATATTAAACCAAATAGTTACCAATATTCCTCTGTATCTCGATGCATCTTGATATTATTGAGTAGGTACAGTTATAATGACATAATTTACTCTAAAGCTTTTAAATAAAGTATGTTTCAAGCATCCGTTATATTGTTTTACGTATTTTTCCTTATAGTCGTACTCGTTTATTTATAACAGGAACTTAATCGTGTAATCTAATTACAATAAATGCAACAACAACTTCCCATTCAACCTTGTACACTTATTCACTATACTGCGAGTATCATTAAGAACTCACACAGTTACAGTTAGTCACACATACAAAATTTAGTGCACTTTCAAAAGCATGTGGCGGAATCGAAGCTAGGACGTTACGTTACCAGCAAGCCGGGGCGTTACTAAAATGTTTCACTCAATTGAACTTTGATATTATCAGATTCGAACGTACGACTCTTGGCAATACAAGCCAGATCGTCAACAATTGAGCCGTAGATAACAGCTGCTTATCTTAATGAGGTAATTACCCATTAACGAAACACTTCGCGAAATTTCGGGTTATTTTCTAGATAAAACAACTTTAGCCATATATTGTATAGCTAACAATTCCGCTTCCCATCCAACAAAACGGAAAATTGCCACGTTTGGATACGACAATAAATCCAATAGAGGGCTGGAGTCGAACCCGTGACTGTTTAGTTTAGTAGATTAAAATCAAACGTCTACCGACCAACCATGGTGTTATTGACGTTTGATTGATGATTTTTCTATAGGCACCTACCTAGTGGCAAACGTAACACTATGATTTTCAAGTTATACTTCCACTACTTTGAGGCACAGAACGTAACAGACGGAGGTAAATACGAATGCCTGTAATTTCACCGACACCCATAATCTTCAGACTGGAACATAGTGCACTACTTCCCCGAAAAACCATTAGGATCCAGTTGACAAAACATGATTAACTATATTATCTTAAAATGGCTCGTACAAACTTTAACCTTGCATAGAATATGTGAGACTGATATAAATTACTGTTTCACAATTTCCTGTTTTTTTAAATGAATAAGATCCTATTAATGAATTTATCGCATACACGTTAGCTTTGCGCATCTCATCCGTGATGTTAAGGCACCCTTGCCAGTTCGCAATAACTTTTTATAGGCACTTAAGCCACCTACACACGCGGCGCGGGGCGGGAATGTCGCGTTATCTATACGAGCGGCAATGCGTGTAAACAGGTAATATATAGACGCATTACACGCAGCTAATGACGTGGCCAGACCATACTACGACCGTACGCACTTCATAAATCTGTAAATACTATTACTTTTTATATACTCGTAGTTATAGATGAGACAAGATGACCGACTTGAGGTTAAGTGGAATACCATCGCCTGTTACAGTGTAACACTTCGCGGTCATGGAAGTAACACGTCGTAAAATACGTTTGGTAGGTACTTCGTACCCGTCGACCTAAGACAATTATTAAATGTGTCTGTAAGTTCACCAGCAATCAGAATCAATGCCCTTTACAGAACTGGTACTTGGTGGCAGAACAGAAATAAGCATTGCTTTACTACCTACTTCTTGAAAAAGGGTCTGTCACAAAGAACCTTCTAGATATTACTTTAGCCTGTGTGTTTACATGTCAGCCAGTTAATTAAAGTCTTTCTTATATTTAAGTGCAGGAGTCTCGCATTTTTTGGAAATTACATTTAGATACAAATTACGTAAGCACAAATATATCTATTGTTAAATATCTATAGTGTAGCTGTGTTGGTACACAAAACAGAACTAAAACAACATTTTCTAAATATGAAATATAGCTACATCAATTAATTGCCCCCCTACATAGAAAAATACATGAAAATATTGTGAGCCGTTTCCGAGATCCAAGTTCTACAAGAACTGCTCGTTGAAAGGAATTAGATTAGACAGATAGCATTATATAAAATGGATTTTGTCGTCGTTAATTTGACTATCATTTCATTTGGATAAATACTTATGCGTCTAGGCGGCTTTTCGTTCATCATTATGTCATACTTTCCTTGATAAAATAATGTTCATTTTGAATCATCAATCAATCACTAATTAGATTCTTATATCCAGTGATAATCCAGTCGTCAAAATATGAGAAGTCCAAATGTGCATTCTCCAAAAACCCATATGTAAATTTCAGAGTAAATAAAATATGAAAGCATTAGACTAGTAGATATGTATTAAAAGGATTATAAACATGATGCATGCATACAATGCAAGGCAGTGTCGGCGGCGGTACATCCCTCGTGTGTAGGTTAGGTAGGCCGCTGCGGGTTGCGCTGCTACTGTGTGTAGGTACGTACTGTACTTCACTTGTAACTTGTGATGTTCGCTCTTTCATCTTTGCGCTTGCATGTTAGGGACAGTTCTCCGTTTGACTTGGAGTTTTAATCTGGTAAATGACGGAACTTATCAATTATTAAATTGGGAGTATTAATAATTATTAAAGGCTAATCTCCGGCCTCCGTGGCGTAATGATATGCGCAATGGATTTATGAGATAGAGATCCTCGGTTTGATTCCCGGTAGGGCCGATTTAAAATTTCTGAATTGGTCCAGGTCTAGCTGGTGGGAGGCCTCGCCCGTGGCAAGTTACCACCCTACTGATAAAGCAGCACCGCCAAGCGATTTAGTGTTCTGGTATTCTTGGTGTAGAAACCGAAAGGGTGTACGAGGTAAGTGATGACACTGACCGCCTGGTGTGACTGTCAAGGGCTAAGTTAAGATAAATAAAAAAAGAAAGTTCTACAAGACTTTATCAGAATATAGAATTTTGCTATCCTTAAAATATAGATAATTATAATTATGCCATCGCGGACTTTTTTATAGTTCCAATAAAGAGGAACATAAGCCATGAGTAAGCCATTTTAAATCCAAAAGGGATTAATTAGTCTTTGTCTGCCTTCCGAGCAGGTGATAGATTAGGATGCCTACATCAAATAAATTAATATGAATTATAATTTAGATTAGGCCACTCTTTCGATGAAAGCTCTCAACCGATTTGAGATTTTCAGACATTTCCTACAAATTTCAGGGATTTTACACTAATCTTGGACAAATTATATAACAAAACCTGTTGCAGGGGTCACCCAACATAACAACATAAAAACACATCTACACTTTAGATGAACAACAGAGATGTTATCCGGACAAAGTTAATAAAAAATAGCAACATACTAAATACAAATTTCAATTATTTTATCTTTCTGTGCGTGCTAAAATCTATTTATCAGAATACGCAACAGATTATCATGCGGTTTTCACAAGTTTTAGCTGATTAAGTGTGGAGCAACATATAGATTTAGGTTCCTCAAGATCCGGTGCATTAACCCATGCCACAAAAAGATTTCTGCTTTATTACTTCATAATTTGACAAAGAAGGAAAGAAAACAGCTTTTGCAAACATAAAACCCCTTTCTTTTTGGAAATCGTTAAAAATATAGGAAAGAGAGTAAATGATGAATATCATTCGAATCATCGAGTGAGTAACACACCGTTTCAAATCACTTAGTGCTGCACGTCGTCTGTCTTTTGCGCCTTTGTGTGTTTGTAGGAGGGGTAGTGTCAACATCAGTTTGAACCCTTATGAAGACAACGAACAAATGACAGCAGTATAACGGATATTAATACAAGTGTCAACGCATGACGTCTGTCACTAATGGCATCGCAATCACTGAGATTAACGATGTAGGATGGAAATACATTGGGGAAAAGCGAACACGAAAGTGGATGGAGTATTATGGTTATTGGATCACTTAGGTAACATACTCCTTAAAAAAACTCCTTTGCTCTTTAGGTCGTTATGGTAATGTCCTTAGAGTTTTGTAAATTAGTTAATTTTAAAATATTGTGGCACCAATCTTCGAGTCCTGCTCTGTAACTAGCGCCGCTATGAACCTCGAAAATTGGTACTTGAAAACTGCCCAAATTAGTTTTGTAGTTCCTACTGCTCTCATACAACAAACGTGATGTTTTGCCGTTTTCCGCTCGGTTGCTACAGAACAGTTTTTGTTACCAGCTAGCACGATATTACATAGAACTATCTTATATACATCAAAGCATTATCCAAAATAGGTAAACCCGCCAGCAACCATTATGTAAATAACACTCCAAAACTATGAGTTACGGCTTTCTAAAGCTCCTAACGATATTCAATTTATCTTGTTACTTATGAATCTCACATTTGTGTATGGAAGTGTGCCGAGAGGCTTATGAGGTCTGTCCCGTTACTGCTGCTTGTAACCCAGCCCTTTGGCGCTAGGATATGGGGCATCGCATAATGTGAGCTGACCTACAGATGTAGTCGCAGATCGGAAAGATTATTATGTAAATAAATAGATTACTGAATACATATGTCCTTAGGAATTGATCTGATGGCCATATGAGACTATGTCCTGTTATAAAAGCTAATACACTTCGGCGTCATTTTTGTAAGCACTAACATACAAAAGCATTTTCCGGGATCAAATGTATCTACCTATCCTACAGGGAGTACCTCAATGAATATAAAATCATCCAGAGGCATAGCTGTCAACCCTCATGTGCTGCAAGTTCACCAGCCATGACAACATTAAGACTAAAACACGCGAGCGAGAAACTTCCTTGGCAGCAGAAATAACCGCGGAAATAGTCGAATCAAATGCTTGATAAATTCAAGCCCCAAATGGAATCGAAAATTATTTTTATCATAATCTACGGAAATCCCCCGTGAGTGCTCTCTGGCGCATCTCATGGGATGCTGCGTGACAAATGGAACCGTCACACGCTGATCTCGGGCTTAGCGCGAGAAGCTGAGATTTACTCAATGTGCGTAAGGATATCTGGAGTATTTGTGTTGTGCGCCAGGCACAGCTAAGCGATAGCTACTTGCATATACTATTATTCGTAACTGGTGTTTATTTTAATTTGACTGTAATGATTAGGAAAAAATTTAGATTAACAATGTTATGAAATTCCTATTGTCTCATAGAATGTGAAAGTCACTTTTCAAAGCCTGTCAAAGAACTAAAAAAATAAAATAAAAAATAAATCACAACGGAAAAGATAAAGGATGCCTTTGGCAAATTAGTGATTACACAGATACATCTCAATACGAATGAAGAGTGATAATTCGAAGTCCAAAATGTGAACTACACGAATTCTATGTCTTTTTTAATGAGTCCTACTTATACCTCTAAATAAGATGTGTTACCATAAGCTCGTTGCTATTTTATAATTGTTTTTTGAATCTAGTCTTCGTCCAAAGTTATCACAATTATCATACTTTTTGAAACATACAAGGTTTCGACATTTAACTTCATCGCACACGCCCCGCGTCGCTCACCCTGCTCCCGACCCTAAACCCCCGTATCTCGGTAATCCCATTAAAGACGCAACACCAACACAGCCGATAAGCGATGCGACACTATTAATCAGTTGGTCGATTCATTACCCGGTGACGATCGACGATTTGTCATAGACGGCCACCGTGAGATAGGGGGCAAATTGGTCCTCGCTAGGTGCTCGTCTTTTCTTTTTTCCCCGGACAATTGTCTGGGCTATTTTGAATAGATACCGTCCGCATTATCTCCTGGGATCCTTTTAGCGCTTATGGATCTGTGGAATGTTGTGAGTAATGCTTTATATTTATAAGATTAGTCCTTGATTTTAAATGTTCTGTTATTTAGTTTACACATGAAGTTAAAGTTAAATTTGGAATTAATATATGCATTATTTTATATCTAAGCTTAATTTGCAAGCACTATTGAAAAATGGAATCAGTCCGTTGTTCGTTCAGAAAAGTGGTGACGAGAAAAGCAATTGCTTAAGATTGTTCAAATTGCTTCATAGATAAATTTCGTGGTAACTTAAATTATTACTTTTAACAATGCTGAGCAGACATTTCAAAAGTTAGGGATGGGGTCTGAATAAAACTTTATTTGTCCTACAAATCACCGGGATTTTGAAGTAATGAAACAAGTGTCCTTACTGTACGCTGTCTTACCTAGATCAGACCAGAGATCCTAGATAAAAACTTTACTGTGTACTTTACTCAATACTTTTGTTGCACGTACACTTTTCGCCACGCAAGTTTAAGGTACCTATCTGATTTTTCAACACAAAAGTCTGCGAACGCTCTGTTTACTGGCATATTTATTAAACCTTTATCAAACGTACTGTAAGCTGAAAGAATGTGAAGCATTAGTTCGGCTCCTTGTTCACTCATATCTGCTCGTGATTCCTGTCAGATCGTCCTTTGTTCCGACCTATCTCCTCAATTTAAACTTCATCTAACTGTCAGCCGCTAACGGTGCGATTGTTCTGTTTTTTAATTTCTTTTTTGATTTAGTTCTACCGTACCGTTTAATGGTACGGCACGGGGTGGCGTGAGAAGTCAGAGATAGGCGTTGAACAAATATTGATCGAGTTTTTCTTTTTATTACTCTGTTTATTTTGACTGTTAAAACAAACTTAGTAAGATCGATGTAATCACCAACGACTATTGCTTTATATAAATCTGTTGAAGTGTATCTACACATTGTGGCGCTTCCTCAGGCAGTTGACATGGGTGAAATGTATCTGTGAATGTCACCTGGACGCCTCTCGAGTTTTGATCCACTACGTCCATTGCACTTACGAATGTCACATAACAACTGTCCACCTGGTATGGAGCCAGCACCTACATACGTAATACCATCTGCAATAAATTGTGACCACAAAAGTATATATAATATACTCTACCGATTATCAAATCGACACCTAAAACTCTTTAAATATTCCCTCCATATACATATACAACTTTAGTTCTTCTCTAACTCTGTTTCTGATGCTACGCAGAGAACCAATTTGAGCATAACTCTTTAAAATATTTAAGTTTTCTTCATTCATTTTCTTTTTTTTTTGTCTTGATAGTTCTTTTGTTAAGATTTTTACCACCTATAATCCCTTGGTAATATGGTATATTTAAAAAGCCAAAGAGTTAAACCCTAACTGAACCAGTTTACCGAAGAACCGTCTCTTAATATATGTGTGTCGGCATCCGACACATCTGTATTGATCGTAATCATAATGTAGACTTCTAATGCTTCTTTATGAAGTGAAACCAGTCAATTAGAAATAGTAGTATTACTTATAACCAACGCCGTACATGGCGGCCATTATAAATAATAAGCTGTCGGTTCCACGTATGTATTGAGAGCTTGACGATCGAGCGCGGGCATGGGGTTCATAGCCCCCCTGGACTGAACCTAGGTCGACTCTTATTCTCTATTATTATTCATTTTTCTATAAATACTTCTGTTGCAATACTACTGTTGCCTGTAGCCCGCAGCTATTTATAGAATGGTTTATAAATGGTTATAAACGCCACCGATGCAGTGAAAGCTAAATTAAATAAGATTTACTTTAACTGAATAATTTATTAGAATTCCTATTTAACCACAAAAATTATTTTATTTATATTTATTTACATTTTTTTTATCGACTACAAGTTGGCCCTTGACTGCTATCACACCTGATGTTAAGAGATGACATTAGGATGAAATCCACACCCCTATCGGTTTCACGACATCGTACCGGAACGCTAAATCGCTTGGCGGTACGTCTTTGTCGGTAGAGTGGTAACTAGCCACGGCGAAAGCCTCCCACCAGCCAGACCTAGACAAATTAAAAAAAATCTCAACCTGCCCCGCCTGGAATAGAACCCAGGACCTCCGTCTTATAAATCCATCGCGCATACCACTGCGTCAAATTTTTTACATGTAAAGTTTTAGTGAATAAATGTTTTTGAAATAATTCTTCATTAATTATTTTTACATCGTTCATAACTCTAACGCAAACACAGCAGTAATGTGGAGAAAAAACATCCATCAAACAATCAGGTTTTTATGAAACTAATGTATTAATTTTTATATAAGCTTTAGTGTAAAGCGTAGCGTATGATTCAAAGCGATATGTCGCTTCGACTCCTAGGTGCGAGTTTAAATCGGAGTTTTAATACTTATTGAGTTCTTGTTACTTCTATGTAGACCGGGCATTGGAAGTTGGTGGCGTCACACTCTCGTCTCACGGAGAGCAATCAAACCGTCAATCATTATTAAAAATATCTGATAATCATCGTTACAGAGACAACATCACCATTTATTGGCATAAACCCGCAAGCCCGACACTGGAGCAGCGTGGCGCATCTCAGCTTATACTAGCTTTATAAACTCTACTGTCAGACCTCATACAGACAGATAATGAAAGAAACACATATCTTAATATACCTGTACTTCCAGCTTATAGTTAATTGATAATTGAAACGAGTCCACACAGTACACAATCATATTACAATAACGATTATGTCTCATCAGATCGAGTGATATACAGATAAGCAGATAATCGAGTGACTTTCATAAAGTAAGCCAACGGGTGAGCTTTTCGGTGACATTAACGCATTCACTTTCTCCGCTCGCGAGTGAATGAGTGAATGAGTGAGTAGGTGAGTGAGTGAGTGAGCTGCGACAGGCGACAAGGCCGCGGTTACGTAACGCTCTCGATCGATCATCCGTAATCTCTTAGCTCACAGCTTCCTCTGCGTGTAACATCACTACTGCTCAACAAGTTTGAGGTACACTCAGACCTACTGAAGTTAGTTTGTTGTAATAATCATTAACACTTTTGTTCTAGTCTATACTAATATTATAAAGAGGTAAATTAAATACTTTCACCAGTAGAATGCTACTTTATTGGTGAGTGTTACAGGCTATATTTCATATTTGTATCGTATATATTACCCGAGTTATCATAGTTTTTGTCGCGCGAATCGGACCGTGAAAATTATTAAATTTAGCTTTTTGCGCGTACGGTGCCTTAGACATTGGATATAATTGAAAACATTGTATGAAAATGCAATTTATGCATCTTAAAAGTTCTAAAAAAAAACGAACAAAAAAGTTCGCCATAGCATATATCTATGTTTTATATTTTGGCAGAACTTTATGTGTTTTAAAAAATCATTTAATTCATATGCTTCGTTTACATCATTATTTATACAAATAAACTTAAACCTTATCAAAATAAATTATTTAATAATCACAAGGATATTATAGAGATAAGATTTGTCTTTTACAGTATGTTAATTAGTCATATAGTTTCGGAGATATTACAAAATTTCTAAAAAGTGCGACTCTGTAATAAATCATTTAATTCATATGCTTAAGTTTACGTCATTATTTATAGAACTAAACTTAAATCCTTATCAAAATAAATTATTTAATAATCACAAGGATATTATAGAGATAAGATTTGCCTTTTACATTATTAATTAGTTATATAGTTTCGGAGATTTTACAAAACTTCTAAAAAACAACTCTGCCGCTATATCGTCCAAGTTAAGTTGACCTCCTCCGTGTTATACGTGCTAAATAGGGGTCAACATTTTGGTACTGATATTCTTTGAGAATTTGATCTTTTCTTTTAATTTATTTGGCATGGCAGACCATATTTACAAATACACACACGAAAAAGTTTGCTCGTTTGTTTAAACGGGCTAATCTCAAGATCTGCATGTCGGATTGTAAATTATTTTGTTTATTATGAAAGCTAGACTCAAAAGTGAAATATACTATTAAAAGCAATACACATCAGCTTGCCATAAATATATATTGTTAATGTTAATGTACTGTAATATCGTACAATGTTTTACAAAAATGTAGATCTTTAGTACACGGGACGGGACGGAGGATATTACTTCACAGGAAACTATAAAAAGCACACTTTATACTTTCTTAGTCCGTCTTTAAAATTAAAAGATTACCTAAGAAGTTTTCACGCGGACGAAGTCGCGGGTGACTGCTAGTTATATATATAAATAAATCTTTAAATGTCTTTTTGTAATTTAAAATTAACTGTTTATCATTAAATGCATTTGAAGGTATTAACGCTACTTAAATAAAAGAATATTTTAAAATGATTGTCCGTGTGTGTATATTTCAACTAACCTGTGACCTGGCGGATTGTAAAAATTCTTTTCGTTTATGGTGTGATAGCCAGACTCATGGCGAGTGGTATAGGTTAGTTTATTTCCTAATATATAATACCACATGAACGGAAGATACGTGTAACTTATAGAACGTCTTAACAGAAACTGCTTATTATGTTTGGTCTGAATAGGGGCTCAGTTTACTCAAATAAATAAGTTCTACAAAATGAGAACAGCCAAAATGGTAAAATAAAATATATAGGCGAATCACTTAACATTAAGTATCCTTAACCCACTGTTATAGCGAATAATATTGTCTCCTGCTACATCCCGGTCTTAACCCGTAGGCATGTAACGGGTCCTGGGAGCGAGCGGGACTAGCCGGCCGCTCGCGTCACTCACTCGGGAAATGTCCCACTCGCACCGTGAGAATCATATTATTGCCCTTAGATAATATTCACTGGCGGCAGGCGACAGGTGTGCGATGTTCTGCTTTCATCTCTTACTAGCTACACACAATAGCCACATCCCAAGTCATAATGGAGAAAAAACATCCATCAAATACTTCTGAAGAGTCGGAAAGGCGAAAGTTCAAAAGCAACATTTAAATAAAATTGATTGTTGAATTTTTCAATGTAACATATTCCCAGTTATTCGACCGAATTACAGGTGATCATCCGACAGAGGGCGGTTTCACTGGCGTAGTACTCGTTCCCGTGGGAATTTTGGGATAAAATGTAGCCTGTGTGTACGTATATTCAGATAAAATGTAGCCTGTGTGTACGTATATTCAGATATGTAAGCTGTGCTATTGTAAACATCCATCCATCCATCCATACATATAAAACTTTCGCCCTTTAAGATATTAGTAAGGAAAGGATGTAGGTATGCACATGTTTTTGTACAAACTCTTCACTGGACTACTCTTATACAAAACAACATAACACACGGTCCTATTATCAAGCGATTCTGTAACATCATCCGTATGCAGTACTATTAATAGAAACTAAAATACAGTCTATGCTATCGGAACAGTTATTGATTACAATCCATTTAAATTAAGTCAAACAAAATGAGGAACAAAACTCCGTCCCAAAATAAAGCGCCATAGATAATAACAAGAAAAGGATTAATAGCGCGTCCTCCGAGACACGAGCTGTGAGCTAATGTTCACCGAATGAGAGTGAGGCGGCTCACGCGAATCTCATCTATTTGAAGATCATTTGCTTCTTTTTTAACCCTCCTAATAAATTAGGATTATGAATTATTATAATCAACGTATAATAACGTATACATTCTAGTCATAAGTATGTATATACTAGTAGAATATACGAAATTTGCATTTCCATGTTTTTTTAATTTATTATTATTATTTGAATGATTAAATTAGGACTAAAATTTAAAGAGAGTTCGTTTTTCCTTAAAAATAAGTTAGTATCTCAACTCGTTAAACGGTCTAAGACTGTCTCTTTCTCTGCTCTCAGTAATATTTATGAAACCGCGCGATCCGTTCTATAATAAATCTCCGTTTGACTCCTCGCCGCACTGCGCAGGCGCCGCAGCGACATACAAAAAACGACGGCGCACAAAAAACACGGCAAAAAAGTGTAAACCGCACCACAAAATAGACATAATTTATCCACGAATTAACGACCACATTGTTAGTTTTCCCTGTAATTTTTATTTACGATTGTTTACCCTATTTTATGTTTTAATACGTGTTATTTATGACATTTTCATTCTGTCCCGGCGCTGTTTATTTTGTCCTAAGGGCCTAAGGGGTTGTAATAATTTATGGGGCACCTTAACATCGACGTTTTGATGCCGTGCGTGGAGTTAAAGTCATTGTTAAAAGACAGTTAACATCAGTTTTAGAAATGCTATTGTTGTAATATTTATGAAATCGTAGGGCGCGGCATAAATCGATGGGATGACCGTTTAATTGACAGTAGGGAATGTGTAACAGTAGATATCGTAAAATGGACAATATTTGGGTGGTACATCATAAATTGGAGAAAATAGAGTCGGAAATAAGCTCTTATTACCATATATAGATATTTACAATCACCACTTGTAAGCAAATGAAAAAACCGAAAAATGATAGCGTTTGTCATCTTAGCCGAAGTATAACTAGGTTTGACATCTGAATACACAGTATAATGTAATGTAATAAAAGGGTTTTCATGAAAATGTCCGCCTGAATCCTTATAAAAAGTACTTAAGTAAGCATTTATAAAATGAGCATCATAAATATATCTTTTTTTGGAAACAAATAATTTTTGGTGAGAACTCAACACCGACCGACCTATTACATTTTATTATAACGCGTAAGATAAAAAAAAAAGTTGTCAACGCAACTAACTCTAGTGTGAAAGCTCTTGAATGTTCTCACCCTCGCGTTACAACTATAACTTTTATAGCTCCGTCGTAAAATTTACGAAAAATATCATTTTACTTGTATAAAAACATAAAACCCCTCAATGACTATCAGTGTCTTTATTTCTAGATCTCACTAGTGATGTGCCGATATATTTAAATTAACCATTCAAACACGTTTAAAAATGGTCACATTTTGAAAGTATTTAATTTTTTTCTTATTTTCTAAATACATCTCTTAAGTTCTTCAGAAAAGTCTTTTAAGTTGTTTAGCGCACAAGCTGAATAAATTTCTGTTTTTTTTAGTATTCAATATAAGTTTAGTGGTGATTCCAACACCTCGCTTCGTTCATTTCATTGACATCAAATTAATTATTATATTTGACGGATTTATGCTTATATGTGCGTAAATTTTAATTTAACTGGTTATTGTTTGTTATCTCATTTCTATTTTCTACAATTTTTCTTCCTTTTTTAATGTATAACCATTTTAGCATATATTTAAAAAATAAAAAAATCGTATAAAACGTATTTAAATTGTATAGTACTGTTCTGTATACCCCTTCCCTAGTACTGTTCTGTATACAAATATCGACAATCTCATATTTTACAGATTTTTTATTATTACTACGGCATTCGGCTCCGGCGCACGAAAGGAGCCGCTGAGATTAGGCTCGATTGTAATTCCTTATAAATTTATTAATGATTAATAATGATATCGAATTTTTGGAGTATCGGGTGCATCGGGGGGCTCGCGATGGACAAAAAAATGTCTATGGTATTTATGTACTGTTAATACGGTAGGCGAGGGTTTTGTGGTACGGTTCATCTAGTTTATTGGTTTTATTCTCGTTTTACTGCTTACTCAGCCGTGAATTTTGTTTTTGTATTATTTAGAGTTTTTAATTTTTTTTTAATATTACCACTACGGTTTTACTTATAACACAGCAAGGTTACCTACACTACGTAAGTGTTATCTTCTGACATCATTTACGTTTTGCCGTCGTAATCAAAACTATAATGAAATGTTTCTGCAATGTCCATATATTACCTACAATATTCTGTAACAATGTAGCGTTGGCAAATTAGTGTCTTCTTTAAATACACACATACACATATAAGATGTGAATGAATAGGCAACAATCAGGCAACTTTATACACACTTACTTATTCTGTACATTTATGTTTAAAAATAAAAAACTTTTAATTTTGAAAATTACACATTTGAAGTTAAAATCGGGCAGATAAACAAAACATTAAATTCCTACCAGTAGGTCGCAAGGTTGCCAGTGTAATAGAAGAATGCTGAATATTGCCGATCGGCGCCGAAACCAGATCGACGCTGATTTAATGAGATCCAACCAGTTCTCGGAAGCGGCGCGCACAAAGATGGATAGACGGATGGACCGCAGCATCCGAGGGCACTTCCACGTATTTTGATCGATTTCGAATGCTGTCGTCTGCGAATCTAGTGTTAATTTATGCTCGCCTTTTGATGGACTACCGAATTTAGATTAATGTGCGTGTTTTCTAAAGGTCTGTGGGTTAGTGGGCAAGTGATGGGGATTTATAGTTTACTACTGACATTTGGTTCGTATTTAAGCACCGGATGCTACCATGATAAATTGGTATTCAAGGTGTGTCAGTCCATCACGAGCTAATATAATCGAGGAGTTTGAGGTTTCCAGTTTGATTCCTGACTCATGGCTAGTAAGGCACTCACCAGTGATGCGGAATACCCTCTAAAACCCAGCGGGTCCGACTGCGTCATTTGGAAGAGCGCCACAGGATCGCTTTCGCAAGCTACTGCATCTAACGAAGAGGCAAAATCCAACAACTATAACCAACTTCCCAACTCCGGGCTTACTGCTACAGAGAAATTTAACAGAAAAAAATAATTTCAATATCTTACAGGCCGACAAAACTCGAATCCAAGACCGTAGCTGCATAGGCTAACCACTAAACCAAGAGACAATTGTTATTTTTTTAGCTGTTGCCGAATCGTAGGTTCCCATGAAGCTAACAAGCCGTAGCTAAGCACTGATGTCGTCTGCAGTAATCCAGGGCGATTAGATCTCATTACCGATAATTTTGGTAAAGGTTAGGCTTTTTATAATGTCGTGGGACCAAAGCAAAGTAGATAGGTAACTTGCGTGGTATCTATGTGATTTATCGTTGAATAGTATTTATATACTTATTATGTTTAAGTCTCTTAGGCCCAGCGTGTAGCTATGTGGGTTTGGAGCGCAAGATTCGAGTTCTGCGTCGAGTTATGAAGTGTTGACATTTTCTTTCTTTTGATAATTTTTTTAACCCGCGAGTTAATGGTGTTTCATCCCGTGCTAGCTCGTAAAACTATCTTATTTTTTGTGTGGGCTGTTAAAATAGGCTGAACTAGCCTAACAATGTAGACTGTTGACGTTGCTCCGACGTGGGCCTTAGAGCGGCAATGCTTAACTAACCATGTTACAAAGAGACATTTTTATACGTAGAAAAGCGGGGAAATTTGATGTGATTATAAAAACCTAATGTCGTTTAGCTCGCGTCGCCCACACCGCGGCTCGTCCCGCCGGGACGCGGTAAATCTATCCCGGTACAGAACTAATTGACGTATTTATTACAGGATAAATAACTCCCGAAGCGCGTAAATTAGGCCCAGGTTATGTTTGTAACTAATTTAGCACACACATTTTACTTAGCGACTCGAATCTGAACAAATAATGACATTTAGACAGTTCATTTTATTTGTTTCTGCTTGCTCTACTACATTATTAGGGTGGGCAACACAAGCAATTTATACTAAATAGGGTTGTGCTTGACTACAATCATGACTATTGGAATAGAGGGTTAAGCGCAATCACCTAAAAGATGCCTATTCACTCTTATCTCGTTTTGAAGTCGCATTAAGTATTTGAATTACTCGTCTACGTAAGATTTTGTAAAATGAAAAAAATTTAAGCATTTTTTTTAGTTAGAATAATAAAAGTCAAAAATTTATGCATAATCTCATTCAATAATTTTTGTTTTTAAAAAGGGAATGGAAAGAAGTAAGAAGTAAAGCCACCAACAGTGAAATGCTTTTGATCCTTAAGTACTTACTCTTGGTGATATACCGGGAAAGTGATGGCACGGGACAAGGACTCCTTTTCGCGTTTAATAAACACTCGTTAACTTTTAGTCGACTATGTTACTCTTACGTATTTAACCGCTATTAATTTACTATAAATTAATAGTGGTTCCTCGTGGTTTTACCCGAGTAGATATTGTTCCTGTACCATTGGAATATTGGGATAAAAAGTATAAGTGGCTCCTTATAGCCAGTGAAGTCCCTTCAAAATCGGGACTCAGTCAGACAAACAGACAAATATTCTAAAAAAAATTTTTTAAAGTAACGTATATACTTTCATATGCACTGTTAATTTAAAATTACAAACGGACCGTTCCGTCCTATTTATTTGTAAGGATGTCAAAGTATTTGTGTACGGAAGAACTTACCGTATCTTAGTAAGAACAGGTATATGTTAGACCAGTATAATTAGCTAAACCAATAAAATGGTTCCGCTAATGATAGGTTCAGACTTCGTTCAGCTCGGCCGACTTTGAATTATTCATTTCGGACTCTGAAGGCTTTTACCACTCACGATAACGAAGCGATCTCGACAACATGTGCTATAGCCATATTTTTGTAATTTCATAACTATTTTATACAACGTTACAAATTGTCCGGGTCTGGCTGGTGGGAGGTTTCGGCCGTGGCCTGTACCATCCTATCGACAATGACGTACCGCTAAGCGATTTAGTTTTCCGACACGTTGTTGTGTTTCTATAAACCGAAGTAGTGTGGACGTTATTCGTCTCCCGACAAGTTATTCCCGCTTCCATCTTAGATTGCATCATTTACCATCAGGTGTGATTGCAGTCTAACTTGAATTGAATAAAATTTAATAAAAAAAATAATAAAATTTACGCTACCTTAAAAAAACACACTTACATTTTTCTCCTAACTGTTGTGCGAACCGCAAGAAAATACGTCGTAATTCAGAAGAATTCTGTTTAGAAACTACAAACAAAGTAAATTATTTAAAATTTAGTGCTGATTGTAACGGATCGTATGACAATTTTCAGACCTACTTAAAACACATTTCATCGTTTTGTACATACTACTATTAATATATTTTAACACTATTAAACAAAATAGGCTTTTTTATGCTGAATACAGTCATGTAAAGAAAACTTTTACGAGGTAAGAAACATATATCGTGAAATGATTGAATGACCTGCATGTACCAATTATTTTGATAAAGTTTTTTCCCATCCACAACAAATACTAATTTAGATCTAGACCAATCTTAATTACGATCTGGGGATCAGTAATCACTAGATACAACAAATAGTCTCAAATTTAACAGCTTTGACCTTTCGGAGCTAGCCATTAGATACTCTTTTTTGCAACACTTAGTGTTAGCCGTGAATTTTAGCACTAAACGTGTTATTACAGATGTTAGCTCTAACATGTGTTAGTAGTTTTCCGATACCTGACATTAGATTGCTTAATCTAGTGTTATGATATAAGTAGCTATTAGTTTAAACGATTCAATTTATTTAAATTTATTTTTAGTGTTACGACAGCAATTTTATTCTTTTTTTTTGGGATAACTTTTTTCCTTATTTCAAGATCTATCAAATAACTGTCAGGCCTTTAATGTAAGTGGGGAAAGAAGATAAGCCCACCTCACTCCTGGAATCGTTTTGCTCATGTTTGAGGGTTGTGACCAACTCCATTTGTGACCTTCCTTACGATGCTACGCTATCCACTTCTATTACCGGCTGTGTGAAGCGCGTCACACATCGAGGAGTCGAGTGTGGTGATCTGGTCAGACCAACGCATCCGGCTGCGCTTCCGCCTCCGCCTTTTTCCTTTGCAAGTGACCACCAAGCGCTGTTATGATCCAAGTGGGCGAACTACTTTCTAGTTAGTTAGCTCTTGACAGCAATAACACCTGATGGTAAGTGATGATTTAATTGAAGGCGGAACCGGGCTAACTTGACAGCAGTCGGATGAAATCTACACCCTTTTGGTCATTTACACTACATCGCACCAGAATGCTACGTTTGGCGATACGTTTTTGATAACAAGGTGGTAACTGGCTAAGCCGAAGCTTCCCACCAGCTAAGAATCGAACCTGGGAGCTCCGTTTTATGAATTCACCGCGCATACCGCTGCGCCACGGAGGCCGTCAAAAAAGATTTTAAAAAAAAAGGTCGTTTTGGGAAGTCTGTTAAAAATCGTTAAATTTAACTGTGTCTTTAACTGAACCGTATCTTGAACGACAGCGCGAAATCTACCCAATTAATGAAGCGACAAATCTCCAGGGCTTACTCCTCAGCTACAAAAACTTTACGAGCGCTCGCTTTTTTGTGACGCCGCGGTCACAACACATTAGCGATGCGTAAAGGATACTCTTTTTATTTTGACACCATATTTTCAAAATATGATGGACATAGCGAGACCAAATTCGATCAGAATGAGCCTAATTTTTAATGGACCCCTGCAGTGCACGACCTCTTCCCTGAAACCCCTCACAAGGTCTAATGTGGAGCTTTCGTTATAATTCCAGTGCGTATTGACTAGCTTAGCATCATAATATTTAACTTGATAATAAAGATTGTTTCAAATGCTCAAAGAAGCTCGTGTAACAATCCACCACTTTCCCAACTCAAAGCCGCTATTGAGACTCGCTCAAAAGAAACAAAGTTCAACTTTTCAATAAACATTCCAGGATGTTATTATTCACAAAAGCGAGAAAATAATTCACAATGAAGTGCGCTCAACGTAAAACATCCAGACCGCGAATGTCCCGTTGTGGCTGTCATAAATGCCCGTGACGCGTTGCGGCAGCCACAGAACGACCACATAGCGAACATTTTATATACTTCAAGGCATTGTAAACGGTTTTCAAGCTGTAGTATATATAAGGGAAATACCACTGACTTACCTTTTGCTCTACTGACTCGTCGCGACATCTCCAAAAATTTACATTAGAGTGACATCGCGTAATGAGTATCTAACAATGTTAAATTTCAAAAAAGTTACTCAATTAGCCATGTAGAAGACTAAGAACGGATTTATTGATAGACTAAACCAAATTTAACTAAAATCCATAATAGTAGGCCTTTAGGTACCTTCAAGTTTAACCACATTCACACCAAATGGTGACCATAAATGTAGATACTCTTGCTAACAAATGAAATCGTAGAGCTCAATCTTATCTCCAAAAAACGAATGTCGAGATTCTAGGTAAGCAAGTGTCTGGACCATTCCCAAGTCTACCGTACAGTGTGGTCGCTCATTGTTTACATAATGTTAGGACAAAGGTGTAAAATAAAAGGATGGAGAGATAAAAGTTTACGATCCGATACAGCGTTACCGGGATCACTCGATGGGAATTCAACATTTTGTTGTTGTGACAGAACCATGGGTAGAACACACTTGGTATATAGCTATTGAGTTCTTATTTTATAGTAATAATTAAAGTACTTATATTATGTGAAGTAAACAAAACCAAACCTAACCTTTGACAGAACATCAACGTACAAGACATGATCACCATTCTGCTCTTGGTAGGCCACATACGATCTAGACACACATACGATACATAAATATATAGGAACACGTCTAAGTATCTAATCAAACCAAAGAACAAACAAACAAGAACAAACAAAGAACAATTCAGACCCAAACTCATCATTGAAGAAATACCAATTATTTTATTAATAGATGTAGTTTTCGACGACCTCCGTGGCGCAGTTCATTTATAAGTTGAAGGTCCTGAGTTCGATTCCCGGCTGGAACGAGTAACATTTTCTTAACTAAGCCTAATTTTTAGTTAACAAATGGTTGAAGTTGGCTTAAAATTTATTTGTAGTGATTCTACTACCGGTTCGAAAAGCAATTACCTATAGGTACATTACAGTAATCAATTTCTACAAAATGTAGTTTTCCCTGTACCTCCCTATTTACCTAATTGACGCCGATAAATCTAAATCCTAATACAAGTTAATATTACAAGTGAAAATCCACATTCAGGTCTGGCGAGTGCGCCTGGTGGTAGGTGGCTATGCTAATGAGTGGATTTCTTCGATTCCGCACTTTATCATCATAACTGTCAGTCCCCGATATATAAATTGTCCGCGATCCGCGAGTCCGCCGAAATGATTATTCAATTCGCAGGTGCAGTTAGTGAAGAAAGTGAGATATTACTTATTCATGCGACTTTGGTACTGTACTCAATAAGACGTAACTTTGAAGTGAACTACGAGTGCTCGTAAGGCGTTTCTACTATTGCAAGTCTAGTATCTCAAACTATGTGAGTACTACAGTGTTTCTGTTGACATAATAGACAGGTGGCAAGACTGGAAGTATTTTTCGAATACTCTCTAAACAATGACTTGATAAGAAAACTTTTTGATGAGTCCTTTGTGTTAGCCGAAAGTTCGCCGAACATCATTCGTCTAAAGAACATTCACTGAACGTCCGCCGAAAGTCCACCGATTATTTCCAACGGAAAACGGAATGGAAACGATAACCTAGGGCTGCCCTATTGTCCTTTAGTTATCGATAGTCCATCTATCTATCGATACGTCGAGTATCGCTTGACCCGAGGGTTGCAGCGATTTATCGATTAGAAAATAAATGTAAACATGACGGGAACCGGCGGCGCATTCGCATCGGGAATTAGAATATGCTCGCTCCGGCTGCGCGGAGATGAGACTGCAGTTATGTTGACTACAACAATATAGGTATGTTTTGGTTAAAAATAATGGAAGGAGGTTTATTTTAACAAAAAAAATCGACTAAATGTCAAGATTATTATATTTGAATTACAATATGACTGTGATAGTTTTGACATGTTGAATATGGTCCTATGTTTTTTTTAATTCATTACAAATTAGCCCTTGACTGCAATAACACCTTTCAGTTTCTACATGACATCGTACCGGAACGCTCAATCGGTCGCTAAACTTTAGTCATTCGTGATCAATTTCTTTATGTGTAATTAGTATATATTTAGTAATATTTGTCACAGAACGGTATTTTAAGCAAATGCTTCCTACCTATAGATATTTTCCAGTTGCAGGACGGGATTTGCATGTAGCGCTGACATTTATCGCACGCCGCGAGTAAAACCAACACATTTATTATTTATGAGGCATCGCAGCCGCGCGCCTATCACTATCACGTGGAGTTAGCTACGGCCTTAATAGAGATATCACCTTCCCCACATGAACACGTTTACCTATTTGAGCTTAATGAACATTCTATTACTATCGACTGAATATTAATTCAGTGTATCAGTTTATATTTGAATATTTTTTGGATTATAGCAGTATGCAATTAAAATATTATGACGTTATATCTTTGAACAGTAATGACCTATGGGCTAAGTAACTAACTGCGGGCCTCACAAGAAGGCTCAGGCGGTGGAAAGAGCAAAAATCAGAAATGGCGAGATCCGCAGAAAAACCAATGTGACCGAGCATTGCTCAGCGAGTCGCAGAACTGAAGTGAAAATGGGCGGGGCACGTGCTTCAAACATCTCATGGACGTTAGGGGCTGAAGGTGCTAGAATGGCAACTTCGTCGACCCCCCACCAGGTGGACTGACGACAACAAACGTGTCGCACGTGTGTCACAGGCGGCTTAGGATCGTTGTGTTTGGAAGTCCTAAAAAAGGCCTATGTCCAGTGGTGGACGTCCACCGGCTGATAATGATGATGATGATTTGTCTAATAAAATACCTCGTTCACTCATTTACATTACGTTATACGGATTCATTATGATAGTTTTGATCAGCAACAAGTTAGTGCTTTACGGCTCACTGACGCAAGTTCTCAATAACGATGCAGTTTGGAAGGGACTAGTTTATTCAACCTATGCCCCTGTTCTACTATACTATAGGATTTCATAAAACTTTCAACATTGTAAGAAAATAACCGAACATTTTGTAACTTAACAATTTTTTTCAGTGTAACTTCCACTAAAATAAAATACCAGTTTACATTATAAATCAAGTCGCAATAAAAGTGATCGGCTTACTAATTTTCTGGTCATTTAAACTTTTAACAACTTGTAAATTAATCATTAACTAACAAATAAAAAGATAATATCCAATATAAATGAATAATTGTAGTGTTCGCAATATATTAACGTACGAGTTACAAAACAAACCGCCGTCATTTTATTTATAGCCTTCATAAAACCTACTGGATAATTAGCTCTCGGAGCCGATAAAACTCCTCACTCATGAGATGTTTTAGGGAATAAATGAGGTCATATTAATTAGAACACTTTATCGATAGTCGATATCTTGCATATCAATCTCTAGTTATCTTTCACATCGTTTGGTTTGTGATGAGTGACACATTTGAGAGTAGACATTATTCTCAAATATAAAAAGCTTTGCATTCCGTTTGATTGATGCTCTTCGAAAATATATTATTTTTTTAGACAATTAAACGGACATATGCAAGTATATGATTCATTAATTACACTATATAATGATACTTAAATATATCTAATTAATTTAATTATCATTTGCATCACTGTTATTTCTGGCTGATTAAACAAAATTTTTTTCATTTATTTATTTACACAAGGTTTCGTTAAGACACTTCTTATTTGCAATGAAACACGCCCTAACAAATTACCTATTTCAAGAAAATCTTACATGGTAACAACCATAACCAACCAAAAGTACATAATAAAAAAGAAAAAAAGTTGAGAGGTGTCAAGGGACACCCGGATGGAACGAAGTTCCTTTCGATTAATTAGTGAAGGAATTGTAATAAAATTTTATTTTTTTTAAGTAATAATAATATTTGTTGTTGTACACCGAAACACCAGAGGGCGCCACGAGAGCGCGAGACAGCATACAGCGCGGGCGCCCCCCGCCACTCACGTGCACACACATCAAAGGCGGCGGCAAGATCCTTTGATCAAAAAGTGTCGTGACAACTTTTCGTACGAATTTTTTCCGTCTAGCCCCCTTTCACAACGCGCGATAAGGAACTTCGTTCCAAAAACAGTAAATGTAATAACTCAAAAAATTGCTCACATTTCAATGACAGCAACATCAGACCCAATGGTCTATTACAGAGAGTTACACGAGTAGATACCTGTACGACTGTATCATGGGGAGTCGCTTTTATTCACCTAATTTCTCTAAACCATTATTGAGAATCCTCACCTATTAATAAAAATGGGGCCAGTGATAAGATAGTGAGATTCATGCTTTGGCCCAGCGGGTCCTTGATGGAGAGCTAGTTGAAACCCGGCGATGTATAAAGCTATTAAAGCCTTTTTGTAAGCCACTAGCTAACGACAACAGATAGCGAGACCGGTTGGTCTAAAAAACCATGTCAGTTGAAAGTGATCTCATGTAGATCGTCAAAGATAAAGTGGGAAAGTAAAAAATTATACTATAAAATTATATAGCCAAAATTGAATTTAATAAAAGTATTTATAAACTAATCTACATTATATAATCCTAGTTGTACCCCTGGGAGTATCGAGAAATCCGTTTTTAGTGAGCTACTACATCGCAAAATGAGTAACGATGCTAAATTCCAAGTCAACCGAGTGTATAGTTTTAGAGATCTGAGTTTACCGGACCGATTAATTTGAACGCGATTGAGATGGAAAGCTCATTTATTTATTTAATTATAAATAAGTATAAAATACTTTATTTGTACAATACAATGAGATAAATTAATAGATGGACAAAGAGGCGGCCTTATCGCAATATCAGTGTATAATAATACAACAATAATAGCAATTTCTTTCAAAAACCAACATAGTTTATTTTGGAAAAAAATGTTTCTACATATTTACTACTATGTATAACGAAGATCGGATAAGATAATTCGATCATATAAGAAATTTTCCACTACAATGATTGATTTTTTAATACAAATACTGGTACTTGAACTGGAACTCTAGTATACATAAACAAGGTCAAGTTTATGTATCCCAGTGTACCAGTTCATGTGTGCCACTATGTCGATGTTTAATTTGTAATTAAATATTTAATTTAAATTTTTCAATAATGAGATACCGCACCGACCGGTAAGTCCGCCAGTGGTAACAGTGTACCTGGTGGCGATAACAGTGGCAATAAGCTACCATTTGATTTATTCCGAGGCGAGAAAGCGCTAAACCATTAGTGCAAATTGTCCCGACACCGCCCTCCATCGAACACTGAACATCCCAGAAGTGAACAATTAACACTGTATTTATTTTGTCGGTTTTCTGCGAATAGCCGACGAATACAAGTGACAAGTGACCCAGATCCCTCAGAACGCTTCGTTTCACTCCGAAGCGTTCTGAGGGTTCTCTTCTCATCCAACCACTATGTTGCTCTATCACCCATAGCCACTCTATCTCTTTTTTTTCTATACGGTTACTCTTGTTTTCTCTCTCTCATCTTCCATAAAACATATAACATCTTAAAAGTACTATTTCACACTAGGTCTATGGAAATGGTAGCGGCCAATCTGTTCCTACTTTTTTATACATTTGGTATACTATCCTCAAGTCAGTTTCTTCTCATTTACCTTCAAAGTACCTATGTATACTAATTATGCCCTGCGATTTCACTTAGAGTTAATTCTAAATCATCATCATCATCATCACCACCAGCTTGTCTTTAACGCCCTACTTCAAGGTGTAAATAAGAATACAATATAGTCCGGATGTTAGCTCTGCCACATAGCTTCAGTATACTTGATAGTACAGTCGTGTCAGGCAATAGTCTCATGGCGAAAAGCTTCGACCAACTCCTTAAGAACCTTTCGCGTGGCTGTTGGATCTAGAATCTGATACAAAAGGCGGTAAGTAATTCTAGAAACGGCGCTCATGGTCAGGTTCCTCACTCTGGAGCCCTGGCCACTGATTGCTTGAGTCCTCGAGCCCCGCAGCAGGCGTATTAGATTTTTTATATATTTTAAGTGTTTTTATTTAATAAAAGTTCAATAAAAATTATATCCATGATCGACTGCTTGACGTGATTTCCGAGACTAAATTGCGATTAGTAGGAAAATATAAACTGGGGTCCTAAATCCTGCTTTAGAGGCTATCTTGGTTAAGAAAGATAATGGACTAATGAGGCAATCAAGCCAAAAATATGTAAGAAATTAACAAACTGATCGGCATTTATACCAACAACGCAGCATATCATCGGTAGTAAACAAGTTTAACTGGACAGTTAGCGAGTTAACCCGCCCCATCCATCGTTTCCCCGTAGAGTGGCTATGGGACGGAACGCAACAAATTGGCCGTTTTATTCATAAATATGTATGGCTGAATGGCCGAGGGACATAATGCCTCTTAAATTGTCTCCACTAGTCGCGCTTTCTGTGCATACACTAGCTGTACGCCGCGGCTGTGTCCGTAACTAATTCTAATTCATTTGATTTATTCAAGTGTTGAAACATTTTCTTACTTAACTTACTGAGACCTCATAAAGTAGTAACTAATTGTAGAGCTGTATCTATACAATAATCTTATGTAACCTATACAAAAGTTAATCGGTACTATAATACCAACTGACTGATCCATAAAAGAAACGGATTGCGATACATTTTGACACTTACAATATAAGGTATATCTATCATGATCCGCGTGCGCTAAAGAAAGGATATTGCAAAACTCAAAGAGATAAAACAGGGATTCAAATATATACTTGAACTCCACGTGAATATTTGCTGTATGCCAATTATTCACGTGGACGATGTTCCGAGCGTCTGTTAGTCTTACAAATTCCAATATGAGATTCTTTTACTTACTGCACTTAAGATATATAAAATAAAAAAAAAAAACTCTTTTATTATTTTTGGTTTTCCAGAGATGATAAATGCTACGAAATATATATTTATTGTCACTCAATGATGATGCACTGTCCAAACGTAACAAAGTCTAACTCATACAGTTGATTTTTACCTCTGGAAGACAGTACATAACCCAGCTAGCATCAGCACCTCGGCGTAGAGCTAATAAATAGCTAGTTTAATTATCATTAAAAGACAAAGCGCGTTTGGCCTGACAGTTTTACAGTTTGGAAAATAGATTTTTACACCCTCACCACTATAGTGGACAATAATAAATGTTCTATAGAATTTATCGTGGTCATTAGCGATAAGTTGAAGGTTTATTATTCGCGACGCCGCAGCCTGGAGTCCGACACGCTCTTAGCTATTATCTGAGTTTGCCGTAAATTGCCGGCGAGATTTCCTCTGACTAACAATGAGCTGTCAGGAAGCAAGTGGCGCCATCGGGCCTCCCATGGTGACCCCGGGTGGTGGATTGACACGGTTTTATTGGAAACTCCTACGATTGTAAAACATGCTCATTGCGATTTTAAATCATTAAAAAGTAGAAATAATCGTTAGCATGCAATGTTAGTATGCATATTACACAAAACTTTTCACTATAACAAGTTTTAAAGGACACTCAATGCTCAAATTCATAAAGAAAAACGCTTTCTCGGGCTTTGACGGCCTCCGCGGCGCAACGGTATCTATGCGCGGATTTATAAGGCCGAGGTCCTGAATTCGATGCCCGGCTGGGCCGATTGATCATTGGTCCAGGTCTGGCTGCTGGGTGGCTTCGGGTATGGCTATCATATCATATATACCATCCGACCGGAAAAACATACCGCCAAGCGATTTAACGGTCCAGTATGATAACTTGTTAAAAGTTAAACCGCTTCCAACTTAGATTGCACCAACACTTACCATCAGATGTGAATGCAATCAAAAGCATAACTTTAAGCGATAATTATTTGATTATTGATTGAAAAATAAAAATGTTTATCATCACAGGATACAAAATAGTCATATATCATCACAGGATAAGTGACGACTAATTTTTATAAGTTGCTAGAGTTTGGATGTTGGTGGTTCTATTTGGTGTCCCGGAAATGACTTTCCAGCTCTGGGTTTTTACATAGACTAAACTTGTAATTTTACGAACATTGGTGTTATCTGCTGAGCTGAGCTGAGCTGTGAGAAATTAAAAATTAGCTACTGATAAAAAAAGGGATCTAAAAACGTGACGATATAACCTCCGAATTTTATTTTACTTTGGTCTATAAGTCGGTATATAATTGTTTGTGTGTGTTTATTAGCAAAGTAGTTATTATACAAAAAAATACGATTTTATTGTTCGCGTTGTATTTATTTGCTAACCGTACACAGCCAATATAAACACAGACTACAATCTACACAAACACTATGTTGTAGCATCACGAACAACATTCTCTCTTCTGTCTATTCTATAGAGCTCAATTTAGCCCGTCCGCTTTCGATGCACCTTTTGCTATTTTATCGTAACTGCGAAGGGAATCCGCATATGCAAATGTTGTCTATTCGACTGTTTGTTCGTTGGTCACGGTTATGTTACCAGCGAATATTTGAAATTATCTGGCGATTTATTATTGCGTATTTCAAACGACTGTTAATAGTCAGAGAGGCTTAAGTAGTATAACTATAAACGATGAATTACTGATTATCTATTACCGGTATTTTTTGTATATTTTTTCCTTCTACGTTGTCTGTGGAAAAGATTATTTTATGATACTTAATATACCGGAGGATTTAAGTATTCCTCTACTTGTCATAATGTTAAAATATTTTGTTGTCTATCGTAAATCGCTTAGGGCTGACGCATACATTTATTTTTCAAAGATTGGTAGGATGTAGTTTAAGTCAAATAAATTTCTCGAAAAATACCTATGCCACATGAATACCTATGCCAATCCGATTTATCAATGAATATAATTCTATTTTTTTTTACTTGTAATGTTTACAATTGTGGTACGGCACTCGTTTGAACCAATTTCAGAGCACAAAGTCTACGTTTATGCAAACTGAATATCGCTTTCGTTTGTTTCAGAAGGATATCTCGGACGACTGCGTGTTCGAGGAACACATCGAGGAGAACAACTACAACACGTACTCGCGCATCCGCGGCGGCAAGAAGACGTTTGTGGCGCTGGACAACCGCGGACGCGCGCGCCGCACGCAGATCCCCGCCAGCCGTCCGCTCGGCAACCTGTCGTACTACGCGCTCACCATGACGCGCGTGTGGGACGGGCCGCGGCCCGCGCACTGCCCGCCTCGCCGCCACCGCGGCAAGCTCAAGCGCCCGCCGCCCTTCCACCGGAACTGCCAGCGGCGCGTGCAGAAGCAGAACCTGCGAAAGCGCAAGCACAAGAAAGCGAACGACCCGAAGAAGAAGCAGCGGCACCCCAAGGCGAGAAGAAAACACGACAACGGGACCACCACCACGACGGAGACGTGGGACGAGTCCACTATGTCGACGATGTCCACGACGGACGCAGAGTTTTTTCGGTCGCCCGCGCCGGACGGGGGCCGCGCCTGAGCGCGCTCGCGTTGGGGGCTGCCGTGGCGCTCGCACACTAGCACCGTTCCACCCTTACGCGCGCCCGAATCTCTCTAGCATTCCTCAACGCCGTTCCGCGACGAACGGCCCTTGAAGCTCATTAGCGTCGCTCTCTCATACGAAATACGCTCTATACGACTAATATTAACGACAGATGCGACCGCCGCGATGTAGCCCTTCGTCTGCATCGAGAAGTGTATCAGATACTCGACCGAGCATCGTGCGCCATCGATTTGATTCGTTCAACAGTAATGAATGACATTAAACTACCAAAGCTGAAATTATCTATCTCAATTTGTATTCCTAGTTCGCTTTAAATCGTAGGTTTATCGGCAAGATTCCAATTGTCTTAGTTATCATGAAATTATTAACGTAACTTAAGTTATTCGATAACTTGATGATTAGTTAATACGTGAATGAATTCGCTTATGAAGTCGAGATTATCGTTTAGTAAGGTGGAACTGTGTTAGAGGAGGGGGAGAGCTTCCCGCTCGTGACCGGTCGGGACACCGATTTAACCCTTGGGACAAATTCTTCTTAGAATTCCAGAGCCTTTTAAACATTTCAATATATTAATACTCTTACATTGCAAAGAATTATAATCGGAATCATTTCCTTTTAAATTTTCTAGCCAAATTGCTTTTCTTCAATCTAATAGAATCTATTATGATAGTATCCCGTGCTCTCTTTATTTCAAAGATCATAATTTTCCACATGTAAGAAATGATTCCAAACTTGACTGTGAAAAAACGTGACGTTACTTTAATATATCTTTAACCAAACGCGTCTAATTACACAAATCACAGATGAAAGAAACAATAACGCGTGTACAAGGGATCATACAAAGTGGGGTCAAAACTATATCGACTTGTCACGAGCAGGAACCAAAGTAAGGTTTTGTACTTAGTGGGAAGTGTTGAGGTGTAATTTCTTAAGAAATTGACTGAAAAATATGACTGAGTAATGTAGGTATTGACGGTTTGGGAGTAGATTATGATAGGTTATGTGCGGCGGACGGCATGCTTCTGTATTCATAGTGCTGCGGTCACGGAGCGAGCGATCTTGCGCCAACTTATGCGAATCTGACTTGTTGTCTAACTTATTCTAGACTTAACCGGGTTTTACTAATCTAATTATCGTCATATTGGCTGAAAAGTAACTAAAATTCGCAACGACGAGCGCAGCTCGATCGCAGAACCACTCGCTTCGTACCGTTTAAAATTGAATTAGTGATAACGTACTCGTATATCGACGAAGTGACTATTAGTAGGTAGTTATATGAAAATGTGTATCTAATTTGTAAATTATTTATTTTATTTTCCATAGAGAAAGTCGTATTTTGTTAACGTTTTAGTTGATTTTTAATCTCTGTCCCTTTAGTACGTCCGATGTAAGTAGATTTGTAGGTTGTCATACGCTTGTATTTTTAGTGAGCCAATTTATGTGTATTATATTTATAGCCGTTCGGTAACAATATGGACTACGCAAACTCTGCTCAGGCCGATATTTGCAACTACCCCATCTCTCTACAAAGCTACAGAGACACTTTATTTAAAACGAGGTCGACTCTACTAACTCTATTCTTTGTACTATAAACATGTGAAATTTACGTTTAATACCTCAAACAATCATTCTTTATTTCATCTTTTTAACCTTACTTTAGCTGAGTATATAATCGAATGTTGCCAGTGTCGATAAGAGCAGAGGGTACGTAGTCTGTTGTATAGTGTACTCAAATGTTGTACTTGAATGGACGAATACATTCTTAGTGATTTCCCTCGCATTCTTGTTATGTGCGTAATGCGTATCATGTTTCTATTGTCACTGAGTCAGCGAACTTTAAAAACATTTTTAGATGCTTTAAAATTATTGTTTTATTACTGAGAAAGTTATTTAAGCTATTCTTATAGAAATACTGGTGATATATTTGCAAAGATATATGAAGATCCCACTTCTGAAGACAAAGAAAAATAGCAATGACGTTTTAAATTTGTAATAAGGTTGTTTTAATATAAATATTATTTTTTCCTATACAGTAACTTTAACACTGCCAGTAAAGTACAGGGTTACCAAACAGTTTACAAATGAAATGTGACTTGACATAATCGAAGTTCGCTGATATCAGTAAGTCATACGAAGTGAATATATGCGGCAAGCTTTATGATAGTACCTACGAGTGTCTGAGAGAATATGTCGAATTAATTTATGATAATATTATGTTACGTTGAATGTAATTGTATAATGGCATGAAAACGACAAATCTATACACAATTAAACTAAGCATTTACTCAAAATAGGGGCCCATAAGTTTATAATCCCATTAATTCGATAAAGGTGTGGATATGCCTTCGTAAACACCCTTCGGCGTTTGACGGCGTCAAACGTCGTGTACGGCCCCTTACAACTCTTAACGTGTCGATTTTGTCATTTTCACTCGTAATTTATTCGAGTTTGTTATCGATTACCTGACTCGTATTGTAGATAAATTAAAAACCAATCGATCTTTAGAACGTAGAAGCAGTATTTCGGTATTGTAAATTCTCTCCAGTTACAGTACCTAGTTTTATAGTTTTATATTTGTAATAGACGTTGTAAGACTTGTGTAATATTTTCATCTGTTCTGGGACGTTGATCGATTCCTCGTCGTTTTACGGACTATTGTTACATACGCACGCATTCTGTTACATATTTCTCGATATATAAAAAATCTGCTCGAATAAACAGACATGAAATGGTACGGCCTTCATATGCTTCTTGTATAAATTCTGTAATTTGTAATCTTGTAACATATTAATAATTTGAAAAATACATAATACTTATTATATTATTCCAACTTAATATTTTACTTTTTTATAAGATATATACAGACCATTTTATAGTCTACACATATAAACTTTATATTCCGAGAAATGTGCAAATTTGAAGATAATGGTACCTATTTCTTTTTGTATAAATATGAGTTAATTTTATGTTATTTATACGCATGTGCCATAAAATACCTACTTGTAATAGATGTACCGACTCAGAGAGTAACGGGTTCTTCGTTTTCTTTCGCACAATGTTAATAATAATTATTGTTTGAACAAAAAAGGCAAAGGGATTTTACACGGGAGTCATTCAAAACTAAAATACTCGATCATGTCGTCATAATTTTAATGAATTAATAAATAAATAAATTATTTAATAATTAATTAGGCAGTGCAACATAAAAGTTAACTTTCGTGTTGTCACACAAGTGCTCTGTGCGAGCTCAACCAAACGTGATCGACGTGGCACAGAATTTAATTACAAATAAATATAATATAAAATTATCTCGAAAGTGTGAATGCATTGAAGCTCTGTGTTCAGTCATACATCACATTTATTCTGAAATCGATAAAGATACACAGGGCTTTAACAATTAAACATTTTGGTTGAGAAAGCATTCGAGTTAAGCCAAATAAGATTTTATAATAATATGAAATATGAGTGTAATAATTATTATAAATGCTGAGAGTGTTAGAGGAATGCTTATTATCTGTTCCCACCAATACATGGCTCCTAATGCCCCACTTCCCTCCGGGAACCTCGCGGGGTCTAACAGTATTACTTAATTAATTTCGATACCTTTACATTTTTACAATAATGATTATTATTGCCCAAGAGCAGCGCGAAAATTTTGAGGAGGTATTCAATAAAAGCTGTATTCATGGTCCTTTCACTTTTTCTAATAATAAATTTCTTATTCTACATCGATAAATAAGTTCAATTACTCTTAACTTAGGTGAACTATGATATTATATTATTATAAACATTCAGTTTGTATCGAGTACCTGTTTAAAATTTCCCACCAGCTCCGCGGCACAATGTATTTGTTGCTAAAGCAGTTAAATGTACAAAGTGGAATACTGCCGTTAATTATAAAAACAAAAGTCATTGACCTTATCTGACGTATGTCAAAACCACCTTTGACGTATTTAATAGTCTCACCAAAAGATTGATCGAAACTTTTAGACAATAAACTTTTTACAGCCTCTTATACCGAAAGATAAATAAAATGATTCTTGAAATATATTGTGTTGTTTCATTTAATCTTATACTATACATTTTATTGTTAATTCTCCAACATTCTCCATAGGGAATGCAACCTAAAGTGGACCGATCAGTACCTATTTCAGTTCAACCTGCGAAGCCAGTTACTGCCGGCAAATATGTGAAAGGGAAGCCCTTGGTGAATGTTCCTGGCCCAAACCAAATTCAGGACATTTTAAAGTATGCCCAGGCCAAGAGTGCCCTAAACATACGAAAGACTGTAAGGAAGTATGCAAAGACGGCAAAGACCGTGGCAAATGGAACTCGGTCTACCCCTATATATAGGTTAGGTATATGTGTGCGTATGTATGTACAAGCATAGGTTAATACAAAAACACATGCAAAAAAATAATAACACGCGGCTACGTAAAATTACTCTAAATGAAAACAGTAAAGAAAAAAACTAGTTCAGTCCAGAAGAATAATATTCTAATACGAAACGTATTGGCTGTTACAAGCGGTACCTAGATTAGATAGAATAATAATTTTAGTTACTATTTTATTGGTACTTAGTCTAAAAATAAGGTGACTTATTTAAGAACATTAGGGATATAAAAACTAATCTAACTATCTTCATTATAAAAGACAGTTCTGCGGTTTCAAAGGTATGAGGGAACATAGACAATTATATGCATACAGACATAAAATATATGCACAAAAAATGTAATCATTCGAGGCATGAACTGGGTAGATTTTTATTTTCCTGGTCAGGCTATTGAAATGAAGACTAGTTTCCAAAATTGAAATTAAAAACATACAACAATAGAATACAAAAAAAAAGACGTGTAGCACTGAAAAAAAAGACTGTGACGAAGACTGCGTGATATTTCAAAAAGTCATTTAAAGTTCTGGTATTTATCGATAGATGGAAAAACTAACAAAAATTTTAACAAAAAATAGAACCGACTCAAAACGCACTAAAAAGTAAAAAAATAACTGTGTCATTTAGTTGCTTTAATTTACTTAAGCGTATCTAGGAGTTTAAGGAACATTTATTTAACTTAGTAAAGCAGTTTGTGGGTTCTAGGTAACGTCCTTAAAGTAGAAACCTTGGCTGGCACCGACTCCTAGATATGCTTAAGTAAATTAAAGCAACTAAATGACACAGTTATTTTTTACTTTTTAGTGCGTTTTCAGTCGGTTCTATTTTTTGTTAAAAATGTTTATTTCTTACTTATTAATAATCTATCGCCATGTAACGTACTCGTACTATACTGTCATAGTATATTATACAGCACTTGTAGCCAAAAAGCTATCGATACTTACACAAAAACCAAAATCGCTGCAAGGGTGCCTATAAAATTTGAAGAGTTCCTTCATTTTCCCAGGATATCATCATCAGATTCTAACATGATGACAATGGGACCACCTTGGAAGTGTGCCCTTTCTAATAAAAAAGAATTATCAAAATCGGACAACTGTTAAAGTTAAAAAAGTTAAAAGTTATGCGTGGTCATACATAAAAAAAATACGTGTCGAATTGAGAACCTCCTCCGTTTTTTTTCGTCGGTTAAAATATATCACCGCTGTGCCGGTCGGAGAGGGGAGTGTTAGGTATTATTTTGGTTACGGAATATAAAACCATTCTACAAATATTACGTCGCATAAACAGTACACATATTTGGCAGTTTGAAGGCACCTTTACTATGATATCATTGAGACAGCTTCGCCAAGAGATGGCGCTGTTAGATTACAATGTACAGAATAAAATACATTGGTTTTTAAAGTACAATATTATACATATAGATCATTATTCTTACAGATTTAGTTTTCTGAAACACAAATTAAATTACATATTATTTAAAAATTCTAAGCACACAATACAGATTAAACATAAAATCGATACCTTATACTCCTTCCGAGGCGAGCATGTCAAACGCCGAGTGAAGGTCGCTATAGCGCTCGAGTCCGCTCGATGCTTCATTCGTCGATCGCCATCTTGTTGACTTGACCGCGATAACAAGAATCGATGCGTTTTTTACTCGGTTACGATTCTATTAATCATCAATAATTCGGCGGCAAAGTGATCTGTGACTGAAATCGATATGAAGAAAACTTCGTCTTTAGTTTGGCGAGTTTTTGATCGATTGGAAGAGAATAAACGTTGCGTTGCAGTGTTGTGCAAATTATGCGATACGCAATACAAGTATTTCGGCAATACGACAAATTTGCGAACGCATTTGGTGAATAAACATCCGATTCAGTGGGAATTGCTCCAGAACGGAACCTTGGACGACTCTAATATCCGCGTGTATGACGATGATGATAGCACAAGCCACGTTACGCCTAGACGGAAGAGATTCATAAAGACCTACAAAGATAATAATGTACGTTACTCCGTATCTGTTGATCTTAATAAAAAAGGGAACGAACGAAACTCCTCCACAACAATGCCAGTTATAGAAATACAACGGGTATTTATATTCTTAAATAGGTTATATTGTGATGAATGATAATTGATAACTACTCTTATCTGAATATGATTCGATACTGAAAATCGCCTTGATGATCGGCTATCGAATTGTCCATCTCAAAACGATTAGTTAATAAAATCGATTGGAACGATTTTTTTAGTGTTTCTCTATTATTGATAGGTACATTGGGAGTACATATCGATTTAGACTTATTTCTTACGTAACACGCTTATAATTTCGATTATCGAATTACGATTATGATAACTCGGAACAAATTACATTGTTCATAAATAATATAAGAAGTAATACAAATACAACATACAAATCATATTTATTGCAAAATTATAGCTTCCATTTCATATGCATAAGTTTAACAAAAAAAATATGAGTTAACCTGTAATTTTAATTTTATGTTATTCCAGGTCGATGTGCTAGAAAATTCAGAAACAGAGAATGAACATATAGAAAGTAATGAGGAACCCTTGAACATAGTTCGGCAAATGCATGCAGGTCAAGGATCAGATGAGGAGTGGCTCAACGAAGAAGTCTACGAGTCAGTGGATTACCAACCCAAGAGAAAGAAGACCAAGTACAGAACCATTAAAAGGGAAATACAGTCACCACCTCCGAGTAGCTCTAAATTTAGAGTGTTGGATCCACACGGTTACACCAGACTCAGTCACAGCTATTCCAAACCTGC
The DNA here is from genome assembly GCA_034621355.1 of Mycalesis mineus. Classification (NCBI taxonomy): domain Eukaryota; kingdom Metazoa; phylum Arthropoda; class Insecta; order Lepidoptera; family Nymphalidae; genus Mycalesis; species Mycalesis mineus. The sequence continues at coordinate 13,951,759 of CM067902.1, forward strand.
AACGGAGCGAGTGCTCGTTGATAATAGCCTAAGAAAGGATGAATATGCAGTGTTTGGAGAATATGTAGGTAACAGATTGCGCAAATTCAAAAACCCTCAAATCCGAGGCAATGTTCAGCAATTAATTACCACCATACTTTGGCAAGCTGAGTATGGGTTGTATGATAATATCGAAACAGTAAAGAGGGTAATATTACACTCCGTACAAGATATGGAAGTTGAACAAACCACAGAACACATTGTGGTGCAAGAACAGGACTCAGAAATACATAAGGACATTGTTAACTCTGAAGATAACTAAACCAAAGAATTAATATCTTAATATGATTAAAGATATTCATTTAAAATTAATAAATAATTGTTTGCAACATATTTATGCTCTGTTTCATTTCCACTTCTATCACCATTAGATAATATAAAGATTCTATGGTATTATAAATGTAGGTACTTTGACTCTACCCATATACATTGAAATTGAAACAAACTTTAAAATACTTTTCAAATATTTTATTCCAAGTCAACATACTGAAAACCTCATCAAAATCGGTTCAGATAAGTTAATATGACAAATGTTGAAATTTTTTAAAATACTTAGATGGATGCAGGCTTCTAAAAGAACAAATTATTATTACAATGGGGCTGGTGTGTATCGATAGACCAGTTGGTTAATAAAGATATCAGGAATTAGTATTTAATAAAGGATATTGCTACAATATTACTAAGAATGTAAATATACATAGGTACATAATCTACATACACACCTAAAAGCATGATGATGAATCAAGAAATCTCAGAAACTACCACGATTGACTCAGCATAGTTACTCATCTTGCGATGTGGACGCTCACGAAGTACAGGTTTCCCGATAATCCCACGGGAACGGCATCTACAAAGATAAAACCATAGGACACAGCTGTGTTTAACTGTTTATAAAAGAGCGGTGTGCGCATGCGCGCAAAAGTCAAGTACCTAACTATTCGTCTCTCCCTCACTCCGTCACAAACGTCAATCAGCTGGTCTACCAACATGGCGACGATATGCCGTACGACGGGAAAATTATTAGCGAAAGTGCAATTTTTGCCGGTATGCTCGCGTAATTTCAGTTCAGTTAAGTGTAATAGATTTAATAAAAATGTGTGGAAGACATGTGCGTGTGTTTTGGGCGGCGGGATGGTCTTATACGCCGCCAGCTACAGCCGCGGAGGCACCGTATACGCACTCAAAGCTAAGGTAAGAATTATATTTAGAAACATGAAAAAGCTATTTTTAACCCTTTACAGTTTGTTGTCATTCCGTAATGTCACTAAATAAGTTGTGACAGACTGCATAAATGCACTTATGATTCGACTTTAATTGATTGATAAGGTTATTTCCTTGTTTTTATTTGTCACGTTGGTATTGACAGGTGCATATGCGAATGTAAACAAATGATAACTGATAACAACTTCGAGCTGTGATATTGCTCTATAAATTAACACTATTGGCGCAGCAATAAACTTGGGAGGACCTGGGTTTGATTCTGGATGAGGTCCAATATTGAAAATTTTAATTTTTTTGTGTTGGTCTCTTACACTTAAGATGATAATTTTCGAATCTGTTGCAATAACTATGAGATGATAAGGACCAAATTATTAACAAGCTCTGTATGGAACTGGATGTTATTCCGTTAACTTTCCATCTCTTGGCTGCAGAGTAACAATTTCTCTAAAGGAAACAAAATCTAAGGTTTTATAGCCATAATATACTTGCATCCAGACCTCAACTTTTGAATTTACAGTAACAGTAAGCATTGTGATGTTAAATGTTAATATTTGTTACAATCAATCTCAAAAGCATATTTTGTGCTCTTACAGAATAAAGGATTTATTGTGTAGCCATGCTGTATGAATTAAATGTAATGCCAGTACCACCTGATTCAACACCAGTGTCAGTGGCACCTTAATGGACAAATATGAAATGCACTATTAAATCCCTGAAGAGTAAGGTATTCCACATCTGGACTGGACATTTTCTTTTTTTCTAAATATATCAAACATATAGTACTTGTTGAGCTTACAATGCAGTGGGAAGTGTGAAGCGTTAAAGTGAATAAATAATATGACCTTACTAATGAACCAACTAAAAATGGCAATGTGAATAGTTTATACACAGTAGAAGTGGGTGCGAGAGGTATAGCAGCAAAATCTCTCTATAACCTGCTAAAACGTAAAAGGCCAAGGGCCTTGCTAGAAATACAACAAGGTCCATACAAATGTACAAAGCTGCTCTAGTAGGATGTTGTCAAATTTGGCTGGCAGGGAGAATAACATGAACAGAGAAGATGAGTGTGGACATGCTTCACTATTAAACCGACACTCGTGTCACAAGACTCGGGCTTTGTCCAGAGTGTTTCTCACTTCCACAGGTAGAACCAGGTCATGGAATGCTAAGATATTTGTCTCTCATATTTGTACTTTTTGCACTGCACACTTTATTTTGTGAGTATTGGAAGAGCCTACTTGGAAAACTCAAGGATCAAGCATGGGTAAAATGTACTTGAAAACATCACCCAGATGTGTAATGAGTTCTGACTCATTACTGCTCGTGTGAGTAAAGTCAGTTCTCATGTTTACTAAGGGAGTGAGTAGTATTACTTTATGAATATAAAATTATAAACTAGGAAAAGGTGATTGTACATTTTAACCCTAAAGCGGTTGGTGGAATTTGGTGGTGGAAACTTAATAACCATAAACCTGTACCTGTATATACATATATAAAATATTCAGGCATTTGAATATTTTTCAAGTTTTTTGATCTAATCTTTCTGGAGTTTTTTTATATGTAATCTTAAACTTCACATTCCTGTTAAACATTTGGACCAGTATGTTGATTCCACAAAATGCTCGTTACAAATTTCTTAGCTTGTCAGGCCAAGATCCGTCCAAATTGAATCCAGTACCAATGATTAATCTTTTAACTGCCAACTGCATGGTGAGAAAGTTTATAGAACAGGATATGCAGCTTAGACACACCACTCTGCTCCAATTCAGGCTGGCGGGCTTAGAGTGATATTGTTCAATCACGATCAGAATTATTTAATGAGCACTATCAGATATTAATGATAGTGACTGGGATCTATGATCTATCTATCATAAAAGAAAAAAAATTAAAATGATTACACAACCAGATGCAGGATTCGAACCCAGGACCTCCTTTATCGAAGCTAGATAGGCAAAGCAGTTGCCTTTAAATGAATGATATTGTTATACCACCCATGTAAATGCAAGTAATTAATATTAACGCCATCTAAGCACCTACCAAGCGGGACCCTACTGGAGATTTTGAAAATGTTTTGGTCTTTTTTGAAACACGTGTCAACGGGTTAATGAGACGCCGCGCTGGTGAGCCGTTAATAGGACACCAAACATATTGCTTTTACTTTTTTGGGTTTCACTTTTAAAATGTCGGTCCGATTAAAGGCAGATAAAAATAAAAATGTCCATTAATCGTTAAAGAATAAACACGTATGGATATCCTTTAGACGTGGGACCTAATAAGTACCTATGTGAACTAAGACTTCTTTTAAGCTTTATTTTTTTCAAGTATACTTGACGTTGAAATTACAGGCCTCAGTTGACCTAAGATGCGCACGAAGAGACATATCGTGTACGGATACGGTAGCTCAATAGTGCACAATCGAAATATCGCACTCTCTTTCTTTGTAGCAAAAGCGATCCAGTTATGCAGTATGCAATATACGTTATGTTTTGAAGCTGGGATGAAAGAGTTGCGCTATTGGACGATGATATGTCTCTTTCTCTTCACGCGTAAAACACGACAAACGTCGACAAGGTCTAACTTGTAGTAAATAAAAAAATAACTGCTACAAACTGCGCTGTTGGTAGTGGATATAAATATCAGTATTGGCAGTAGGTTCACCCGGATGCGTGCCAACCTTGCAACTCGGTCTATGGGCGGATCGCTCGATCATGGGCGCGCTGCGTCTCAGATAGCGTCACTCTATGGGCGCTCAAGTGTAAACGGGCGGCAGATAGATGTCGATCTCTAAAGTCGAAACTACGGCATCGATACAAACATTGCTAATCGAGATCAAATATTCGAATACGAGACTAAATACTAGTCATTTTAAATAATGTTCATTTATACTTTTTTATTCGTTACAAGTTACCCCTTGACTCATCATCATCATCAGCCATCGTGCATCCACTGTTGGACATAGGCCTCCTTCAAGCAGCGCCAACCCAGTCCCCTTGACTACTATGATGGAAACAGGCTATCTCGTTAGGAGTAGGATAATAACACCCCTTCTGTTTCTACACCACATCGAACGGAACGCTAAATATCTTGGCGGTATGTCTTTGTCAGTAGGGTGGTAACTACGACCGAGTCCTCCCACCAGCCAGGCCCGGATCTATTCAGAAAATCTCAATCGAATCGAACCAAGTACCTCAGTCTTATAAATCTCCACTGAGCAAACTACTGCGCCACGGAGGCCGTCAAAGTCCATAATAATTTCGTCAAGTCATATTGTAACAAGATTTTCATATTGCAGGAGAGTTTCTGAGGATGAATGTTTTTGATGTATGAGGCACTAAGCCGGTAATGCCCGCCTGTGTCGCGTGCTGCCTCACATGTAGCGACCATCCAGCGATATTTCTGAAGATCAATCTGTTTGAATATGCTTGTAAAAAAAGCCTACTTTTTATTTTTAACATTTTTTTATTTTTTACGTATTTTATTAATTAATGGCATGGGGTGTAACACCACCCCACCAGCCTGGCGATTACTAGAAATTCAAGGAAGTATTTATTAACATTAGTGGAGTAGGTAACACTTAACTTACATCGAAACTGTTTACTGGTATAGTTTGGTATATATAAAGAAAATCTCCCCTTCCGTTTTTAAAAAGAGCTTCACATGCTTCAAATATGGATTACTATGTAATGTACGAGCGGTTGACTCTGTGACGATCACTATCACTATTGATTGTTATCGTTGAGGACGGCAGCTTAACGTTCTTGATTCGCGTGGCAAGTTCCGCTGTCCCTATCATTTACAACTTAGGTATCTTCAAGTCGCAGAGTGAATACGCAGTTTCTAGTCTAGAGCGTTGCACCGTAGGTTACATCTTTATGTGCTAAAGCAAATTGCAGCCTAGAAATAGTCACGTTGCAAAAAACGGAAACTTAGTCGGTAAATAAGTAACACTTGATGTTACCAGCTGTTTTACCAACGTGCATCCGCTCCCACGAGAGTATGAAACATCCGTTTTTAGTGGTGCCTACATCGAAAAATAAGTAGATAAGTAAGCAATCCAAGTCAATTGAGTGTATAGTTTTACAGATCTTGTCGATCTGTGGTAGTTCGGTTAAGTATATAATGTACATAAGCATTAAAGTCATACAATTAGGAGAATAAACACCGGACTCGATTACCCACAATTAAAGTGAATTGTGGGTACAGGATAATCTTTTTGCATATTGACCGTCATACTTTCTGAAAATGGCACCAAACGATATGCTGATCAATTAATACGAACCTAATGCGCGCACAGTGGGTACATCGTACGATTAATTTAATTAGTTCGATAATGAAGAGACCACCTAGAGTCATCGTTGACGTCCCATCACCCAAACACGGCCCACAGGCCGGGGTAAACCCACATCCTGTCGCATGACTATTGTCTATGATTTAATAGATCACACAAAAGATTTGATTAGCACTGTATCGGTCGTTGATCAATTATTCATTTGGCGAGTTGCGGTTGAAGAAGTTTGTGCACTGGTTTGACAATGACAGTGTTGAGTCAGGTTCATTGAATCATGTCGGAGCAATTTGTCCTCGTGATCCAGGAGTTTGGTATTGTCGATGTTTTGATGTAGGCAATACAAAGAAGAGTGACTCGTCTGTCTAATGGTTACCCTATATGGATCATCACGAGGTCCTAAGTTCGAATCTTGAGTCGGGTTGTGGAATAATTATTATTCATTTTCTAAGAATTTTCTTCTTCTGATAAATTTTAAGTAAATTTTTCAGTCTGGAGTCAGGAAGTTACATCTCCGTTCCTCAGAGAGCACGTTAAGCTGTATATATGTATGTGTATGTTTCGGTATATCTATCATCTATGATGATAGGTGACCGTTAACGAAATAAATATTATCGCCCCAATCCATCCACCCTGCACTGAAGCAGAGTGGTGGATCTACTCTCCATATCTCCTCTCCCACAAAGAGGGAAGCCTGGCCCTGTAGTAACCCGTTAATATATAATTAAACATAAATTTAAATCGATTGTATCCAAAAATCTGTCATACCATTGAACTATATTACTATGTAATCATAATCCCGTAGCTTACGACTGTACAACAAAAGTCTTGTTATGAGTGAGTACCTACAACAGATCAAGTAATGTGGCCTTCTTTACAGAGATACTTAAAGCTTGCGCAAAAGCGCTTACTCCTAGTGGCACTGGAGGCTGTTAACTGTAAGCTGTTAGCTGTGTAATTGATCTGAGGTCAGCTGCCGACATCTCGAGCACCGAGCGGACAGCGCGTTCAATTAAACCTGACGCGATATCGCGCACAGCTACAGGCAGACTACCGGTACCTGGTGCTACTCGTTCCATCAAAACAACGACTATTCTGTTATCTATACTAATATTATAAAGAGGTAAAGTTTGTAAGCTTGTATCTGTTGGGACTAATCTTCGGAACTACTGATCCGATTAAAAAAATTCTTTCATCAGTAGAATTCTATCGGGGAGTGTCATAGGCTATATTTTATATTTGTATTATATATATTAGCCGAGTTATCACACTTTTTGTCGCGCGAGTTGGACCGTAAAATTTATTTAATTGGCTTTATGCGCGTGCGCTGCCTTAGCTATTGGATATAATTGAAAACATTGTATGAAAACTTTATGTATCTTTAAAAGTTCTACAAAAAGTTACATATATCTATCTTTTATATTTAGGCAGATATAGAGCTTTATGTGTTAAAAAAATCATTTAATTCATATGCTTACGTTTATGTCATTATTTATACAACTTAACTTAAATCCTTGTCAAAATAAATTATTTAACAATCACAAGGATATTATAGAGATAAGATTTGCCTTTACGGTATGTTAATTAGTTACATAGTTTAGGAGATAATACAAAATTTCTAAAAAGCGCGACTGCCGCTGTTAAGTTCAAATCAAGTTGAACTCTACGTACGTACGAGTACGTGAATAGGCGTCAGCATTTTGGTAAGTATGCTGTTTCATAGAAATGATAATACGGTAACGGGGTTGAGAATTCGATCTTTGTTCAATTTATTTGCCATAAAAGACCACATCTATACTATTAATATAAAGTGGAAGAGTTTGTTCGTTTGTTTAAATGGGCTAATCTCTAGATCTGCGTGTCGGATTGTAAAATTATTTTTGTTTATTTTGAAAGCTAGACTCAAGAGTGTTCAAAAGTTCAATTTGAGTTATTAGTATTGCGTTGATAACCAATTCGTGTAATTAGTAAAACCGTGTCACAGGGAAAGAACCTAGGGCTTCTCCTGATTCAGTCCACCCCTGAACCGTCATGATTGAGGTCACACTGGTATCGATGTGCCATCAGTCACGTCGGACCCGTCATTTCCTTGAACAAAGATGATTGGATGGCGTCACGTGACTTGCGGTCTGGTTTCAATCACATCTACCACTCATACGGTGCACAACACATATCTATTATGTGTGACGTCACTCGGTTTGTCCCACGAACATTCTAGATGTCTGCTACATTCTGTCGGAGACATTTTCCTCGGCATTGGGCGATTTCCAAAACGAGGATGTAACTCGGCACGTACACACAGGTATGCTCTTCGTGCCTACTTTGTTTTCGAGAACTACTGTGTAACTTTTTTAAAGGTCGCAGAAATCGTTAAAAAGTGTTTACTTTGGAAAAATGTACAACACGAGGATATTCAAAATTCGTTTATTTGAAGGATCAACTTCTAATAACCACTTTCGAAACAATTTGTTCTGTTCGTAGTGACTCTACTACGGGTTCAGAAGGCAGGTTCAATTGCGAAGAAGCGAAATAATTAGTTAGGAGTTGTTTGTTGTACAATTTATTACTTTAAAAAAATTAAAAGTGATCTGATAGTCTCCAATCTTCTTTGTCATTAAGTAAATCATTTATGAAGGTGTCGTTATCTCATTATCAGCCTATTGACCCACCACGCTACTCCAGTACGGGTTGGTGGGCTTAGGGTGATGTTTCTTTTATTGACGATCACAATCGGATGTTGAAGACAGGACCGACGGCTTAACGTGCTTTCAGAGGCAAGTGGGTATAAAACCATCGAAGTCCCGACTTCGGGAGTAGAATATACTAAAAATTCCATAGAAGAATAAAAAACTCGGTATTATTCCGTAACCCGACCCAGGAATCGAACCCAGGACGTGATTCGTGATCGAAGCCTCATAGGCTAACCACTAAACCAACGAGGCAGTCGGAGTTGTGTTGCCTAACAAAAAATATACAAATGTCGTGCACAAAAAGCGCAATGAGCAACAACGTTACAAGTGTGATCCAAAACGAACATGTCCCCGTGCCTGTTCGACACGGCATTCCGATCAGAGCGTCCAGTGACAGCGCTAGTCTGGAACAAAAAAGCGCTTGGTAACACTACCCCCGCGCCGCGATTATATCGCACTCACGATTAAAAGTAAATCACTCGCTCGTTGGTGACCGACGTATCGACCAGATGTGTGAGCGAGCTGACAGATAGGACAATACCATACTTAAGTACCTTACATAACGTTGGTCGCCTGGCACCTCATGTAACAGCCTCAGTTTCAGTCATTGCGAGTGAGGGTAGAGATAAACTATGACTATTTTATTTATGTTGCTACTATCCACAGAAAAATTACAAAACAAAATGGCCACCCAGACTTGACTATTCTCTACGTAAGTAAGGTCTGGGTGGCGTTGACATTTCAGTCTGAAATCTGAGTGTCTTTGGAAGAAGTCGGCTACAAACCTTACATTGTAAAGCTACATTATTATTACAAACCAATACAATACTGTCAAAAAGACGTCGTCTTCATGTCTAATAGGATGTTGTATTTTTAGTAAAGTAACCCGTTTCTCATAATAGTCAGAGAATGTATTGTTCGTTTACACTTCATTTGGTCTTCAGTGGATTTTACTCTAACGCCTTATAAAACTGTAATAAAAGTAATAAATAAAAAAGCTTTAGTATTAAGAACTTTACTAGCTAAACCTATCCTGTCTGAGAAATACATACGATTGACTTATTTATGAGTAACCTCCGTTTTTGCGTCAAAAGTTAAAAATTAATGTGTCCAATATCAAACATATGGAATAGGTATCATCAATATTACATTTTTGTCCACAACTTGGTTAAATCCAACCAATATCCGCTCTATGTTTCAGTGCAACATCGCGAGGCCCATCATTCAACCCCCAGCAAACAAATAGGCCATAACCTATTAAGTAAAGGGTGTTTCTCAGAACGGACCACCGACGTCGCCCATTGATCCAATTCTACATTTCTTAGCGTCACGTCAGGCCGAGGCTCGGCGAGCGACAGCTTTTTGTTCGAAGCCTTTAGCCTGTTGTTTATGGTCTTTATTGTATTAGAATACAGAAATTATGCAATTTATTTATAAATTGACTGCCATGCCACCTCAGATTGAATGGGCTGCAGTCTATCAGATTGAACGCTATCTTGAATGATAACGGTTTAATAAACTCATCGACATATGTACTATCAATTTACCGGAATGCTTAAAGGCTTGATGGTGGGCCAATAATCATATCACATTCAACAGAAATTGGTCAATTTAAAATCAATGATCTTGAGCTTACGGCTAAGCTAAGTATGATTTAATCAACTAAAGAGAAAACCAAAGACCTACAATCATAGAGCTTCCAACAGATCTGTGGTTATGACGCCGGTATGAAACTAAAGAGAGTCCATTTTCGATTCTTGTCATAAAGAGATAAAAATTATATTGGTTAATGTATACATGGCTAATATTTTTGAGGAGTATGATTTTAATTCATTCTGATATTTTCTTCAATAAGAAATTCTATGATTACAGCTTCTATGAGTTCTTACAAACTAAAAAGTGAGTAAGCGAACGATAAAAGAGGAGTTCGCTGTAGCTCATATTAATCCAAAAGGATTCCAACAAGGATCTATTCGTACCTATGACACACGTCAGTTACAACAACTGAACGAAAATTTATGGCGACGTATTTAAATAGGTCGCCGGCTGTATCGTATCCTCGCAGGAATGAACTAATGATGATTAGCAGTTGGTATCACTAAACACACGACTCAAATGTTTTTTATGTTTTGTTTTGTTATAAGATAGAGATAGTTTTTTAAATAAATTTAGATAAATCTGCGAATTTCCAAAAAGTCAAAAAAATCATAATAGTGTATGTGTTTTTTGAGGTTCCGTGCTCAAAGGGTAAAAACAAGACCCTATTATTAAGGTTTCGCTGTCTGTCTGTCACCAGGCTGTATATCAAAAACCACAATAGCAAGACAGTTGAAATTTTCACAAATTATGTATTTCTGTTGCCGCTATAACAACAATTACTCAAAACAAAGTAAAATAAATATTTAAGGGACGGCTCTCATACATCATACGTAATTTTTTGCCCTGTTTTACTTGATATCAACAATGGCAACAGCTAGTTACTTGCTGAAATATTCACAAAATACTTAAATAATTGTATTAATGTACTCGGCTGGTTTTTGCTTTATCCTTGATTTTATTATTTGTATAGAATAGAGCCGAAACTATCTGCCTCGTTAGTGTAGTGGCCAGATTGTAGTCGCATAGCTGCAGATTATAAGTTCAATCCGGAACTCGAACGCCCTGGGTTTTCACCACACCACATCACCATGTTTCATAACCCATATGGTGGTATTCTACCTAAAACCAGAGGTTGAAAGTAAGTGGTGTAAGTCGCTTTTACCTCGGAGAGTTAGCGTGAAGCCGTCGTTCGATTCCGGTCCGTCGGTCATTCTCAATAACATCTGATAGTGATCATTACAGAGTCAAAGCTTATCCATCTAGGCCCATCAGCCCGCATTGAACTAACATGATGGAAATAAGCTACAAATCCTGTTATGAACCTGACCCTGTAGTAGGCCATTAAAACAGGTTTCTCATGAGGGCGAAAAGTCGCACACGCAAACCAGAGCTAGTTGCATCGTGCAAACAGGTATCGTGATTGTTTCAATTCATCACGAACAGCCTAGGCAGGCCACCCTCCTTGCAGGAGACGGAGATACGAAACTCTGACCCGCCACTCTGCTCCAATGCGGCTTTCATATGTTAACGATCACTATCGGATGTTGAAGATGACCAGGAGCGACGGCTTGACGTCTTCTCCGACGCACGGTTGTGTAACAATATCGCTTCAGGACTTAACACAGGACTTCGAGCTTAGAATTTTACTGAATTAAAAAAAGATAAACACAGAATTATTCCAGAACCCGACTCAGGGTTCGGAACCAGGATGTCGTGATGGAAGCACATAGGCTTACCACGAGACCAACGAAGCAGTCGATGGTTTCAGTTAGCGCTGTATATACAGTCGGTCTGTAACTGCGGCCGCGGGGCGGACACCGACGCCCAGTCGGAATATATTACGTTGATTTATCACATCGGCAATTACTAATGAAATACTGTGCGAAGTACATGTAGCGACGAGTAATATTTCCGCCTGGAATTGAACCCGCGCCCCGCTAATGGTGCCCATTACGCAGACCAGCTTTCCAGGCTATCGGACTATCGGGGAATCGTGGACCTTTTGAAGGAATGCTATTGCCATGTGGTTATGACACTGAACGTCGAAGATACACCCAAGGAAATTTTGCAACATTTAATTTTCATCAAATTAATCTCGGAGTTTTTAGAATTATACACAAAACATTATAATGTTTAACAAATGAATACAAATAATTAACACTTATTTTAAAATAATTTTTTGGAAAAAAGAAAATTGCCTATAAAATTTTAGGCATAACCAAAAGACATCTTTATATAAATCTATATATGTGCCTAAAATGTAGAGCAAAGAACCGAATGTATTATACAGAATAGTTACTGCTTAGTCACACGCCATCTTTAGTCAACTATTAGTGTAGGTATAAAACATTTAAAAATTTATCAAATTGCCCCACATTTAATAGATTTGTAATAAGCTGGTTACGAATTCCTCTCATTTATTTTTATTTACATTTTTTTTTAAATTATTTAACAATGTTTTTTATAACACAAAATTATATAAAAAAATCTCTTGAGCAAGGTCTAATTTTTTGATACTTGATATAAGCTAGTTGTTATTGGCGATGCTATTATTTAAAAAAAAACATGTGCGGCTCGGGACGCGCGACAGAAGTGATTACTTAAATACGCCTAGCACTGTGTTAGTGCCTAGTTAGTAGTTAAGGGAGGTGTAGCCTGGCTACCACTGCCGTAAGTGTGATAGAAAGGGAAGCCAGACAGACTGGCACCGTACATCGTTACGGAACGAAGCGGTTTACCCTCCCATAAAAAGTTATCTCTTTAAAATGTTACTAACATACTAATAGATACATTTGAACGCTAGAGTGTACCTGCTGTATCTTGAATGGCCTGTACATCAATGCTGACACTAAATGTGAGAACGAGTGAAATGCATTTCTCTTTCTGTGACGCCTTTCTATTGCTATATTAACGTTTATGGACGGCCGTGTCAAGCGCAAGGCTCAATCGATACCTGGTAATTTATTGAATGTTTGACATTCTACCACCTAATAGGGTTTCCTTTTTGCTTAATAAGGTTTTATTATTTGATATTTTTATTTATGACATTATGCAAAAACAAACTCACATATTTAATTTGTCTTTGCTATATGTCATCTTTTTCTTTATAGTTTTTTCCAAAATGTACTGTCACTTGAGTAGTAACAGAGCAGGGTTTATACCTTTACATGTCTTTTACATTTATTTTAGTATTTTCAAATAGTTCCCAAATAATTTCTTTTAAACATTTCTCCATTGCACCCACTCGTCTGTCGCCCTCGCCAGCCATGCTCGTCACCCGTGAATGCCATGAACTCCGTCGCAGGCTGCGCTGCTGGTAGTGATTGATGACCGCGTCTGTTGCTGGCAGATCCTGTGACTCATTACTGCAGGTTGACCATGTTGAGTGACGGCATATCTACGCAAACATATATCCTAGTGCATTGGGTTATAAAGCCATTTGAAAACTAAAGTTAATTAGATTGTTACAATTATTGCTGTATGCATCAAGTGGATTGAAAAATGACCCAATATTTTTTTTGAAGCTTGGTTATAATAGACAGTGATAGTTAATTCTATGTCCATATATATAAATACGCTTTACAATCGGCTTGTCGAAGCTGATCATTTTGCTAAGTTCTGTATGCCATAGGATGTTTTAGCCTCATAATTGGAAATCCAATTTTTGAAGTCTTATTCATCATTAATGATAGAATTCTCCCTAAAAATGCAAAAATTTCAAACTAAAAATCAAAGCCAAGGCACATTCCGGTTCAATTAGTACTCAACGAACAGTCACATATCATAGTACAAACCTCCAATCTGCTATTACCATTTACGACTCTACCCATACATAAACCGCATACCACTTCTCATCTAAATCTCAATCCATTGATTCCACTCAATTATCCCCGCCGAGAACAGCCAGGGGTGTCAACCCCGCGAATGTCACTAACAAAACATCGAACTTAATCTACACTCCAGGAATTTTTCAATCAACTGCACGAGAACCCTGCTGATAAAGATCTCGACGATCAAAATTAGATCATAACCATTGTTATAATAGAGCTTATATTGATCTGACAAGTCGTCAAGGTGGAAAACATAATACCTCCACAACAGAGTCTCAGTGATAAGGATCTTGACAATGAAAATGAAACCTTGATTGGTTATATATTAAGTTCAAAATGATGTAGCGGGTCGATGTCGTGGAAAAAAGGTGAAATGGCGCGTACAATAGGACGGTTGGGTCATTGAAACAAATCTGTTGTCGGGGCTCCAGGGCGAAGGGCAAGCATCCTAAACATGTCGTGAACTGGTTCGAACGTCTGACGGGAGATTACGTAATTGTGTTTGACTGTTCTGATCTAATCGATCGAACATAATTGCGGTAGGACTGCGGGAAGCAATCTGTGTGTTTACCCTAATTATCCGCTGCGAGTGTTTTGTGAAGTGACAATGACAATTATTATACTTTTATTGGCTTTTGAATAATAAAAATATAATTTCATTTTTGCTGTTAAGAGAAAGATACTCGTAGTTTGCACAGAACAAAGTTTTTTGATTGATAGATAACTTGGAATGCTAGTTATAATGCTCTCGTTTGTGTACAGATGTTTTCAAGTTTAATTGCTTAAGATTTTTCGTATTCATCATATTCGATGACTTTTTTGTTGCAGTAAACAACAATTGCTTTATAATATTGGCGTCGGATCCAAATTCCAAACCTGGCTTATCGAAATAGTTCGATTACAATGAACCGCTAACAGTTCCGAGCGTAGTACCGCTTAGCTTATAACACCTGATTGAATCAATAAATCTATTAGTATTCGTAGTTAATCTTAAGTTTTATCATTAACAAAAGCTTTATACGCTATAAATTGTGTTGTTAGACACGTACATATGTAGTGCAAGGATAACACTAGACATGGGCTCCTAAACACTCCTCGACACATTACTATGAAGCAGTGATTTATTCCTCAAAAGTCGATCCCGTATCGCACAATACATCATTCCCGGGCTATGTTCATTGTATTGTTCGAGTTCTCCCTCAATCTTATCTCGTCGGGAAAATATCTGTTTTGTTCCTCCTTTTTCTCCTTCAAAAAATCCATTCAAATGTTATGCAATTGAATTTCCCCCTTTCATAGCTAACGGCTCTTAACTTTTCTTGTACTTTATTCTTTTTTTCGCGTACTTTTTATCATGTCTGAGAAACGAAATAAAAAACGGCTGAAAGTAAGATATGTATATCTTTATTTCATTTGTAGATTTGGAAGTTATATTGACGTAGGACAAGTATAGTATTTTATGCTAGAAACAGAAGCGTTCCCGCGGGCCCTTTCAAAAGCGCAAATTTCACGTAAGATTGTTTTAATTGAAACATAATAACAAACTTGAAGTAACACATGGAATAGTGGCAAAATACTTGCTGACTGAAAAAGTACTTGATCCATTTTCGCAAAAAACAAGTCAGTCCTTCCATCTCCGGTCAGGACGCGGTAAAATATTGCGGATTCTTTTACACTTTCTTTTATTTTTATTTTTTTATTTTCTTCTTATTTTCTTTTTATTTTCACTTTCTTTTAATCAACTACGATTCAATTAACTTCATTATACGATACTAAACAATTGATAACAAATATTTAAAACACCGCATCGAATTGGAAAGACCCACTTTGTTAAGATTCTATTGTAGTGTAGTCAATACACGCAGATTAAGACGGTGTAAGTGTCATCGACGTACAGAAAGCTATCAATAAAATAATCCACGGTGCGCTTGGTGGCGCAGGGCGCATGGGGCGGCGTCGGGCGGATTCATTAGCGCAAATCCCCCGCGCGCTCGGTCGGGCATGCGCCGACGGCGCCGACAGACGCGCTGTCATATCGTATCGGGAGATCTTGATTGAGATTTATTGGACACATCGCTCCATGCGCGCCACGTGTAGGTCGAGAGCTGGTGGCTATTGCTTTAAATTTGTATTATAATGATTGATAGTACCACATTGTTTGATTTTCAAGAATTATTTGCATATCGTATTATTAACTTTTATTTTAATGTTTGCATATCTAGTAATATTCATATATAGACATCAGGTACCGACGCTTATTATTGTAATAATTTTGTAATCGTTATCAGCATTGTTAACA
The DNA here is from genome assembly GCA_034621355.1 of Mycalesis mineus. Classification (NCBI taxonomy): domain Eukaryota; kingdom Metazoa; phylum Arthropoda; class Insecta; order Lepidoptera; family Nymphalidae; genus Mycalesis; species Mycalesis mineus. Next base: position 13,967,722 of record CM067902.1, read on the forward strand.
TCACAGCAATGTGAAATCGCACTGAGCTGCTAATTAATTAGCTACGGCTCCAGTGTAGTTACTATACCTAGTCAGTTCAGTTCATAAGTGAACATTAATCATAAGTTAAACAGTAATATTTGTTGATTCTTTAAATAAATAACAGAAATATGTAGATATATCATATCTTCTATAAATACTGATTTATCATACAACATAAACGGCCACTGACTTCTAAACTATCACGTCAGTCTGTGATGCCACAGCAGTAATATTACCGCTCCAAAAAGCGTACGACATATCTTAAGCCGTCGCGGTACAGTCTATATCGGACCTCGTAATTCCGTCCGATGTACGGACGTGACGTCCGTGCCGTCCGATGATTTGTTTTGACCATTCGTTAGCGCTCGTCCGAATTGGGAATTAGGAGTTATGGGTTAGCAATGGACCAAATTGATTGGCTGTAAATTGAACCCCGGGGCTATTTGTGCAACTTGTATGTTGTATGCAAGACAAGTGTCTGTAATATGGCAGGCCACTGCTGCTGGAATATTTATTCTATTCGTATTCGTTTAATATTTAATTTATTCATACAGCATTTAATTCGAAGACATTTGTTCAGGTTTTGGTTAAAGATTTAAACGGAACCCAACCAATCTGTGAAGTAAATGGGTTGATCGCGAGAATGTCCATCCAGCAGGTTCCGATATTACAAATAAAAAGACAGACAAAACACATCTGAAACTTTTTAATACCTTACTGATTAAACGAGTAGATATCCAGGGACCTTACAGATTTAAGTCCGCCATTTTGCCATGGATTAATTACTAAAACATGATACTATTATTTTGACAACGATGATTGCCAACGAGTACGTTTCGCGAGGCGCTGGTCTGTTACAAGCGAGGGCTGCACACTCAAACATGGGCCATCTGTCACGCTTACGGCCCCTGTCTCCTTCATTGCTGACATTCTCTCCAAGCCCACACATAGCAAAGACACAGATAAAAATGTAAACAATGCCCACAAGACGCAGCGGGAACGGTGTAAGAGCCCACATATCACGCCTGCTCTATTTCACAGCTTTCTCTACTGTGCGCCGTAGCATTCTTTCTCTGATTTACTATGCGAGTGACGTCATAAAGCCCATTGAGGAATTGGAGCAGCCGGCCATCTTTTATTTAGTATACTGTTTGTATAAAGCTGCGGGACTGTGACATATTTGATGCGGGATCTCGAAGCAGTTAAAGTTGCAACTAATTGATGCATGTTTATAAGCTAAAGCCTGTAGCTCTCTATGATGTTGCTTAAAGTTAGATGACCAATGAGCAAAATGACCGAAGCTTATGGCTTAACGTGCTGTTCGAGGGACGGTTGCATTACCACTAACTTTCCAATTTATTTGAAGGCTAAATTATGGCCTTGGGAGTAGAAAAAATTAATTTCATTTAGGTAATTAAATTAATTTGTAATGTAAGATAATGCTTGCAGAAAAATAATGCAAAAAAAACTCTTAGTAGTATTATTTTTTGTTCTGTTTTACAAGTAACCCTTGGTAGCGAGGCTAAAAAGAAATACGTTTAATATGGCTTCAGCAAAATTCGGACCACGCAGATTAGAATGCTCAATCAAGGAATTCGAACTGTGGACCTCCCGCTCGCAACAGTGCGGCGGGGTGGTCGTCAGACGTAGCTGTCATCGAGTGACGTTGTTAACAATAGCAGGGTGTTTGTTTGTGTTGGTGGTCCGACGGCCGACGGGCCGACGTCGGTCACGCGCCGACCAGTGCCGCCGGCGACTCTCCAGCCAGCGAGTGAAGCCCACACTGCACTTGACAGTGTACAGAGCAGACCTCAAAATGAATGTTTTTACTTCATTAGTGACTAGGTAAAGCTTACCTGCAATCTCACTTGAGTTAAGCACTGTGCTCAACACACGCTGTTGGGGTCATCAATGTTTTGTTTTTCTATAATGACAAGTTAAAGATTTATGTTGGTGTTACAAAGCTAGAAAGGTTGTCAACTCTAATTAGATACTTCATCATTATCATCAGCCTTTATATTTCCACTGTTGGACAAAGGCCTTCCCGAGAGCGCGCCACCTCACACGATTCTTTGCCTTTCCACTAGCATGTTGAGGATGTTCTACGCTGCGCTCAGTGGTAGATACTGAAGGTGAATTATTTAGATAGTGTACGTTTAGTGCCTGCTGTGGCCAAGCAATCACCTTGAGCACAACAATGTTGGTGAAGGAGCAAATCTAAATGCGTTTCTTCAAGTTACACTTTGTAATCACCATACAGAGATGGACATAAAGTACGAGGAGCTGTTATCGTCCTCCAAAGCTCAATCTATCTTTGTACTAATCAAAATCGTTTCATCGATTCAGGCATATAGACAGAGCTATTCATAATCGATTTAATAATAATATCACACGGATTTCGGCATTTAAAACTGGAGTATAAAATCACAAAAGGGTCCCCAGGAGCTGTCAAACTAAATTGCGATCGATCTTGTACGGGACAATGCGGGTGTTGTGATTGATAAGCACCTACTCGTAGGTGTGCTGCAGTGTCAATAATTATTAGTTTCTTTGATTGATGGGGCCATACGGGCGGTAACATTTTTTTGTCGATTGTGTGTTAAATTTAATTTTTAATCTTTATAGGAGCTGTTGGTAGTATACGGGTGTGGATTTTCGTCCAACTCCTAACAAGTCAGCCCGCTTCCATCTTAGACTGCATCATCACTTAACATCAGGTGTGAAAGCAGTCAAGGGCCAACTTATAGAAGAAAATATTCAGCCGAAGTCTACATTTCTATAAATTTGAACTTTGTAACATAATAATTTGCTCATTGATTTTAAAACTTTTTTTTATCAGTATCTAATAACAGTTGACGGAACAGGCAGAATTATTTCCTATTATTAATTGCAAAACTCGCATTTAGCAGCAGAACTATGCAAGCCTTACTAGAATACAATACGATGAGCTACCTTGCACCCAATAAACAAGCTAAGCGAGTGTTATGAGCTTGGCACCGACGGCTTAATGTGCTTGCCAAGCATGTGTAACACCACCCTCCCGTCAAAGAATTTTTACTGGAAATTGAATGGAAGAAAGAAAAGCTCAGAATTTTATAGCTTGATCTAGGGCCCAAACCCAGGACCTCGACATCCACCACTGGACCAACAGTCAGGTGGTTACTATAAAAGTAAATGTACATCCCGTTTAAGCATAATCGAGTTACAGTCACGAAACTCAAATGAAAGTATAATTTCCATGGTGCGGTTGTTCATTCAATGAAAGTCACACCTGTTAGTAGGTACATGTAAACATATCGTGATAACAAAAATCATTGCCAATTTCCAGAAGGACTTTGATGTCAATTTAGCGAAGCAAAATAAAACAATTTGACAGCACATCAAAGTGGCCGCTCGGTTTGATCCAATTACCTTGTTATGACCCTCCGACGAGATTATGATGCTCTTTCTTTATCTGCGCTGCTTTTTGTTTCACTCCCCTCGCATAATAAACAAGATGTGATCTGCTTTGTTCGCAGACTTTTCAAAATAAAGACAAAAACCGGTTCAGGATTGATTCAGCTGGAAAGAAATTAGCAAGGTCTATCCGTCAATAACTTCACGTTTAAGAAACTAGACTCAACTCCCTGCTCTGTTATAGATGATGTTTTCCATTTTTACATCAGGCCAACTGCTTAGTCCATCGACTGGTATAAAAAACTAACCTTACAACGTCCAAGTTAAGCATTAGCAAAAGTGATATTTTTTTGGGTGCAAATCGCAAATGCGTCCTAAATCCTGATTGTCCTTAATCACAATTCCTGCGTCATCTTCCGTTGCACCTGCGCCGCTAACAAGGTGTTTCGATTGCTCCAGCAGTCGCCGCACATAAATAAATACATTACATTATAATTGGGAGGTGGTGGGATCAGTGGGCGCGCAAAAACTCAACCCCTCGCAATGGTGCCTAATGTCTCTAATACCGTTACTTTTTAGCTACCGAAAGGCATTTATATCATGCGATTTGACGTTTATAAAGTCAACAGCATTTTTTATTCACCATTATCAGCCTACTAACGGACTGGCCTCCCTCCTTATAGAAGAGAGGACGTGGAGCGTAGACACCACGCTGCCCATTCGGAATGGAGGACTCAGGGTGATCATTTTTATTTCAAGAAGTATAAATCTTAAAAAGTGTACTGGACTGAATGTGCTCTCCGAGGCACGGGGTGGAACTACGCTACCACCAATTTTTGGGCAAGAAAGAAAAACTGAGACTTATTCACAACCTTACCCAGTTTTAGAAAGCAGGACGTCGTGATCGATGTCACTTAGTATCCAATGAACCAACGAGGCAGTCAAATATTGCTTACATTGGTAAGGATTTGTATGACGACGCTTTCCATCTAAACTATTTCTTGGTCTCACTCACTCACTAACTTCTACCCAACATTATTGACAGTAACTGGTCACGTCAGCGAATGCTAAAAGGTTCTCGAGCATTTGGGCACATATTAAATTCAATTTAATCGTAAGCTATAAAGGGTGTAATCCAGTCGCCGAAATAAATTAGTAAATCGGCGTCGACATTCCCGTGCGCCGTCCGTCCGTCCGTCCGTCCGTCGGTGCGCGCTGGTACGACCGTACGAGTAAAAAGCGCCACAATGTCTAATTTATTTATGAGAAGCCGCACAATGTGCCCACAATGCCACGGGGCCTGTCTAAACACGACCGATAGCGGCGAGGATATACGTGCGCGAAGATATAACAACATTTCCATAACCTTCGGCAATAAACCGCTTAGTGCTTAAGACAAAACTAATGGATCTAAACAAAATAGTTCTTCTAAATATGTTAAAGAGACCTAAGCTATGATCACTAACAGCCTATCCTGTGACTATAGCTCAAAGTATGTGGTCTGAAAAAATAAAATAAAATAAATAAAGTATGCCTTTCAAACTAAAAAAAAAGCTTGCGAATATGAGCTGACCTTGATTCTGTCAAATAGACGATCAGATCAATATGTTTTATTCGTTTATTGTGTTTGTACCTACATAAACAACAAAGGTTAAATTTGAACTTTTTGAAAATTTAATTTAATTATTGTGCTTTGGTATAAAATGCTTTGTGGAATTGTATGGATTTACGCTTTGAGCAGTAATCATTTTGATTTACTTTAAAGATCAGATCATATTCAGGCGCTCGCGTCTTGGATAACAATTGAATATCGTTGTAAATTATAATAATTATATTTGTTATTCCTATGCAAGTGTAAAGTAATTAATATGTTTGTAAAGTTAAGCTAAAATCCACCTCAAAATCCATCACTATATCGTAGCTGTTGTATATCGGCGGTGCTCACTGATGTTGTCTCGCGTAAGCTCATCTATTCAATTATGGCTCTCATTGTGATCTGGTACAATCTATGGCGCCGGGCTCATACTTTTGTTCGCCCCCCATTTTTACCCTCCCTTGAAATAACACGATAACGCCTCATGAGCTTAGATAATGGTTTTTTTTAACTGATACATCACGAGCTTATTATGACAGCTTTCAAAATAAATTGTTGTTTATTTTAGTAATCATTTCGTTCCCAAAATTTTTAATTTGCAGTGAATTTATTTTCTCAATTCGATAAAATTGGTATAACTAAAATCCCACCAAAAATATTTTCGTCAAATATTGCCAAGAACGTACGACTCTGACTACTATGACTCGCACTGTAACAAGACATCTGTTCTCATAGAGAGCCAAGCTTATAACTCTGCACTCCCTAGCTCAACAAGACAAACACAAACTACCTACACCTTAATCAAAATAGTTTTTTTTTTTAAATCATTACAAGTTAGCCCTTGACTGCAATGGCTAACCTGAAACATCTGTTAATAAGTGAGGATGGAATCTAAGATGGAAATGGGATAATTTATTAGGATTACCTAGGATGAAATCCACACTCATTTCGATTTATATGGCAGCGTAACGGAATGGTTTCTACGACAGCGTACTGCGTACCGGAACACTAAATCGCTTGGCGGTACGTCTTTGTCGGCAGGGTGGTAATCTACCACGGCCTGGATGGAGCTACTAAGAAATTTTAATTGACTCAGCTGAGAATCGAATTCAAGACTCTGTCTAATAAATCCACCGCGCATACCACTGCGCTACGGAAGCCCCCAAAATGTGTAGCTCAATACAGTACAAAATAAGTGAATATCTACTTTCTTCAATTATATGTGTCACTTAAAAGGTTTTAAATTAAAATGAAATATTGTAACGACATGAAGACTTATCTGTTAACATAAGCGCTTCTATTTATTGTTTTATGGATTGATCCATCTAAGTTGGCCCCCACTCAGCCGTAATGTTCCCGGTGAGAATGAGAGTTATAAATAACTTAAAGTTATTTCTTAACACCTGATCCGTCAGTTTAGGTGTTGGGCAACTTTGAGTAAGATTTATGACTTGCCTGGCTCCTGTCTGTTGCGTCTACAGCCCGCCGCCCACCACTCCGCGCGAGACACGCGGCGCGAGTTCGATCATGCGATTACACTGTGACAAACTTCTTAATTGTCGATTATGTAATTACAGTTAATGCTTTCTGGAGTTATGTTTCAACTCGGAATGCTCGTGTTTAGTTAACAGTGGTTTACATAATTAATTAACTTTTTAGAAGAACTGGTTCAAATAAAATATACAAAATCATCAACTTCAATATATTTCAATTGAGAAGCTTTCGCTAGGCTCCATAAGGTTCGAACCTTGTCATGTTGAGACGGGGAGACGGCATGTAACAGGAGGCTGTTCCTTACACTGCCATGGGTTAAGTCCTCATATCCCGCGGCTAATTCAACTTATCACTAATCCATTGTACAATCCTAAGAACTAACACCTGCAACATTAAATCTTTAATGTTGCAGGTATTAGATCTAACACCATTTAAACTTAATGTCCACTTTCACGTACTGAGTGCTTTTTTTATCGACTACAAGTTGGCCCTTGACTGCTATCACACCACACATATATCATGTATATCACATCACATATATATCATGATGTTAAGTGATGATGCAGTCCAAGATGAACGCGGGCTAACTTGTTACGAGTGGGACGAAAATCCACACCCCTCTCGGTTTCTACACGACATCGTACCAGAACGCTAAATCGCTTGGCGGTACGTCTTTGTCGGTAGGGTGGTAACCAGCCAGACCAAGACAAATTTAGAAAAATCTCAATCTGCCCCGCCGGGAATCGAACCCAGGACCTCCGTCATATAAATCCACCGCGCATACCACTGCGCCACGGAGGTCGTGCTTCGTGTAGCTTTGGACTTTTTTTATTTAACTTGTCTACGAAATAATTACGAGTATAATATATATGGATGAGGGCCGATCATTATGGTAGAAAAAATAGTCTTTTACGCGCCAACGGCTCGTGCTGACGATTATGTGTCAGAAGGGACTAACTACACGTATCCGCACAGCATCAGTTGTAGACAAAAGCTTTTGCAAAAAGGGGCATGTGCAGTGCAGGTAATTCCAATAACGGTTCTAGCTTGTAGGTGTATACTAAATTGCTTTTTGTCACATTTTATGTCTTTAATCTTCTTTCAGTAACAAGTGTCCCTTGGGTTTACGAACATATATTACTCGCCGTACGGTATTTACAGTACACCACGATGTAAGTGATGTGGAACCGTAAAGTTTGTAGGAAATTTTAATCAGCTGTGAAAATGGCGACGATTACACATCTCAGAGCTCTTCCATACTCCTACTATTTCTGCAGGCCTCCCTCGTCGGCGGTATTTAATGCGGCAAAGTGTCGGTAGCCCCCGATATTATGTTTTAATTCATAACGCTAGTCGATCATACTGTCAGTCGCTCGTTGCCAATGTCCATACTACCATGCTTAATGTTATAAATACATAAACCTGCCTGATTGTTTATTTTTTTAACCGACGAAAAAAAACGGAGGAGGTTCTCAATTCGACACGTATATATTTTTTTTATGTATAACACATAATTTTTTACAGAGTTGTCCGATTTTGATAATTCTTTTTTTATTAAAAACGGTACACTTCCAAGGTGGTCCCATTGTAATCATGTTAGGATCTGATGATGATTGAAGGAACTCTTCAAATTTTATAGGCAAACTTGCAGCGATTTCGGTTTTAGTGTAAGTATCGGTAGCTTTTTGGCTACTAGTGCCGTAAAATATATTATGACAGTATAGTACGAGTACGTTACGTGGCGATAAATTGCTAAAAAGTAAGAAATAAAAATTAAAAAAAAAAATATAACCGACACCGGCACCGACTCCTAGATATGCTTAAGTAAATTAAAGCAACTAAATGACTCAGTTATTTTTGCTTTTTAGTGCGTTTTGAGTCGATTCTATTTTTTGTTAAAAATTTTTGTAGTTCACGAGCCGGCACTGTCTTGATGAAATTTAGCACAGACTGCATGTGTGGACAGAACAATATAAAGAGATGAAGATTCCGATATCGTGGTCTTTTTGTACTGGGGATTATTCACACTATCTTACCTGTTATTCAATGTTCTCCAACAGCTATCTTGTGAATGGCGTGTCTTGTGTTGATGCGTGTGGTGTATGGAGAGCATGTCCAACAGTGGAGGTCCCTCGGATCATCATGACGACCAATGATGATGTATTTTCATAAACCATCGAATCACCGTTTAAATAGTCTTCTTGTCATTTATTCTCATGTTACTTGAGCCGACGAGTAAATTATGCAAATCTGTAAATCCCTTTAGAGTACCTAGCTAGGTAAGCAATGTGTTTACGCTCGCGTGCGTCGCAACCCGCTGAATCAAAGATACCGTACAGGGCGCATAGATAAGTATAATTACTTTGCAATAATTTATCTCAAAGTGTTACACTATAAACTTTCACAAACAAAACGACATTTAAAGTGAAAGTGTACACAGAGTATAACTGCAAGTGAAGTGAACGAAAACACTCGCGCCGCGCCTGACGCACGCGGTAACCGAACCTGAAACCCTGCCGCGTAAATCACGCGAAGCGGTGTTAACTTTTGATCTAACGGCTGTTATGTAAGCACGGGCCCGCGTAGCGCGGTTAAATTTTGCGTTAATTCGAGGCAAAGGTTCGATTCTTTTGCTATAATTTCGAAGCTCATTGGTGTTGAAAGACTTTTTAATACTTATACTTTAGAAATAAAATAATCTATTTGGTACTTAATATAGAACTATCATTGCAAAAAAACAATAAATCTTAGAAGTACATAACACTTATAATTTACGTCTTGCATTGATTTGACTTGGATACGTACACGAATTTACAAGTTAAATATAACAAATTTAAAAACCGGATAGTTATTAACATTCGCGCATGGCAACACAGCCGCAAGATCTCTCGGGACATCTCGGAAGATAAAGCCTAGATCATAAACGATGACCAAGTGTATAATTTCCGCGTAAGCAATAAAGTTTGACAAACAATCCCGAGGCAAATATCGGTGTAATAAAATTCATCATTCCAGCTATCTATTAACGATGAGATTTATGCTCATGAAGATTTACAGCCGCCCGCCGCGGCCGCAGGGTCATGGCCGAACTCATTGCTAACCACCAAATTACTAGATACATATATGCATACGTGACTCTACTTAAAGATATCTATGGTCCAGAAATCCGGGTAAGATGATTCTCACTATTATCAGCCTAATTTAACCACAACTACCACCTAGAGGCATTGAACGATCTGCAGGGAGCCGTTGGCCACAGGCGGAACGTTGTGTTTGGTAGTCCCTACAAAGGCCTATGTGGGCGTCTACGCTGATAAGATGATGATGAAGGCCTTGTCATCATCATCATCCCTTGGAGGATCCGAGATATAAAGCATGGTGTACTAATGTGAGTTGGCGAGCTTCATGTGATAGTATTTAACTCTGTAACATGCCCTTAAGTGCACAGAGATGTAACAGGAATTGCCTGGAGCAAAGGAGCTGAGAAATTCTGCTGAAACCGAGAAAGAAAATATTTCAAAACCTGACAACACTCGTACCAGGTGAAAGCCACATAGACTTATAGGCATAATCAAATAATACAAAATAATTATTATGTTTAAATGGCCACACGATGGTATTATTACACGAAATGGATTTGTTCGTAAAATAAAAAACGAGGATCTACCTACCTATTTGAAATTATAGGCATCGTAATTGATTTAACTGTTTGTTATAGAACACCGCTAATTTTATTACTTTAACACGATTTTAACGTTAGTAAAAAAATAAATCAAATTTAGTTGTTAGACTGTTAAATGACAATGACTTATCTAAGATAAAAAACTATATTAAATTAATCATTAGTTTGCATCATCGCTATCGGGAATTTGATCTTGGATGAGATTTTATACTTTAAAAACTATCAGTACCACATACATTATACAAATAATTCAAGCGTCTTTAATTTCTAGATCAAAATCGCTTCCAGCCTTACAATGATTTACACTGATTAATATCTCCAAAATTGATGAAAAAAGAAGACGAATCGGTGCACAATACCACCCAACGCGAGCAAATTGTTTAAAAAATTAAATTAATGTAGGTTTAGCCACTTATAAATAATAGATGCAAATCAGGTGGAATTAGGGGTCAGCAGTTTGGAGATAGAGCCATCAGAAGTAAACGCGCTCTAAATAATAGCTGCAAAAACTCGCCAACGCTCGTCTGAATCGTATTGTGGTGAGAGGTTCTCTACAATTGCCTGTCACGTTTTGTTATTGTTCGTGACCCTTAATCTAATTTGCGTCAAATCTAATTCAAGGGTTGTCTGCATCAGTTGCAGCTAGAATAACGCCTATAATTTTCGGTAACAATTTTATATTTAGGACGCAATTCGGTACAAAATTTTGCCTTTGTTCTCTTCTTCTGCACATTTATCTCGATATCAAAATTCACCTTATTCCTAAAATCTTATTTTAATGTCACTCATATGATGGTTAGTTCTCAACTCGAGGTTTTACGAGAGCCTGGTGCGCACACATACAATCACGAATTAATCTTATAATCTCTTAAGTTAATCGGATTTTGCGATAAACAAAGAAATGGTCATGGCATACATTTTACAGCAGAAAAGAAATCTTCAAGAGAGAAGCCATTGGCTAAGGATCGCTAAAAAGATCAGAAAACAAACAAGCAGATAATGAACCGGTGCAAAAAGCACACAAGCTGGGTAATGACACGTTGCCGCACATAATTCCACCGCAGCCTAGCCGCTGACGTGCATCTTCATTATAACATAGTATTTGGAGTGATCCAATTTTGGTTGCTTTTTGCTTTAGTGATTAATGATTATGTTTAGTTTAGAAGACATTAACATTTTTGTATATCGCTATTGTAGTTTGATTAAAAATGATTCGGTTTCAGTGATTGCATTGTGACCGCACCCACCCTTTGCATCTAAAGTTAATCCTCTTTTGCATCTTGTCATATTATGCTCGGATTGGCTTTAAGAGATAACGCCCATCATGCGTTCTTACAGTATTTTATATTGGTACCTTTTGTTTTGAATAATCAAGTTGTTGTTTCATGTAACTACCTATCTACATGGTTTATTTATTAACTGTTTTCGGATATTCGTAATTGATTTTAAGACAGTAATTACCCACTTTAAAATACATTATAAGATTTTCTTTTTAAGTTTAGTTTGACTCACTTAAAATGCTCAACGATTTTTCGATTTTTATTAAGTAGCTAAAGATGTAATGTGACTAATGTTTTGACAGCTTTCTTACAATTACAATTTTTCCACAATGTAAGAAGCTAAGTGAATGGAACTCGTAGAAAGGCGAATCCATTGCAATTGGTTAAAAGGTTTATTGTATGTAAATGAATCAGGTAAAAAGTAGTTAAATTCTTGAATGTCGCGACCCCTTGCATGGTTTCGCACATTACCGCGACCGACAATCCAATTACAAGCTTAGTGCTCCACGAGAGATTCACACGAAGCATAGAGCGGATATAAAAATAGGAAATATGAATTTCAGATCAATTTCAATTAACTGCTGAGTTTCTTGTAGGCTCTTCTCAGTAGAATCTGCTTTCCGAAATAATGGTAGACTCAATAACTATATTGAGAGTTAACTTTTAAGCTTGTATTTTACGGATACGAAAATAAATAAAAGTTTTATAGGTGAACTATGCCAATTTCATGACCAGACCATTCTAAGTAGCAGTAGAGCCCTGTGTGTGCGCTTATCTAAGGAGGTACGTAATATACTTACATGTGGCATGCTTGCGTTAGGGTCTTGAAAGGTTGCTGAGTTTTTTTGAAGAGCAAAGTTACTAGTTTGTTTGCACTTGAAGTGCGAATAAATTCACTAGCTATCTGTTTCACAAGTTATCGGTTTTTGTTCAGTGAACTTATAATACTCATAAATATAAAATTGTAATATTATAAATAGATTCATTTTATATGCTATAATTGTAACTTCTAAGTATGTTTGTTGTATTATCAATAAATCTAGCATATACGTACACAAAACCAAACAGGAATGTTGTTTGAATAAATAGCTTTAAGATAAATAAATAAGTTTTAATGTGCTTGACATTAATGTAAAGCAAACTAAATCACCAAATGAGACTGCAGTGAGTTTACTACTTAGGGGGCGTTCAAATATTACGTAAGTACTACAGGGGGGCGGGGGGTCTTTGTTTTGCTTATTTTTCCATTTAAAAAAAATATTTTGTCATTTTATAACAATTAATTTAAAACACAAAACGTACCTACAAGGTAAATCATTGGAAAACTTGACAAAATGTCTTAATGTCTCCCTTGGTTTGTCCCTTCTGTGACTTACATAACATGTATTTATTGTCCGGTTTCGCTGGCGCTGGGCACTTCCCGGCTCAAATCCTGACGAATGGAAACACTAAATTATGATCACGGCAGATTATAAACGCGTTGGCGACGCCGCAATAGCCGTGAAGTAGATGGACAGGCGGCACGTCTATTGTCTGTCGAGATTTTCACTCAGGGTTCAACACGTTAAGACCGAATCAAATATTACCAACTGTCAAAAAAAAAGTAAAAGTCAATAAGAATGGAAGTAAAGGGTTATCTAAAACCGCCACGGTCTAAACTCCATCGTACCTGCCATGAGTATGGGCTGACAAACTATGAAAAAACGAAATTCAGTGTGTTGTACCTACCTACTTGTAACACGAACAACACTAAAAAAAGTTTTTCCGACATGTATTGGGAAAAAATAATATTCGTTCACACGACGAATGTGAGAGCACAGTGGGAGCCGTTAGCGATTTACTGTCGAGATAAATGTTTAGCTGTGCCATAAAACATCAATAACAGCTAATAGTTTTAGCGGAGCGCTGCCGGAGCGACGGACATTTTTACGAGCACTCAAATTCGCATTGACAGCTCCAATGGACGAGAGTGCGCACTTTGATGAGAACTGATTGAGATTTATACCTGCTCCAAATATTACCATTAGTTCCTACTACTATGAGGAATTGCGAAGGGTATGGGAGAAGATGGTCGCCCCTCAGATGACGCAAAACTAGAATAATGCTGTTAGGAATTCATATACGAATTGTAAATGTGGGACATTGTAGAGTCATTCTTTTTCATCAAAATTCTTTTTCTAGCTATACCCATGTGACAGCAGCATCGTCTACTTCGAGCTATAAAATAACAAGAATAAGACAAACAATGCCTTAACTCCCAAGTTACCCGAAGGCTAATCCATAACATTACCGCGTAACAAGCGTTCATTGTGCAATTCCTTTTAGCAATAGCTTAAAGCAGCTTAAGCTTCACTTAGCGCACCGCTGCATATTTTGTTAACTGTCGCTATGATGTAGTTATGACTACCGCGAGCGATCTATTTAACAACCAAACCTTTGCCACGCCATATCGATATACGTTACCCGAGATATGCGGTCAAATTCTGTGTAATCACAAAATGAACCTATATCGACTTATTTTGAAATAGACCCACAATACATATACTCAATACTTATCCTAGACTAGACATATCTCACGAATCTAGATATACACATAACAATTTAGCAAATCGTTGTCATTAATGAGTCAAATGAAGTAGGTATCACTGTGTAAATATTGTGGGTACATAGAGGATTTTTATGGACCCTAGGCGATGTTGGTTGGATAGATTTCGCGGGAAATCAATACATAGTATAAAAGTAAGTCGCTTTCTTCTGTCTGTCGCTATGTATGCTTAAATCTTCAAAACTACGGAACCGATTTTCAAGCGGTTTTTTTTTATCAGATAGAATGATTCAAGAGGAAGGTATAATACGTGCATACTATAGTACAGAAACAATGATAATTTTTCTGATGTGATGTCATAAATTAACGCATTTTTTGTGCTCACATTGCAAACGCTGGCTAGAAATTAACTATCTTGAATGGTATCGTCGTGTTGGATATCATGGTCTTCGGTGCGGGAGTAGTCGCAGTAATGGCGTACACGGCGCGGAACAGATAACATGGATTTATTAATCAGGATGTGATTCCGAGCACAGACTAAACAGAGTACACGTAGATAACACAGAGCAATGGATATTAATAATGGCTTTGTTATATTTTTCGTAATCTCTTGTTACGTATGGCTTAATTTCTGTGATTCATTGTTGGGAAACTTTGATAAAATATGCGAAATAGTTTATATTAGAAAACATGTATAACCTTAAGTCACATTGGCACGATGAATAACCTATGTAGTTTGTGATCCTTGGCTTTGATCTGAGTCGGGCAAAAGATAAACTAACTAACTAAAATCCTTTAAAAAAACTAAGCTAAAAAAATTGAGAGTCGGTGGAGTTACAACCCCGTGCCTCGAAAGAGCACGTTGAGCCATCGCTCTCAATTACGATTAACATCATAACCAATGCTACGTAGTAGTTGTAGTAGTGATGGCTCTAAAGGTTTAAATCCTAAAAGAAGATCTCCAGGTCTCTCCTTTATAGTACATCCAGGCATATCCATTATAACGATGATTCATGCTTTATACTCGTACAGTAGGTAGATCTATAATTTTTAAAGTTAACAAACAATGATATTAATTGACTCTTAATGTGCTTTATCTTGCTGAAAGCGACATCATAATTTATAATAGACCCCTTTGATATGTATTATGTCTATAAGTGAAACTGGTGTATTTGTCGCGGTGTGAGGCCCGGGGAGTGTCTCGTAAATCTCAAACGGACTCCAAACGAGCTCAAATGTCTAAGATTAATAGCGAGTTAGGCGTTTCCAGAAACATTTCGCATCTCAGCATCACGCAGTAGGCTGGGTAGCTTTCCGTTAGGTACTTACTGCTGCTCGTTTTAGATCACACGACAGACTTTTTGTCGTTTACAAGTTTGCGACGACGACACGAGACAGTTTTGCTATTTTGGATTATGTTAAACACGAACAAAAGTTTACTATTTAAACATATTGGCAGAAACCTGTTAGCGTTATAGCAAATTCGAGAAAGTTAATTTAATAATGTCTAACAAACAAATCGCAATCAAACTACACCGAACAAAGACTGGGCCTTTGCCACGGGAGTAGGTTGAGATCCCTTTATCTAAGGTTGTTTGTGTTGTGCTCCACAGTTAGGATCATCCTAGAGCAGCTTTAGAGGCCCGTTGCAAAGTAAAACTCGTTAGGGATAGATAATAGTTTCCCGTGGAACAGTAAACTAATATAAAAATACGTTTATTTATTTCGGAAAAAATTAAAATGTCCGGTCTAGGTGTCGAGATACATACATACATACATAATACGTCGTACAAAATACATACATAACACGAAATACAGTCGTAGGTACATCCTTTTGAATTTCATAGTGTTTTTGATACGTGCTCTGATTTTTTTCAGTAACGGGTATATAATCGTTCGTCTTGAACTTAAGTGGTATGATATATCTACGTCGCAAGTGTAGATGCACACTTCGCGCTGTGTGGCCGCCCCGCCCACTCGGCCGATGATATACCGCCGTCTAGATGCTTCATTAGCAAGTGGCTCATTAGCTGCTGATACCGATGCGCACAACGATTGGGAGAGACCGCGACGTGTTACGGTTAGCCGTGACTAACGCTCTGATAACGTGTCCGCCTGTCCGCACCGGGGCTCGTGGGCACGAGTCGCAGAAAGTGCGCTAGTTTTCCTGTCGTGTTGTCAACAATTCTATGACTTTGCATCGACTACTTATAAGTTATGAGTTCTAGTATACCGGGTGCCGGCTCTTTTTGTCAGATTCTGCTTCTCAATA
Source organism: Mycalesis mineus (assembly GCA_034621355.1). Classification (NCBI taxonomy): domain Eukaryota; kingdom Metazoa; phylum Arthropoda; class Insecta; order Lepidoptera; family Nymphalidae; genus Mycalesis; species Mycalesis mineus. Next base: position 13,984,006 of record CM067902.1, read on the forward strand.
TGGTGGAAAATCACTAATTGTTGACTCACTTGGTTACATACTTGGTTTTCAAAAGAGTCTACTAGCGGAGCGCCGTAAGTTTACCTCGGAAGCTAGGGCAGTGCATTAATGAATATTATTATAAAAAACTTTGATAATGTGTTTTTAAATATTTTGTGTGATCTTAATTTCCCTAATTATTATTATAAATAATTATTCATTTTTCGTCGTCAACCTTCATTTATATTACAAATGTGTTTTAAAAATTAGAATACAAATTTGATCTTGACTCTGTAAGGACTGCTGGTACACAGAGGAGGGGAGGGAGTAGACTGGGGGAGACGACAGCAGCTGTTGGGTTTTGGGGTTTGTTAACAGATACCATTCTATCAGGGCCCGTGTCCGCTATCCTCTGTATATAATAAATACTACCATAATGCTGGTTTCTGACGTCATGCAATTTCGCATCCGACGACAGCATATGTTCCGGTAGGTATGTAGGAAGTTTTTATAATTACAGACATTGAACCTTTACATCTAATTGAAGCGTTTGATGCACAGGGGCTGATATATTCGGCGATGTTCTGTTGCTTTGCTATTTACTTGTGACGCAACTATTTGTACGAATAGAAATATTATAAAAGTGGAAAAGAAAAATACAGAAGTAACGTAACTCCATTAGACTTATCTTCCCCTCAGCTTGTCATAACAACTGTCACGTGAACATTATCGTAAGAGGACGCGCTATGGGAGTATAATTTCCCATTACCGAATATTTCTCAATACACAAGTAATTACAGTTTTAGGGATCTGTATCCATATTCCTGCATTTTGAGTATTAATTTCATCTACTTATAATAGATCCACGTGTTTGACAATATTCGACGAAAGCTTTTTTAAACTTATTATGTCATTTATCATATTACTTGGTCAATTTACTAAGGCTCGCCCCACTATTTGCCGCGAGGGGAAACCGAAGGGTGCGGGGAGTATAGTTCGAACATCAGTCTCGAGTCGACCACGGCTCGGTGTACACGGGCTATTGTAGGTTGTACCGCTGCGTGTCATGACCAAACGGAATGATGCTCTACTTAATTTTTTACCAATATTATATTTATAATGTCAATAACAATTTTTATCAAAAAATAGAACCGAATCAAAACGCACTAAAAAGTAAAAAATAACTGTGTCATTTACTTGCTTTAATTTACTTAAGCATATCTATGAAGTCGGTACCAGCCGTTATTTTGTTTATAGGCTGCTCGTTTTGACCATTAGACCCGGACTAATAAAATTGTGGCTTTTAAAATTACACACCGATTATTTTTATTTTACATTATACATGTAAAACAATCGGTACCTATTACAAAAATTCAAGAATTTTATTTTTTTATATAAATGTAGATGACATTTATTTTCCAATTTTAATAGCATTTAATATTCAAATCATTAAATAGTTGTCCACATTCTCTCATCTGCACTGTCCTAACGTACAATATTCGCACGCTACAATATTTATACGCACTATATTCAAACGTACTTAGTAAATTAAGTTATAGAAGACACATGATCAAATCGTTTTAATTATCTTATTTATAATTTTTTTCGAAGGGAACCCAATCTTTATATCACATCGCGCACTTGACCAGATAGATAGTTTTGGAAAGTGTTAATTGGTCACAGCATGGCTCAAGGAAAGCAAAAGCCGAAGCTCGGAAAGACATAAATTAAAAGCTATTACACAACCCATTGTCCGAATTACCATCTAAATGTCTCTATCGACACAGCATCACAGCCTGGCTGAGATGGACCCACCGTGTATAGATTACCTACTCTACAGGGGATGTTTGATATTTTCATTTGGGTCTTGTTTGTTTGCATGAAACGAGATTAAAGCCATATTCGAGATGATTTTATTAACCGACGAAAACGAAAGAGGTTCTCAATTCGACATGTATATTTTTTTTTATGTATGACCACGCATAACTTTTTACAGAGTTGTCCGATTTTGATAATTCTTTTTTTATTAGAAAGAGCATACTTCTAAGGTGGTCCCATTGTCATCATATTAGGATCTGATGATGATATCTTGGGAAAATTGAAGGAACTTTTCAATTTTTGGAGGCACGCTTACAGTGATTTCGGTCTTTGTCTCGGTATCGGTAGTTTTTTGGCTACTAGTGCCGTATAATATACTATGACAGTATAGTACGAGTACGCTACGTGGCGATAAATCACTAAAAAGTTAGAAATAAAAATTTTTAACAAAAAATAGAACCGACTCAAAACGCACTAAAAAGTAAAAAATAACTGTGTCATTTACTTGCTTTAATTTAAGTACTTAAGCATATCTATGAAGTCGGTACCAGCCGTTTTTTTGTCTATAGGCTGTTCGTTTTGACCATTAGACCCGGACTAACAAAATTGTGGCTTTTAAAATTACACACCAATTATTTTTATTTTACATTATACATGTAAAACAATCGATATTACAAAAATTCAAGAATTTTATTTTTTTTATATAAATGTAGATGACATTTATTTTCCAATTCTAATAGCATTTAATATTCAAATTATTAAATAGTTGTCCACATTCTTTCATCTGCACTGTCCTAACTAATTGTCTAGAGTATATGTTTATTTAAATTTAAATCCCACATCAATTCCTACAAGTATAGTTCGTGTACTCGACTGAGAATCCATACTCATAACCTCGTTCACGGCGGGATGTGTCTATCGGGGTATAAAATTTAATTATCGTTTTACAATAAATAATTGCCACAATAAACGTCGGCCGATGATGTATGGATTACAAATGTTGATACAATTAAACGCATTAAAGCGATCGCCACGCCCGCCCTCGGGCTAAATCGATTATCACAAATGATCACTATAAACTACGGATCGTAGGCAAATGGCGATTCACGAGCGCGGTAACTCACCGGACCCACTGCAAAGCTGTGCTGTTCTATGACATTTATTTGTACTGCCTACGACTTGTTTGGGGGTAAACTTTGGATCGAATGGGCCACACTCATGGAGTAGTAGCGAGGATAGGAGGCAGAGACATCACTCGTCATGGCGCATGTTACGCTCCGCTTGCTATTTTGTCGGTTTTGAGCGCGTGCCAAAGGACCGACATAAGACAAATGTGGTGTGTCGCGATTAATCGCACGTGTAGAGCAGTGTGAGGGCAAAGGAGCAACGGTATAGGCACAGCGACGAGCAGCTCGAGGAGCAGTGTGACAAGCCCAATATACGTGCTGGAAATTAAGAGATCCGCAAGAATCAAAGTTACACAGCTCAACAAGTTGCAAGGCTAAAGTAGCAATGATGGAGCACATACTCGTAGTTTGTAGAGCCGATGGACGTTGTCGTCTTGTGGTGCTGGAAGAACTGTGAAGCCCTCTCTCACTATTGGACCTATGATATACAGTCTCTTCTCCGAAGGCAAATCGAAGGCGAATGGTAATTGCTGTACCAAAATACATCAAAATTATTTCATTACTTTAAGTAGTGTCTTCGTGTCACTTCTTTGTTTTTATTTTTGTGATACTAATAAAAACGAATAAAATAACTCTATATTAATTATATCTGCTTTTAGAATTTTGCCATTTCTACTTATTGTAATGTTCTATGTACGTAGTTCAAGAGCCGGCAACAAAAAACCTTACGCAGTAATTACACCGGTAAATAAACACAAACATCGTATAATGCTGATCACATTATAATGTGTATAGTGAAGGTTGCGCAATCTCCTAATTTAGATTCCGTTTGTAATTACTACGCGCGGTGTATGCCTGTTGCCTGCCGACATAAATTGTTGTATCGATAATCGATAACCGACAATGGGCACGGTGCCGTGGGCGGCGTCTGCGCGTCTCAGTCGTCCGGTTGGTTGCGACACCACTGGTGGTTGTGAACAGGTGAATTATCAGGTTGACAGTGAACGCAATACTACAAAAATGTAAACTCTTTATATTTTTATTGAAAAGTACTAAATAGTACCTAGCTAATTTTTACTAACTACCTACATATTACTCTAGAAGCTCGTAATGTGTTTGCGTTTAGTATGTTTGAAGTGTTTAGAAAGACTAAGGCATCTAGTCGTTATTTAAGCACTTGTTAGCTTTAGATTTTAGAGGTAGTGGAATAGGTAGTAGGTACTTATTCCATAGTTTAGATACGGAGATAATTTTGAGTCTAGATTACAATTAGCAAAATCAAGTGCTTCAAACCACGTGTACCTCTACATATTAGTTACTCCCTAATGTTGTGGTGACCCATAAAGTTGTTTTTTATAAAAAATACAATACAATTGTGATACCTATTCAAATGTTGATTTTTCGAAATCCATTAGCTGTGAGCTATCAAATATCACAGAGTCGAAGAGGTCATATCACTTGGCTAAAACCTGACTGTTGAACAATACGTGTCTAATGTTTTTACACAATTTTTTTTACATAAATATGCTTCACATTCCTCAAAATTAAAATTTTAATAAAAAAAAGCTGACGCTCAATGAAGCCATTCATCGTGTATAAGTGTTTCATTATTCGTGTGGCACGTAAATAACTGTGTTATGATGTTATTGAGCCATTACACTCATATATGGCCTCATTGCTGCATTGATCATCACGAAGCAGCTCTCAGTTGCCGCCCGCAGCGCGCCGGCTATTTTTTTCATTATTTGCAACGATTATCTTAGTAGTGAGAGATTTATAGCTCAGTAATCGTAACCTTCCTGATCAAAGGCTTTCCGATTTCTGTTGTTTCGGCTACTTTCTTTTTTAACTGACCTCATAAAAGATTTAAATTATTTTCTTAATAATTTTACGTCGTATGTATCTCTTTTTAAAACCTTTTCCGTACTAAACCTGTAGGAATATTGTCTGAATCTATCATTTAGTCAGTTATATCAGCAGCTACTTTTTTTCAAACAATAAACCAATTTTTGTGAATTAGTGAATTTTTCACGTGTTAAATGTAGTGAAGCTTGTTGCACCAAATTCTACGAGTATGTTACTCTTTTATCTATATAAAATTTCCTTGTCACAATGTTAGTTACCGTACTTCTCCGAAACGGCTTTACCGATTTTTACCAAATTTTGTATGCGTATTCAGCAGGTCTGAGAATCGGCTACTATCTAATTTTTATCAAAATTTTTTTTTTAAATTTTAATACAAAACAACGTTTGCCGGGTCAGCTAGTTTTACATAGATTTAGTACCTAAGCGTAATAAATAAATGAATTTCACGAGACTAAAATTACATGTTATTAAATAATCTCAAATGAATTATTTCATATTTATTTTGAAAAACCTACTGATTAGCCAACAGATAACTTGTGTAAGATATGTCTAAAATGAAAACGGAACTTGATGACAATAAGCAGCGAATGTGTTATGTACTCAATAAAACTAAAGATATAAAGTTAAAAGCGATGTGGTTGTGTCGAGGTGCACAGTTCTATACAATGTAGGAACACATTCGTAAAACAGTTAACTTTTCTCACTCCGCAGTTAGTCTAGGAGACTAACAGTACCATTTGGCACTACATTAAAAAATAAAATAATAATAAACACTGTATAAAAAGGTCATTTTTATATATAATTTAAGTAGCATTTCTGGCATGAGATTTTTTTTTAAATATAAAAACCAAAACAAATTTTGGGGGTAAACTATGGTCAGTTTACCAGACACTCATCTAATGATCAATTCAATCAAAATGGATGCGCCGCGTCCCGTAGCAATCGATTTCGTACACTATAGAAATTATAATGTGCTGATAGAGGCGCCGAAGATGGAATAATGCTGAGTGAAGGATTTCATCTAAGAAATTGTCAGTAAAAATTCCCCGCTCGAGAGTACGAGACGCCGTCGGCCACGATGATTATAGATCTTAGAAAAATTAAATGAAAAGCTCGCCAACTGGCATGGAGCAGCGTGGTGGGTTAAACTTTCATATATCCTTTCCTATAGGAAATATGGAACTTTGGTGAAGACTATGATGCCGATGCAGCCGTAGCACTCTTAGACTATAATGCCAGTAATTTCGTCACGCCGTAAAACTTAGATTGTTTCACGGTGAAGACACGTTTAAGGATAAACGAACACACATAACTATTTCACCGACTGCATGGGAGGCGCTCACTGCTAATAAAGAGATCGTAAAACTTATCTATTATGTGCTCGCACGGACATACAAGATTCTCCTGCGGCTCTGACTGGCGTCGACGACTTGACACTCAATTGAGATGAATTGTAAACAGACACTTCACAATGGGTGTTATTAAAGTCAAAATCATTCATTACAAATAGGCATTCCTTAAATTTAGCACTATTGAAACGTCATGTTAAACATTTAGTAAAATTTTCAATTAATTATTTATCGTGTTCCTACTCACAAGTAAAATATATTCAGATATCTGAAACAGGCAGACCTAGACTAAACCTAGGAATATCTTGCTTTCATAATATTTACATATCGCCTTTTAATTTTTATTCGTATTAAATTTTGCAGTTAAATACTTCCGCGTTAGCTCTATCCCAACGTGATCGAATGTGCGACATCGCCGATATACCTACCTACTCACCGCTGCGCCAGATCGGTCGTCAAACAAATTGAACCCAGCTACAAACATAACAGACAGAGCACGTATTTGAAATTCAAATGTAATCGAGTTTTTATAGTCGCCCCGAGTGGGTTCGTGTGTCGCCCTGAGAAACGAGCGCTGTCGCGGCTCTCGTATGAATATGCAATGCGCTGCACTTGCTCGGTTTAATTGCAGACGGCTCGTAGACTATAATCACAGCGAATCAAACGCCACAGTAATTAAGGCCCTCTTAAAACTTACGATAGTTCGATCGTGTCCGACTTTTAATAAATGTCGAAATGTGTCAGCTTTAAAATAGGTGGTTGTTTTAATTAAATTCTCCTATGTATGAATTGTTGTTTGTTAGTAAAACTGGGCTTGATCCAGAGACGGTAACAAGCTCATATTCGTGGAGCGATTCATTGCAAGCGGGTTTGGTCGTGAGCGAATGGGAAGCAAGACAGACTAGCGCCGTAAAGCGTAACAAAAAGAAACGGAAGTTGTCGCTTAAAAACTAAATGTCTTCAATGATCCATTACACTATAAAACAAAAAATAATAAAAGTTATATTTTTTTTAATTTAAGCCGTTGACCTCTCGCTTCTCTTCCATGTATTGTTGACTACTACACATTCTGGCCCATCAACTTTTCTCTATTCGTTTACTCGGTACGGAGGTCACCGGGTTGACTGTTGCACAATATAAACAAATTGCAGTACCGACGGGAATCGAACCCAAATATCGCTAGCTAAACAATGGCTAGAGATTAACAGACTGTACAAGTAGCGGCACGAAACTCTAGCGCTGACCGTTATTGCGCAGAAGTAAAAATTTAGGTATCATGGGGGAGCTTGAGGAATGAGGGGCGGGCGTGCGTAGCGGCGATTGGCTCCCCTGTCGCATTCCGTCCCCCGCACCGAAACGACGCGACGCGGACTTCCAGTGTACAGTCTCGCTCTGAGTTGCATTGTTATTATTGTTAATTTTCAGTTGGTTTGTTAAATATAATTATATATTTTGTTGTTTTTTTAAGTTTGTTTATGAATTTAAAGGGAATAATATACCTAGAAGAAATACCGTTTTGGGACGCCAGGCGTGTTACCATTGCCTGATTCAGATTAGACTAGTCTTATATCTATAATAAAAATTGAGAATATAATAATGTTTTATTTTTCTACTCCCCGTAAGCTTTTCAAAATTTATTTATTCATTTATGGTAACTATCCATATATTTTAATATTTTTATATTTTTAATATTTTAATATTTTTTACTATATAATTATGTCTTAAGTAATACGAAATCTTTGGAAATTAGAACTATGAACTATAACATATATAAGCACAAACAAGCACGTAACGTACACAAACACATACACACACACGCATGCACGCACACACACACACATTAAAACGATGTCGTAACATGATTTGATATTAATTAGGTAATTAAAGTAAATATTGTATTGCGTACGCGACGGTACCGATGCGCAGCCATCCCTACTACGTTTCGTTCAGCGCTAGACTTACATGCCGCTAGTTATACCGTAAGATCAAGACAGCTCTTTGTGAGACAACAATGAGCAGACGGCAGCCTCCGACCCGACGCCGACCCGACGCCGGACCGACGCCGGACCGACGCCCGACACCGAGCAGCCGGAAACAGGCCAGATAACAACTAAATAATGCTGGAGCAATTTTAATATCAAATAGACGATAGACAAGGAGCTGGTGGTATAATTATTATATTATTATAGGACAATACACATAATTTCAAATTAATTAAACCACAAATAATAATCCCAACTTCATACAATATATTGACTTCACGACTTAAATGAGAACTTTTTAATATGTTCAATTGATAAAACAAAGAAGCAAAATATAATCCTTTTTTAACCGACTTCAAAAAAAGGAGGTTATCAATTCGACCCGTATGTATGTATGTAATATTTCCAGGTTTCGCATATGTTAGTCTATATCAGCGTCTGAACAAATGTGCCAAATTTCAAAAGTGTATGTACGTATTTATGTTTGTGGAGGCATATCTCCGGAACTACAACTCCGATTTAACTAATTATTTTTTTGTTGTACTAGGTATTATTCAACTTAGGATACACTGTAAGTTTCATCAAAATCGGTTCTGTGGATTTTGCGATAGAGATTTGGACGCATAACTTTTCACAGAATAGTCCGATATTGAAAGTGTTTTTTATTAGAAAGGGTACACTTCCAAAATGGTCCCATATTCATCATGTTAGGTTCTGATGATGAGATCTTGGTTAAATCGAAGGAACTCTTCAAATTGTATAGGCACACTTGCAGAGATTTCGGTTTTAGTGTAAGTATTGGTAGCTTTTTGGCTACAAGTGTCGTAAAATATACTATGACAGTATAGTGCGAATACTTTACGTGGCGATAAATTACTACAAAGTAAGAAATAAAAATTTTTAAACAAAAAGTTTTAGCATTTAGTTGCTTTAATTTACTTAAGCATATTTAGGAGTCGGTGCCAGTCAAGGTTTCTACTTTAAGAACATTACCTTAAGAACCCACAACCTGCTTTACTACGTTAAATAAATGTTCCTTAAACTTGCTGGCAACGACTTTATAGATATGCTTATGTAAATTAAAGCAACTAAATGACACAGTTATTTCTTGCTTTTTAGCGCGTTTTGAGTCGGTTCTATTTATTGTTAAATTTTTTTTTACTTTTCAGTACGTTTTCAAGTCAGTACGGTTTAATTTTTTATTATTTATTTTATTAATTAAAAGTTTGTTCTTGACTGCAATCACACCTTCTTCCAGTTGATTTATCGGGTGTAAGCACCCACCGCGCATGCCGCTGCGCCACGGGGGCCTTTGCCGTGCACTTATGAACGATGCAATCCTTAAGTATCGCCTGCCGCCGGCTCCTGCTACGTGCAGTCCTGTGCGCGGCGTGGTATCAGGGCGCAGGGTGTTAATTTCTTTTTTTTACTTTTCAGTACGTTTTGAAGTCGGTTTAATTTTTTAATATTTTTTTTTATTAATCAAAAGTTTGTTCTTGACAGCAATCACACCTTGTGACAATACAATCTAAGATGGAAGCGAGTTGACTTATCGGGTGCACTTCTAGTAAGCCATGTATTCGCACGTTGTAGATAGACTTCGCTGGTATACCCCTCGCACCCACTTCTACCGCGTATAAATTAACCCAAACCCACCGCGTATGCCGCTGCGCCGCGGAGTTCTTTGCCGTGCACTTATGAACGATGCAATCCTTGAGTATCGCCTGCCGCCGGCTCCTGCTACGTGCAGTCCTGTCCTGCGCGGTATCGGAGCGCAGGGTGTGCCGGCCATCCGTTACGTGCAGTTCTAGGTTCATGGTTGTAGCGTCCTCGTCTTGTTTAAGAAAAGATTTTATTACCTTCCTTTTCGTCTTGTTCGCATGAATGTATATTTCGCCCAATAGGTCACTACTTCTGTGAAAGGCGTCTATATGTATTATAAAAGTTTCTCTAAAATATGGCTTAACTTGTTGTTTTATGTTTAACAAGACAAAAACGCAACACTAGTTGAAAGCCTGCTTCACCTTTCCAAGTTTCATGGGCCCCTGTAGTTTTTTAACACAGTAGCCAGAATCACTTCGTGTAAGGTGTCTCTAAAGCGCGACACACACTGACGTGACTGAAGTGCAAGCTACATTAGCGCGGCCGCAACACAGAAAGCCCTGAGTCATCGCCTTTTGACGTGCCGTGGGCTTAAGAAAGATTTTGGACTTGATAAATAATATTATGCATGGTAATTATTATGATTTTAATGGCGTTGGGCGAAATTAGTCATTTCTCTGTGAAACTTGGTGATTTACACATTAAGGCTTAACTCACACTTAAAGCGAAGCAAATCAAAACGTCATCAGTTTTGCTAATAACAAATTCATTTCTATTTTGAAAATTTTAACTTACAAAGTTGTTTTAATGAAATGTGTAAAATTAAAACTGGAGTGACGCGCGGTGTCACGCGTCGCCGCTTGTATTGTGCAGCTTTGATGCGAAAATATGAATGAATTTACTATTGGTAAAATTAACAAGGCTTCTATTCGCCTTCCATTCTGACTCAAGCTTCTTCAGTTTGTATTTTTTTTAAAGAAGTAACATTTTTTTGGTTTGTCTGCAGAACAAATCTGTTTTCAAATATTGGATTTTGGCCCAAAGCGGGACATAACACTTTATCTATAACGCTTGTATTGATTAAGATATACGTATTTACTTAATTTATATATGTATTTTCACATTATACATAGTTTATATTTGTATTGGAAGTAATAATGTATTTAAAACCTTATCTCTTCTTGCACACTTACCTTTAATACAATGTAACAGAAAATGCGTTAAACACGTTACATAGCGTTCATCATTCGCGGCCCCCTACAAGGTATATATAAGGTGAGTTTGAATTATCAGCCAGCGGCGAAACTGGAGCAAGTCTTATGCATATAGATTACAATAGAAAAAAAATTTGTTCCCAGAACCAATAAATAAAAAATTATAAAGCATTACAAAATATCCATTCACTTACGACAGTACGCCTAACGCCATCCAATACATCTATAAATTACCCTAAAGCCAGCCAGCCATTAGCCTCAATGCAGTTATGTACCTACTTACACACTAGAATTGATCAAAATAACAAACGTAACAGCTGATCGACTCAATGCACTTTCCATTAATAGATTAAAACTTAGTTTGAAATGCCGAGCGAGAGCAGGTACAAACAGGCGCCGATTGTCGGCCAGCAACACACTTGCCGCCCGCGTTTTACAGTAGGTAATTTAACAGAAAAGTTTATTGAACTTGGCACAGACATCAGCTGATTCAGTTTTAAGTGCTTTTTTAAAAGTTTATTTCGTTCTTCTTTATTTTTTTACTAGTTCTAAAGTGTGCAGGTGGGGACATATCTACCTATTTAGTCTTTCGAAGGTTCCGTGTTTGATTTCTGACAGCCGATTGTTATTATTTTTTATTACTTCAAGTCTGGTCTAGTGGAAGATTTTGGCAGTTTGGCTTTTCTTTCCGTATTTTATTTGGTAGTAATTGAATGTTTAAGACATACGTTCGTTCGGTATCTTGTGATTAATTTATGAATGCCATGGATGGTGCTATGTAAAATGTCCTAAGTGAGTAAACATTTTGTAGGTAATTTTTAAATTTTTTGTTACTGGTTCTAGAAATATTTTTATTCCGCTGTTGTAATCAGTATTCATTACACTTCCTCCAGTTTTGCCGCTGGCTGATAATTCAAACTCACCTTATATAGCATATTCCCACCACGCTGCTAGAATGCGGGTTGGTGCGGGTACGTAAAGTTACATTACGTTAAATAAATACCATATTGGATTTATATGCTTATTGAACGAAAATAATCTTTCTCCGGGATATGATCTCTAATTCGTCCTGTTGTCTTGCAAGGATCTCCATTTTTAGCTGCAAATTCTTAATGTGCAAATAAAATAAGGACTTCACTTGCTACCGTTACTTAAAGTAAAAGTAAGCAAGTACAATCGAGAGTGTAAACATTAAGGAGTTAACTCAACTTCACACAGCACCGCACTATCTAGATACTAAAAGTATAAAGTGTGGTAAATTCCTCATCCAATACTTTTTGAAATGTGTCTTCAGGGTAGCCAGTACGTTTTTGCATTTATGAAGTCCGCTGTCTTGGTGAGAGGAATTTTTTAATATTGACAACTATATTGTAAGATAATTATAATATTTGGTGTAGGTACTTATTGATTATTTTATACTACCTATCAACCTACAATATTTTTTTACATTTCTTTCCATGGCATTTAGCTCAGAGCCACAGCCGCGATTAGCGACTAGTTCCCACGGATCGTTGATACAGTTTAATTCGTCTAACTTCCAGGAATCTAGACAGATTGTGCGGAGTCGCTGTAGGTACGCACTGTAGCGCGATGTCGATAGCCTACGGATCTAGATGTTAGGTACTTATTTTGTAGCGAATTGAACATCGATTTGTGATGCTCTGTTACTACGCTTTTTAGGTTTTTTAAATCGAACTTCGTACTAAATTAGTTTGAAATTAAAATCACTTTTGGTGACCTGAACTATTCAGATTAATTTTATAACTAAGAAATTATAAATTGTCGTTTATAATATACAAGCCATGCTGTGTTGTTCCACCGGCACGAACTCCATTACCGTGGGAATCAAAACTTTAAAGTTTCATCATTATGAGGTATAAACGTGTGAGATTTACATAGAGAAGGCATAATATGTATAAGATTTACATAGGTATATACATATATATGTAAGTCCTGAAATTCACATAGAAATGGGAACAGCAAATACATCACCTATTGTCCGGATGTTCCCACGATCAGAGGATGTAGACAAGCTAACACCGCGACACACGCTCTTTACAGATATAACTTCATATTATACTGTTGGCTAACTTGTTGTAGCTTTCACTTGTTTCACTTAGAGATGTAAATCGTGTGATACTCACATTCCGTGATGATCACATGCCGGCGGCGCGCTATCAGGCGTGATAATGAAGGTATAAGTTACGTAAAGAGATATACTGCGCGCTGTGATACAGGGAACCGATGGTTTATCTGAAACACTACATTATGTGGTTAAGCTCATTGTGCGCCCACGCTGTATACGCGACAACTAAATTATATGTCTAATATAGATTTCTAATACGGCTTTTATATCGCCTGTATTGTGCTAACAAACTGCATTTGTAAAATGTTATAAAACATTATTGAATTTATCATTGTCATTTTAATGAACGTCTAATCCTGAACGAAGGCCTCACAAACCTTACGTATTCCCAGCTATAGCCTATCCCAAGTATAAGTGTCCAGCAAGGTCCTTGGACACGCCAGAACAGCGCATCGTTGGTCGTGCGCTTCTCCGCGGGCAGATGTCATTCCATACCTTGTCATACATACCTTGGAACACCAACTTCCTCCTTCTTGAAAGCCCAAAATAAATAAATGTTGAAGTACTAAAACAATGTTTGCTTTCTGACATCTGATTTGGTACTGTTGGTTTTAGCTGACAATTGTAAATATCAATAAAACACAAGTCCTGTCAGCGCGCGTCAGTTCCCACTTGTCAGCTCAACGACGAGTTGACTAATTACAATATAACAAAAAAGCGCATGCTTATAATCGGACAACGGACGCTGATGCATCGGCTGCATCGCGGCGCACTACGACATTACGCCGACGGCTGGCCCAAGTCGTTCTTTGGATGTATTTTAAATTTTAATCTTTTGGATAAAGGGTTAACTGAAAGTTATGTCGAAATCAAAGAAACTGCGCTAAAGATGTGGTCAAAAAAGCCTTAACATCCTTCAAAACATTAATATGTTAACATTATAATGATATACTAGCAGCCGCCCACGACTTCGTCCGTCTTTAAAATGTGCTCTTTCCCCGCTTCCCCTCTCAATTTAATTTTTTTATAGTTTCCCGTGAAGCAATATCCTGTACGACATTACAGTACTTTAACATTAACAATATATATTTATGGCAAGCTGATGTGTATAGCTTGTATTAAATACTTTAATTTCACTTTTGAGTCTTGCTTTCATAATAAACAAAATAATTTACAATAGATTTTTCGTATATTATATAAATATGGTCTGCCTTGCTATCAATAAATTGAAAAGATCAAAGATCCAAGTCTCAAAGAATATCAGTACCAAAATGTTGACCTCTATTCAGTACGTATAACATAACACGGAGGAGGTCAACATAATTTGGAAGATATAGTGACAGTGTTATATTTTTTAGAAATTTTGTTATATCTCCGAAACTAATTAACATACTGTAAAAGGCAAATCTTATCTCTATAATATCCTTGTGATTATTAAATAATTTATTTTGATAAGGATTTAAGTTTAGTTGTATAAATAATGACGTAAACGTAAGCATATGAATTTAATAATTTTTTAAAACACAAAAAATTCGACCGTATATATTTTTTTACATAACATGTTATGTAACTACTGCTAGAGCTTCTCACTCTTGTTGTAGGAATGAAACATAAACAAATTATCATGTATATGCAAAAGCTTTATTCACTGCACTGCCCAATCGAAGCAAGAGACGCTGTGCGCATGTACCTGACAAAGCACTGGCCCACATGGCGTATGGTATAAAGGCTTGTTGTTGACATCTAACTAATTACACAAAACACAGTGTCTCTCCAACGGTCAACGGTATACACACCTATTAAAGAACAACAAAACGACCCTTCTTTGATGTAGTATTTATATATAACCCTTATAATGGTCTAGATTGTATAGTTCATGTTTCATGAGGAATTCACTCCAATAGATGATTAGATTCCGGTTAGGATTAATTAATGAATACAGGTCTTAGCTGCTGCCTTGGCCTTATAGTCGTTACATTCCCCTAAATTAATATTTGAAATGCTCTGATGCTCTCAACTGTGTCGCTTAATGCCAGTAAGGCGATGTTACGCCATAAATGTCATAAACGCGGCGTTTAACTCCTCTGCAGCACCTAAGATGTCCCGACAGAGGGCGTGGGCGGAGTCGGGAATTTTGATTGAGTTCCGACCTGACGTGACATTGAGATTTATCGATCACCCTGTACATCGACATTTATTAGCCTGAGAGGCAGTGGCATTTACTTAAATACGAATCACATACAATCATACATGACGTTTAAACATGTTTGAAGTAAAGTTAACAATCAGAGTTAAGTAGCTGCTTCGATTATAAACTGTCTCATAAAAAGTAATTTGATTAAAAAATCTTTAATGTATTTCAATTGCATTAAAAATCGACAATAAAATCCTCTTAAGAAGACCTTTTGTAAAGCAAATAAATACGTCTTAGAGACGGAGTTACTTGTGTTCGTAGTGAAACAGATATCATCAGCAGAGAAGAGGCAAACTCTAAATAATTGTCCTACCTGACCCTTTACGATTCGGTCAGGATATATTAAGATATAGCTGATTACTGAATAATAAAATGTTTATTAAAATTCACAAATTTAAATTGATGAAATAACTTTTCTAAATAAATAATCTACATTAATAAAAGAACCAAACGAAACTAATATGCCTTTCATTTGGTTGAAATAGACAGGACATATTCGTTATTCTCAGAAACGTCTTCGTCTTAGAAACATTAATTATTAGTTATGGTTGCTTATGTCTATGTTGATATGCCCGTGACTATACAAGATTAATCTAATAGCCACTAGCTCTTACACTACTCTTATAACCTTCCGGCAACAGGTCTATGGCGGTGATGCAATGGAAGTGCTCATGTGGATCAAGTTCCGACGTAATTAGTGTTGAAACAACCTTTGCTTTTATCGACGTACACCACGTGGACCATGAACGTTGTTGACACCTGCTTGTCATTATAACTTAGAATAATAACCCGCACGAAGTCGCGATTGGCCACTTTATCAACAACATCGGATTATTTAGACAACCCTCTACCTTCAGTATCGGGATTTGGAGATCCACCACTAAATGCGGGATAGCGTGCTCAAGCTCATAATATTTGACTTTGTAATGAACACTGTCAGTGTTCTGACAATAATAAAATAAAATAAAAATAAAAAAGCCTTTATTGCTGATATTACTTTTAAAATACATTTAAATTTTTGCTGAAACAATTTAGTTGATATAATATAATAGTGATTTTTTTTTTTTGTCTTTAATAACTATCGGCAAAACGGTCGTTAGTCTGTTGCAGCTTGTCTTCCGACAAAGGCCTCCTCTAAAGATTTCCATTCTATTTTGTTTTTTGCCTTTCGAGTCCATATTGGACCTGCTATATTCTTAATGTCATCTTCCCACCTCTTAGTCTGTCTGCCCCTATTTCTCTTACGGTCTCTCGGATACCATTCTGTTATTAGCCTCGTCCATTTTTCTTTCTTCTCTCTTATCATGTGCCCTGCCCACCTCCACTTTAGTTGTTTGTAAGTAGTGAATGCATTTTTAAATTTAGTTTTACTTTTTATGTCTTTTAATTTTACTCGGTCCTTTCTTTTAACTCCTATAGTGCTTCTCTCTATTCCATTCTGGCAAATTTTTATTTTATTTTCCAGCTGTTCCGTCAATGCCCAAGTCTGACACCCATATAGCAAACATGGTAAAATACACATGTTATAAATTTTTCTTTTTTCTGTCATAGGCATGTCTTTATTTTTCATGACTTCACTGAATGACCAGTACCGTTTCCATGTATTGGCAGTTCTTCTTGCTATTTCTTTTTTCATACATTCTTCCGTAGATATCAGCTGTCCTAAGTATATATATTCCTTGACGTATTCTATTTCCTCATTATTTATTTTTATTATTTCTGTTCGTGAAGAATTTGACATTACTTTTGTTTTTGCTAGATTCATTGTTAGACCTGCCTTGTTACTTTCGTCCGCTAGTTGTTGTAACATAATTTGTAGGCTCCCTGGGTTATCAGCAAACAAGACTAAGTCGTCTGCAAATCGTAGATGACTTAGATGTTCGCCATTTATATTTATTCCTTTATTGGTCCATTCTAGGTGCCTAAATATCATTTCTAAGACGGCTGTAAACAATTTAGGTGAAATAGGATCACCTTGACGTACACCTCTTTTTATAAAAAATTCTTCACCTGTAGTTTCTAGCTTTACTTGCGCTGTAGACTCTCTGTATACCTTTTTGAGTAAACGTATATATTTTGGTGATACTCCTTGTATTTCTAGCGCTTTCCAAATAAATACGTGCTCTAGCGTATCGAAGGCTTTGTTGAAATCGACGAACCCTAGGTAATAAGTTTTGTTGTATTCTTTAAATTTCTGAATAATTTGTCTGAGAGCATGTATGTGGTCAATAGTTGAAAAATTTCTACGAAATCCAGCTTGTTCTTTAGGCTGGCTTTCTTCCAGGATGTTGTTTATTCTTGATAATATAATTTTTGAAAACACTTTGTAAACATTAGACATTAAGCTTATAGGTCTGTAGTTTGCTATATCTTCCTTGTCACCTTTTTTATGTAGCAAAATAATAGTCGATTTAGTCCAGTCATCTGGAATCTCTTCCGTATTAATAATTTCGTTAAATATATCTGTCAATTTTGGGGCAATTACTGGCAACGTAGTTTTGAGAAGTTCGTTTGTGACGAGATCTGATCCAGGTGCTTTATCACATTTTTGTGATTTAATAGCTTTTATGGTTTCTTCTATTAGAATTACAGGTATTTGCTCTTCCTCAATTTGATTGTATTTTTGTACTGCTTGTGAATCGTATTGACTTTGGTATAAATTTCGGTAGAAGTCAGTAGCAGTTTTTAATATTTCAGGTCTTTTTCCAGACTTTTTGCCATCATTCGTTTTCAAACTTGGTATCCAATCTTTCTTGTGGTTTAGTTCTTTTAGCGCCTTTTTTATTCCTCCTGTTTTTTCTATATATTTTTTCATAGTATTTAGCCGCCTTGTTTTCCTTTCTTTCCTTAGTTCTTCACTAATAATTTTGCTTATTTCTGTTATTTTCTGACGGTTGTCTTTATTTTTCCCTTGTTGTATAAGTTTCTTCCGCTCATGAAGTAAGTTTTTTGTTTTAAGGGAGATTTCTTTTTTGGAATTTGTGTTTGTTTTTCTAGTTACGCTTTTTAATTGGTTTAACAATTTATTGTATTTTTCTTGTAATGATGTCCTTTCTTGGTTCTCAAACTCGTTATCTAAAGATGTTCTTAAATTGTTGAGCAATAATTCTGTGTTACCTGTATATTGTATAGTTGAGTATCTATTATGAAATCGCCTTGCTTTCTTAGAACGTGTTCCTGTCAGTGTAGCCCGAACCATCCTGTGGTCTGTATTAAAATTTAAATTATGTATGACAGATACATCTTTAAAATCCTTTGTATTGTTAGCCATGATAAAATCTATTTCGTTCTTGATGAGTCCGTTAGGTGACATCCATGTCCATTTTTTAGACTGTTTCTTTTTAAAAAAACTATTTAGAATACTTAGCTTGTTTTCTAATGCAAAGTTTACTAGCCTTGTGCCATTTTTGCTTCTATTACCAAAACCATGGCGTCCTAAAGTGTATTCTTCTCCGTTATTTTGTTTCCCAATTTGGCCATTAAAATCTCCCATCACAATGATATTTTTATTTGCGTTTTCAATTGCACTTTGGAGATCTTTATAGAATTTTTCAATTTTTATTATGTCTTCCTTTCTCTCCGATTCTGTAGGTGAATACGCCTGAATAATAGTCCATTTCTCTTCTCTTTCTCTGTTGACAGGCAATTTTATGTTAAGAATTGCAATACGTTCTGATATTCCTCTAAGTTCTTCTATGCAGTTTATGAGATGTCTTTTTATCATAAAACCGACTCCATATAGTCCGGGCGTCTCTCCTTTATAATGCAATATGTATTTTCCATGATCTTCGATTCCTTCTCCGTATCTTCTTATTTCACTTATTCCAATTATATCCCATTTTATTTCTTCTATTGCCAATTCAAGTTCTTGAAGTTTTTCGGGAGTTCTTAGAGATCGGCAGTTTATTGTTGCTATATGAAAATCAGTTATTTTATTTTTCTTGTGGGAATGGGTTTTATTTTTTATCTTTAGAGGGTCTTGGTCATTTTCCTCCACGAGGACCAGTCGGCTTGGAGGAGTGTTATGCTGTGTTGTTCTATTATATTTTATTATACAAGAGTGTTGTGTTTTCCGTTTACCGATAGTTAATTGTTATTGCTTATTATCTGTTTTGTTGGAGGGAAGCGAGTTGGATCTGGTCCTCATTAGGTCGAAGGCATTTAACCTGTTGGTATTTAATGTCTTCATAGTTTGTTGTTTCCTTGGTTGAGTATTATTCTGTGGTGATGTTGACATTTCTCTTTTCCTTTTGTCGTTATTTGTGTTGGTAATCTTTCCTTTTATAACTAATTTGTCATATTTTAAATATGCGAAATTTCCTTTCTTCCTCTCCTCTATCAGTTGCGCTTGTAATATTTTTCTTTTTTCCAAAACTTCCTTGGTATAATCTTCTGCGACCTGCACATCCTTAAAATTTTTCTTCATTTTTATTACTTCATTCTTCTTCCATTCGTTCACAAAGGAAAATAGTATAGGTCTAGGTTTGTCACTTAAATTGTTCTTTCCGATTCGATAAACCTTATTTACCTCATAATCTTCCAAATTTAGGCTCAAGTCGGTTTTGAAGATTTCTTTCACCTTTTGTATGAGTTCTTGTAAAGATTTTTCGCCTTCTTTCACACCAAAAATAATCAAATTGTTCTGTTTATTTCCTCTTTTCAAGGTTTCTATTTCTCTCTCAAGATTTTCCAATTTGGACTTTAAGTTTTTATTTTCTGCTATGATTGGTTGTAGCTTTTCCTCCATTCGCTCCAGTATTGTGTTGGTTATAGATTCTTTTAATTCTAAAATTTGTTTTTGCATTTCATTTTTCATTTCGTTAAACAAAAGTTGAAATTGATTTTCCATTTTTAGTTGCTTGTGCGTGTAAAGGAACGTTATTACTTGTTATTGATTCCTTGAGTTGGCAACACCAAGATACTGTCAGAATCAATAGTTGTCACTGTCTTCGTTTAGTCTTTGGTCAATGTTATGACTCATGCAATTATAACCTTTTTCCTAAGTTTTATTGTAATCGTATTGTCTTATACCCAGAATGTGCATGAATCAATATCAATATTTCCACAGCCCCAAGTTGTATTTATATTTGAAACGTCGCAGTGTCAAAAGTGAACGGAAAACTTACTCCAGAAATGAAATTTAGCGGGAACCGCTTGACATTCTTGCGCAAGTTTTGTTTTCAAATTGTCTTCCAATATCCAAGGTGATCGCAAAATCGATGTTTCCACCGCACTCACGGCACTTTATTTTATATAGTTTTCGATGTTATTTTATTGAGAATGTATGTAAGTATTTTTCTAACACAAAATAAGCAGGAGCTACGCAACTGATATGTTTACGGTTTGACAACCGGAAACGGAAAAACTGTTCTGACAAAGACCTGATCAAAGACAGGCTCAAATCGTGCTTCCATTGCAAGGAAAGAAGTGAAATAGCTGTCAACTTATGATTATAATCGTTATTTTAGAAACTGTTTTCTGACCTGACACAAAAATCAATTCCCGGTTTTTGCGATACTACAGAAATGTGCAGGAACCCGGGCCTAATAAATATTATCATTAAATTAAATTAGGATAGGATAAAGCTCGTAAATCCGTCAGAAGCTCTCAGCATTCCGAAGCGTTTCGCGTCGCGTCACGTCAACGAATTAACTGATCGCGCTCTCCCTTGTTGTGACAGATCGCAGCATCTCTGTACTCTCACTGTGCTAGCGCCAGCACGTGGCATACATTGCTATAATTAATTTAGATTAGTTGTTTTTAATTTTTTCTATATATTAATATGGCGGTAGACTGGAAGAGAGATGATTTAAAACCTCACACAGTGGAGTCCTGCAGTGTCACTCTGTCACAGTAATGGTTCTGTTGGGCCCTTTGTTTGTTTTTTTGGCCGTCAAATTTTCGAGAAAAATAGCTTATTGCATACGTTTTATTTTAAATAAAACGTAACCTCACTACGCGTGTACCACTAGATCAACTCCAAAACTCAACGTAGGAATTATTTTAACACCTTTTTTCATTCTCATGAATACCTTCTCGCCAGGGGAGGGGGGAGGGGGGTCGAGAGGGTTATGTCGAATTCTTGCCACCTAAAGTCCTGCGGTGTTGCTACACTCCACCTAATCATTTTAATACCTAAATAACCCTAGTTATCAATCTCAACACCTCCCAGTTTCAGTTTTGACATACATGTGTCGACACATGTCGGGTCATCAACACTTTACCATAAATCATAAGCTGTTAATCTATTCTGTATCCAAACCTGAGAATAACACCAAGAGCACAGCCTCCCTTTGTTCCTGCATCTATACATAAAATTGTGTTTGTCCGTCCGTTTAGCTGCTCGTTCCGCGGCGCTGCTGCTGCGCTAATTGCGCTTAAAAGGATCACAAACATTGAGTCACTGCGCATTATATCTGCTCTACGCAATGCACTTGCGATGTGCTCAATAGAGACGCGACACGAGCTATCGATAGGCGGGAAACATATCTACCGGCACATAGCAGCAACAAAAGCCAAGTAGGTTTAAAGTCCAGCAAAGTATATTTTATTTTGAAAACAAACAGATGCACGAATAATAACTATATATTAACTGATGCTATCCAATTAAAACAAGTTACATCACATAATACTGATTTTGCCTGTCAGCTAATTAAATGTTAGTATTTCTGTTAGCGCATTTTTGTCACTAAAAGTTAAACCGATGCTCTTACAACGCTATGAACATATTACAAACAAATACTGTGTTTTGATTAAAAACAATGATTCACTTTTGGGCTACATTTTATCACATCAAACAAGTACTAAAACATCGACAAAATAATTAAAAAAGCAAATTTCTGTTACACTAAGAATCACTCATGCTTCGATATTTGTATGGTGCAACCCTACTTGCGAATGCGTAACATTCTAAGCTTTCAAGATCATCTAGAAACTTCTGTTGTAATAACATTGCCAATTTATTATCTTCCATTAAGTTTATTTTCAACTACATTTCATTTTAGCCTTTTATTAGAGACAACATCTACAAGTAAACAAAGGAACAAGTTTTATCTAAAATTAGGTAGCTGATAATAAAATTATAATAAATTATCATAAATTAAAAATAAAAATAAGTGAAATCCCTAAATTGTATGTCGTAGCGTAAGTGGTAAACATTATTATGACGTAATGTAAACTGTTGTAACGATCAAATATTATAATGCGGACGACAATAAACTGTTGTGACGTACGCCTTTCTCTTGTTAATGCTAATACCGTATCTGTGGTACCTGGCTATGCTTTACAAGCTTAGAAATTGCTAAAAATCTATTTAAACAATTATAAAACAAAATATGCCGGCTAAAAATAACTAAGAGTAATACGGTTCGGTATATAAGATGAAATAACGTGAAAAAGAAGAGAGAAAATTTTGTATTTTGCGAAACGAATCGTCGGTACATTTGCACATTTTTCACTTTACCTCAATCTACCTCTGAAGTTCGTTTAAATTCTGAGAAAAGAGAAGAAGTTAGCAACCCTCACGGTGACAAACAAAGACTTCGCACTGCATTAACTGAGTAGTTTCATTATTATACTTTTCATCTTAAGCTCATTGTAACCTCTGCTCTACCTTGTCGACAACTGGAAAATATTAAAAGCTTTTTTTAGTAATGAATACTATTTTTAACCGACGAAAAAAAACGGAGGAGGTTCTCAATTCGACACGTATATATTTTTTTTATTTTTTATGTATGACCACGCATAACTTTTTACAGTGTTGTCCGATTTTGATAATTCTTTTTTTATTAGAAAGGGCATACATCCAAGGTGGTCCCATTGTCCTCATGTTAGGATCTGATGATGATATCCTGGGTAAATTGAAGGAACTCTTCAAATTTTGGAGGCACGCTTACAGCGATTTCGGTTTTTGTCTTGGTATCGGTAGCTTTTTGGCTACTAGTGCCGTATAATATACTATAACAGTATAGTACGAGTATGTTACGTGGCGATAAATTACTAAAAAGTAAGAAATAAAAATTTTTAACAAAAAATAGAACCGACTCAAAACGCACTAAAAAGTAAAAAATAACTGTGTCATTTAGTTGCTTTAATTTACTTAAGCATATCTAGAGTCGGTGCCAGCCAAGGTTTCTACTTTCAAGGACGTTACCTAGAACCCACAAACTTCTTTACTACGTAAAATAAATGTTCCTTAAACTTGGCTGGCACCGACTTCATAGATATGCTTAAGTAAATTAAAGCTACTAAATGACACAGTTATTTTTTACTTTTTAGTGCGTTTTGAGTCGGTTCTATTTTTTTGTTAAAATTTTTTATAATAATATTAATAAGAAACCAAGTGGACACCAACATCGAAACCCACTAAAAATTCTGCACTTACATAACACCCTTTGGAACTTGAACTTGGATTCGTTGGTATTTCGCGAACGATAACAAGACAAATTATTATTATTTATAATTTATAATTAACTTCCGACAAAAAGTCGCCTATTTATTTGTTAAATATTTAGAGTGTTGATTGTAATTTTCTAAGTTGTGGTAGCAGGGTTCTGTCAGTAATAAGCAACAAGTAACTGAACAGTTATCTGCTATCTAATGTGTGTAATGCGCCAAACTGCGTCTGATCTCTACTGCTTCATATGGAACAGGTAATTGTTATTCACTTCATGTATTTTATGGCTTTTAGCCTTTTCAACTCTGGATTTATTGTTGATTAAACTACTATTATTTAATTTAAAGTAACGAGGGTTGATTTTTAACCGACGAAAAAAAACGGAGGAGGTTCTCAATTCGACACGTATTTTTTTTTTATGTATGACCACGCATAACTTTTTACATAGTTGTCTGATTTTGATAACTCTTTTTTTATTAGAAAGGTGGTCCCATTGTCATCATGTTAGGATCTGATGATGATATCCTGGGGAAATGGAAGGAACTCTTCAAATTTTGGGGGCACGCTTACAGCGATTCCGGTTTTTATCTCTGTATCGGTAGGTTTTTGGCTACTAGTGCCGTATAATATTCTATGACATTATAGTACGAGTACGTTAGGTGGCGATAAATTACTAAAAAGTAAGAAATAAAAATTCTTAACAAAAAATAGAACCGACTCAAAACGCACTAAAAAGTAAAAAAGTTCAAGGAACATTTATTTTACGTAGTAAAGCAATTTATGGGTTCTAGGTAACGTCCCTAAAATAAAAACCTTGACTGGCACCGACTCCTAGATATGCTTAAGTAAATTAAAGCAACTAAATGATATAGTTATTTTCTACTTTTTAGTGTTTAGTTAGTTAGAGTCGGTTCTATTTTTTGTTAAAAAATTTTATAGTACATTTTAGAGCTGTTGCTAAAGTGCTTGATTGATTACGTGATGATGATATTGCTGTTAGAACAGTTCTACTACGATCATCAGACTAAAATGATTTATTAACATCGTATTAAAAGCCACTACTCTTGAAATTACTGTACAAATCCATATATTGATCTTAATATGTGTTGTGTCCTTACATAAATATAAACATTTATGATTTTAAAAGCACGTATTTGAATTCCGTCTGCTTCATTGGTATCCAAAATCCACGCTTCAGCTAAATGTAAACAATGGTAAATAATAAATTACTTTTAGAAAGCCCCTTAGAAACAAACCGCCTCGGGTTCAGAGTTGGAGCGGATTAGTTCAACATGTGACGTACACAGTAAAAGCCATCATTGGTGTACCATGTTACGTTAAAATACGCACGTTTGGAGTCCCCGGGGAGAACCCGGGACCCGAGATGTTACTTAGCCGTCAATGAAGTGTTAAAGTTTACTTTAGCGTTAACTCACTTTCAATTATCTCACAAAATGCATTAGGAAAGTGACTGCCTCGCTGGTCTAGTGGTTACCGTATGTGGCTTCGATCGCTCGGTCCTGGGTTCGAATCCTTCGGACGGTCGGTAGTTCGCTCGGTCGGGTCGCGGAATCATTCTGAGTATAATGAAGGCGGCCTAGATCTGTAACGGACCGTTAATAGGCAGATATATATAATTGGTATGCGACTATTTGTCAAATTTTGTGAAGGAGTAAGTGAGAAGGAGCACCTAGTACAATTTCGTAGACGACACATTAGGCGTTTGAAACAAAAACAATATTCATGTGATGAGGACGATGTATCCTGTTGGTCAGTAGATGGCAGTGGTTGCCTCAGTGATAGCTTACGACAACAATAACATAATTATACAATCGAGCTGTACGAGTACAAGGCGCTGAGTGCTTGCGGCTGCCGTGGCGACATCTATATCGGGCCCGTTGTAAATCAAACATTTACTAACAAGCGCCGTTGATATTACGGAACCGACGATATACATTTTATGTAGAACTAGTGGAAGCCTGCAACTTCGCCCGCGAGGAAAGAAATGTATTTTTGTAGCCCTAATGAAAAGGAATACTTCTTCATAGATTGTTTTGTTATATGTGTAAAGGTTTAGGCAGCGTTTTCAACAAATCCCACAATAATTAACATCATAAGCCAAGTCGCAATAATTAATATCACAAAACCTTAACAAATTATATACTAAACCCTTCCTCTGGCTATACCTCAGTAAAACTCTCCAATGAAAATTTGTTTTAATCCTTGAGTTTATCGCAAACAGACGGACACGGACACGGAGGGGGCTTCACTTATTTATTTAATAATATGTAATGATAGTGATGAAATGCTGTCTCTCTAAAACAAACACTTTAAACTCACCACTATCGACTTTTATTCGTGAAGTCGGTGGCGCTCGACAGCCAGTGAGATGGTGGACACCAACTATCTAATTGTTTACCCATGACCCACGCAAGATGCCACTATCTCCCCTCTAGATAGCAAGGCGACTGTACTATTTTGACGACCTCCTGGGTTCGATTCCCGGCGGGGCAGATTGAGATTTTTCTTAATTTGTCTTGGTCTGGCTGGTGGGAGGCTTTCGCCGTGGCTAGTTACTACCCTACCGACAAAGACGTACCGCCAAGCGATTTAGCGTTTCGGTACGATGTCGTGTAGAAACCGATAGGGGTGTGGATTTCATCCCACTCCTAACAAGTTAGCCCGCTTCCATCTTAGATTGTATCGTCACTTAACATCAGGTGTGATAGCAGTCAAGTGCCAACTTTTAGTCGATAAAAAAAAAAATTTTAACAAAAAATAGAACCAACT
Organism: Mycalesis mineus; assembly: GCA_034621355.1. Taxonomy (NCBI): domain Eukaryota; kingdom Metazoa; phylum Arthropoda; class Insecta; order Lepidoptera; family Nymphalidae; genus Mycalesis; species Mycalesis mineus. The sequence continues at coordinate 14,010,408 of CM067902.1, forward strand.
CAAAACGCACTAAAAAGTAAAAAATAACTGTGTCATTTAGTTACTTTAATTTACTTAAGCATATCTAGGAGTCGGTGCCAGCCAAGGTTTCTACTTTCAAGGACGTTATCTAGAACCCACAAACTGCTTTACTACGTAAAATAAATGTTCCTTAAACTTGGCTGGCACCGACTTCATAGATATGCTTAAGTAAATTAAAGTAACTAAATGACACAGTTATTTTTTACTTTTTAGTGCGTTTTGAGTCGGTTCTATTTTTTGTTAAAAATTTTTATTTCTTACTTTTTAGTGATTTATCGCCACGTAGCGTACTCGTACTATACTGTCATAGTATATTATATTGCACTAGTAGCCAAAAAGCTACCGATACCGAGTCAAAAACCGAAATCGCTGTAAGCGTGCTTCCAAAATTTGAAGAGTTCCTTCAATTTCCCCAGGATATCATCAGCAGATCCTAACAAGCGGACAATGGGACCACCTTGGAAGTATGCCCTTTCTAATAAAAAAAGAATTATCAAAATCGGACAACTCTGTAAAAAGTTATGCGTGGTAGTACATAAAAAGAAAAAAAAATATACGTGTCGAATTGAGAACCTCCTCCGTTTTTTTTCGTCGGTTAAAAAGGCTATCTAAAGTTAAAAACCCAAAGAGCGGTAGATATCTGTGCCGAGTCGGGACGATAGTAGTGCAGTTAGCGGCGGAGTAAGTCACTGTGACACCGACAGAACCGCGCCGCCGCTCGGGTTACAGAGAAAGTGCTCCACCGTACACTCGCACAATCAAGCTACAAATATGGATAAAACTCTTTAATCATTAACACTTCGTGCTTTTATGTTACAATGATTTTTCTTATTGGTGTAAATACCAAATTGAAGAGCTCTCACAGAGCCTTTAGCTACGGGTTGTTGTCCCCAACCAACATTACTTACCTTCTAAGCTACTTACTGGGGCTGCGGCACATGAGGCTTCACGTGTACCTCATGCCTCAACTTGACGGGCATAGGACGACGTAACGAGTATGTGAGTAGGTACATTTTGAAGGTGATCGTGTTAGAGAAGATGGTTTTTCACTCAAGGTAAATTATATGAACACTTAAACAAAAAATTTTTTAATAAAAAATAGAACCGTCTCAAATAACCGAAAAAAGTAAAAAATAACTGTGTCATTTAGTTGCTTTAATTTACTTAAGCATATCTATGAAGTCGGTGCCAGCAATTTTAAAGAACATTTATTTTACGTAATAAAGTAGTTTGTGGGTTCTAGGTAACGTCCTTAAAGTAGAAACCTTGGCTGGCACCGACTCCTAGATATGCTTAAGTAAATTAAAGCAACTAAATGACACAGTTATTTTTTACTTTTTTCGGTTATTTGAGTCGGTTCTATTTTTTATTAAAAAATTTTATTTCTTACTTTTTAGTGATTTATCGACACGTAACGTACTCGTACTATACTGTTATAGTATATTCTACAGCACTAGTAGCCAAAAGCTACCGATACCGAGACAAAAACCGAAATCACTGTAAGCGTGCCTCCAAAATTTGAAGAGTTCCTTCAATTTCCCCAGGATATCAGCATCAGATCCTAACATGGTGACAATGGGACCACCTTGGAAGTATGCCCTTTCTAATAAAAAAAGAATTATCAAAATCGGACAACTCTGTAAAAAGTTATGCGTGGTCATACATAAAAAAAAAAAAAAAAAAAATACGTGTCGAATTGAGAACCTCCTCCGTTTTTTTTCGTCGGTTAAAAATCCTATCAATATATTATATTTGCCTTAAGGTCTGGGTCTAGGTGGGATAGCGTAATTTCCAATTTAGATTCGCCGTTTCGACATCAGCGAAATAAACCAACTCAAATCATAACAATCTATCGCAAAGTAACAAGTCTTCCAATCCAGCTACTATTCAACAAATAAAACAAATTATTACGAGAGCTGTATAACTTGTTGTTCCGAGTGTTTGGCTGCAGTGACACACAGACACACAGATGGCAAATCTGCGGATCGCGTTACATCGACCTACGCGCCGGTACGCGGTACCGTTGGGTCCGTACCAGGTGTCGTCCCTAGGTTCAGTGTTATAACTTACGATTACAATACAAAGTGGTCGATAGTCAGCTCGAGACGTACTTAAAGGTTTGCTTTTGAGTATTCGGGCATAACCTCCATAAGAAAGGAGATTTGGCCTTGTTGTTAGTTGTAGGGATACAAGTGTTAACTTTTCGCATGCGTAGAAATACAGTGACCTACTTAATAATTTAGTGTTTTTAAACTTTATTAATAAAGCGACCTATATACAATATTTGCATCGACCCATAAGAATGAATCTGTACCTGCCAGTCGAGAACCATTTCATGCCATCCAAGCGAAGATCACGCCTTCCAATTTTAACGATGCAGGCCTTATGTACTTATCTGGAGAGGCCCTCCCGATATACCACACTTGAAGCCCTGTCCACCAGCTGTTCAAACCCTGATACTGCGCAACTAAAAGGACAAGTTTTTTTTATATTCCTAATTCCTCTATTGAGTTGCTTTGAATATTTAAGTAACATTGTTATAAATTTAAAAGTTGTGAATAAATCTATAAGAGACATAAATTATGTAGTAGTAAGTATGTATGCTATAAATCAACAGCTGTGCTTATCAGTAACACCAGCAACCAACATTTCTGATTGTGTCCGTGCTCCGGCGAGGCTCTTGACCTTTGGCGACGTTTGACACTAATAACGGTAAAGACATTTCACCATTAAGCACATTATTACTTTACTGCCGAAACGCCTGTTTTGTTTTATATTAATTACCCGGTTTACCGAGCTTCGCAAAGCTTTTTTCGAAATTATACATGTACAAGTAAAACCTAGCTAAACCAACTAAGCTCTCCCGAAACCCCCTGCATACAAACTTTCATGAAAATCGTTGGAGCTGTTTCTGATATAAATACAAATCTGCTCGTTTAAAGCTATTAGACGGATAGATTAGTATCTGTAACGATGATTTTATAACTTTACATAGTAAGTTTTGAATTCATCTGTTTCTCCCTCCCTGTGTAAAGTATCGCGATAGACACAGAGAGAAAAAGAAAGAAATCGAAATTCACTTTGTTGAGATAAAAAAATTGCGGAAGTACTAATGTCAAATGAAAAACCATAGCCTTAACAGATACTTTATGGGACATACATGGAACCTGGAACGTGCGTCTGTCTACCTCCGGCTCTCAATCTTATCTATTTCAAAACCAGCATTGATGCTTTGCGGTAAAAGCATGGTGATTACTTCCTTGGATTAGGCTAGGCTTTGTCACAAATAGCTGTACCTATTACTAACATTGCTGTTTAACTGTCTTTTATCTGTCTACTGTACTGTTGACAGTAGCAAGCTTCAGTAAAGCTTGGCTTAAACTCCGACAGTTGAAGCTTAAGTAAGCACGAGTATGGTGCAGGTTTCACGATTCATTTCATCTTGTAAGAAATAGAAGGAATTATGTAGAATTGCGTAAATTGCGCACCTGCTCATTAAGTTCGTTTGTCTTCTACATCTACATGTTCGTAATACTCAAAACTATCATAGAATCTTTGTAATTATAAGAGATGTAAAAGAAGAAATAGAGTAAAATGGTAAACATGCTCTGTCTAATCGTTATTTTCAGCTCAATACGTGCAAGAGCATACTTATTTTCAGCTCAGTACGTGCAAGAGCATACTTATTTTCAGCTCAATACGTGCAAGAGCATACTTATTTTCAGCTCAATACGTGCATGAGCATACTTATTTCTATTTGATTAGCACAACGTTCTCCTTTCTTCTACATGTACAAGAGGAATACAAAAGTCGCAATCGAAACGAGGTCGGATATCGAACCCAGCAACGTCTCGAATTTGCGACTGGCCGTAACCGTTGAGTTATTGAGGCTTTCGGGCAATATTAAAATTTGTTATCTGCAAACCAATTATATGAGCACCACTCACTTGTCTTGATTTTTATTGATGATCAATTAGCAAGCAGTTAATTGGCCACAAGTCGAAACATTACGAGCAGTAATTAGTCATTACCAACGGACAGCAAATTGAAAACTATAAAATAAAATTTATTGCCCACTTGACGGAACTACACCATAAAACGGTCGCGGCTCGTGTTTAAGAGATTGGACATTAGAGAACGAGATTTAATTCAAATGTCAATCAGAACTTATTGCTGTTAACAGTGACGTATATAAATTACGACAATCGAATTTTCTCAATCAAATTATTATAAAAACAAAAACCCCAGCTGCTTAGAAGTAACGAACTGAAATTCTCATCTGAATCACTATGTTTATATAAAATTCTAAATACTTTATGGTACTACCTACGGGCGCGTACAAACTTTTTTGTAAAATCTATGTCATTACCACAATTCTAACAAATTCAACGACATATCATATGTCAAAATCCGTTTAGGCTGTAGCGCGTGCCAAAGCAATGGACATACATACATACGCTCGAAAAACATAACCCTCGTGTAAAAGAGGACATTTCATGCGTAGACTGTAGATACCGACAAGGAGATGCGACATTTGGTATCATGGCGCGTTTCTATGACGTGTATTTATCACTCAGTTTCTCACTGCGAGTCATTCTGACGTCCTTCGTTTACAAATTAGTCCAAGTCTAGCTTTGGCCGTGGCTAGTTACCACTCTGTCGACACAGACGTGCCGCCAAGCGATTTAGCCGACCACCGAAAACCAAAAGGGGTGTAGATTTAACCTACTCGTGACAAATTACCCCGCATCGATACTAGATCACATCACCACTTGCCGTCAGGTGTGATTGCAGTCAAGTAACCTAGCTAACGAAGCTAACTTGTAACGAATACACAAATTACAAGCACAGACACAGACCAGCGCACTCAGTCCTCAAAACAATCTCACGGTGCCATGAATTTAACTACAATATCTAAGAACTTCTGTGCCAAACTTACGACCTTCTCTATCTACTATATCAAGATTACCGAAGTTTAACATCATGAAGGCGCCATCACTTCAACCACCGATCCGTCAACGATAATGAATTGTCAATTTCATTCAGTCGGACTCAACGCTATCGCGAGTCTTTCTCTGTGAAGAGAAGTCAAGTTACCGTTAAGATTACCGAAGCTTAACATCATGAAGGCGCCATCACTTCAACCACCGATCCGTCAACGATAATGAATTGTCAATTCCATTCAGTCGGACTCAACGCTATCGCGAGTCTTTCTCTGTGAAGGCCGCGTGAGATTCGGCATTCAAAATCACTCCATTCATTTATGCGTCGACTGAAAAACCATGTCTATGATATATATATATAGATACATGAAAATAAACATACATAAATCATAAATATATATTTTAAGTATATATATACCTGTATAGATATTTAAGTATTATTGTGTAACTTATAGAATATGTAGTTTTATGCAAGTATATTGTATTTGATATTTTTGAACTATTTTCATTCGCATGACGGTTGGCTGGAAGTGATCACTTTTGTGATAAGGCCGCCGTTACACCATTGTTTATATTTATACTTTTTATTTTCTGTAATGTTTTGATCCTTGGTGCAATAAAGAGTTTTATTAAAGTGCAAAGGTTTACGTACCGTTAGCGTAGTAGGTTCACACACTGTGACACCCTCGGCCCTCCACACACAACGCGTTAAACGGCTCCTCCTGACCGACACACGCGACACGACGACGCTTATCTATATGTCGATTAGCTCCACTGATAACTCGATGGTGTCTCTGTGCTGTTCCTACCGTTCGAGGATATCATCACGCTAATGAATTTATTTGATAAGGATCAATCTCTACTGAGATATTTAGAACTAGACTCTGGAGACTATCGCTGAGTTAAAATGTTGGTACTACACTAGATGAAATAATTATTTACATGTTTTAAAATAAGTTTAAGAGCACGTTAAACCGTCGGTTCCGGTCACTATCGTCAACCTTTTATGGTGATCGTTAATAAATGAAACATTGTCACCCTGAGCCCACCAACCCGCATTGGAGCAGCGTGGTGGCCCTGTGGTGTACCATTAATAAAGAGCAATACAACTTTGTACCTTATTTGAAAATGGAGACACAGTTGACGAACTCGCGCTTTGCATTCATTTTTGCATTGAGTTACGTCTTACAGGTAAATAAAAGCTTGTACCTAATTTAGTACGGCACTATTCTAAATGAGATCTATTATTACTGGAGTAGGTGCTAGTATTTAGTTCTCGCAGGTCTTTCTATGACAGCCCATCCATCGCGAGTGGCCCAGAGAGTAACGAGCTGGTCCGAATAGCTGGCGCTAGGCCAATGTCTCGGGCTTAGTGTGCGCTTACTATCCGTAGCACCGTGACGTACGAGGGTATTACTGCACAGAGATTTAAACGACGGGGCTTAGGTGCTTGCAACACTGTCCATAATATAGATTGCCGCCACATGGAATGCTGAGTCAACTGTTATTGTTCCGATAGTCGAATCACGGCATCAGTCAATGGTCTTATTAGTGAAAAACTTTGACCAACACTTTGAATACAGAAGACGGTGGTCCTAACCCCGCAAACGGAACGGTGAATTGTTTTACAAGTATTACAATACCGTTTTAGCATTAAATAACTTGATTCGTGTAAAATGTAGCACAAAATTTCGTTGAAGAAACCTTCGTCACGAAAAATTACATTTGAACCACTTGGTCTCTTAATAATAATAGCAGCCTCTAAACAGTTCTTATTTCATCTTCTCTAGGGGTAAACTTTTGTAAAGCGTAAAGATACTTTGTTGAAATAATTATTTTTGAATTAGAAATAAATACTCTTCTAATATTGAAGTTGGAAAAATAACAAATGAGGTTAGATGTCACACAAACAAGGCTAGACAATATTAAATATAGAAGAAGTATTCATAACAAAAGCTAGGGCATTTTGAATAACGTGTTAATATCATGTTATTATAGAGTAGACTTATTGAATTTAGTTCAGAGCTTTAGACGCAACGGAAATAGTATCGATGAGCTGTCGTATGTCATGGCGGCTTGTCTCCTTGAAATTATTTACAATATGAAATCAAATAATATGAGCAGAGAAATAATAGTAGTGTAGACTGAAATTGTAAAATGTAGTAGATACCGATACTTACGGTCTTATCAAATATACTTAATGATTTTCCTTAAGATAGAACATTTTTAACCGACGAAAAATAACGGAAGATGTTCTCAATTCGACACGTAAATTTTTTTTAATGTATGACCACGCATAACTTTTTACATTGTCCGATTTTGATAATTCTTTTTTTATTACAAAGGGCACACTTCCAATATAGTTCCATAATCATCATGTTAGGATCTGATGATGATATCCTGGGAAAATTGAAGGAAGTCTTCAAATTTTATTGGCACACTTACAGCGATTTCGGTTTTTGTATAAGTATCGGTAGCTTTTTGGCTAAGTGCCGTATAATATACTATGACAGTATAGTACGAGTACTATACGTGGCAATAAATCACAAAATAGTAAAAAATAACTGTGTCATTTAGTTGATTTAATTTACTTAAGCATATCTAGGGTTCAATTTTATGTCCTTTTCTATTTCTAGTGTATATTAACGATTTACCACAGCTTGTTAGCGACATTTGTGAAATCGTACTGTTTGCTGATGTCACACATCTTTAATTTTTAATACTGATAGAAATAAAACAAACTTTGACGATGTGAACTCTGCCATATCCATGCGATATGGCACAAATCAGTGGTATATTTTATATAGTCTAATTTGACGTTTCAAAAGTGCTTATGATTTTTAATTTTGAATAATTTTACTAAAAAGTTATAGTATGATATTGTAGAATATAAATATATTTCGAGTTACAAAATTTATATAATTTTAAAAATAAAACTAAGCGTCGGACTTTGCTAAGTCTAATTAATATACTCAGAAATGTTTTTTTTTCAAAAGTTTTAAAAGATATGAATAAAATCAACGTGTATGTCGGCGTAGTTCCATTATAATTTTCGTTGGGATTCATAAATTAATTAAACACAACATAACACACAAACTTGTCTTTTATTGTACTTCGGGCAGAGTAACAGCTTACACTACGGTTAGAACAATAATGCTCGCTCTTGGGTGGCGAGTCGGCTTATATAACAATTGATAAACAACCTCTTCTCCCACCACTTCCGATGAGATTAACAATTTAATTGAAAATTACATTTATCAACATAATTCACGTTAATTAAAAATATTGTTTTAATTCTAGATTTTTTATATAAAAATAAATTCAAATAATATTGATAGCATTTCATTATTTAATTTTAAATCATAAGCCGATTACCGGAAGGTGTGAAAATAATTTGAATTTATCGAGCCTTTTTAACATGTTTTTATATAATTATATTAATTATTATATTTTTATAATTTTTAAATTAATAAATTAATTAAATTATACATTTGCCGCCCATATGTATGACATCAACGTGCTAGCGATTAGATACGATGCAATATTTCGACATCAAAAGCGGTTGATGTGTTGATACAAGGCTTACAGGATAATGGAAGGATAAGCTTTTAATCGTAAGGTAATATAGGATGATGTACACTGATTACTCTGATGACATTACAACACCTAGCCTACTTTTAGAAATACTTTATTATTAATATTTTATACTATACTCTGATGATACGTAACATTAAAATGCTGAAGTTAATGTGACAAGACAGAACAAATTTCGTCATGCATTTTTGCTTCGTTAAATATATGTAGGGAAAAGCCAATCTGTAAAGAAAGATTTAAGGCAGAAACACACCAAATATACAAATACCTAGTTAGACAATGTAAAGGAGGTTATTGACTTGGCCAATCTGATTTCTTCCTATTGACCATAATACTAAATTATTCAAATATATAACACTATGGTGATGATGTGATAGAAAAAGTAAATGGTAGTGGTATTGTGCTAGCAAATGCCTCAGTAAGTGAGTTGAACGGGCAGCTGGATAGATCGTAATACTTACACGGAGTTACACCTATCCTCTGACAAAGAGCTGTGCTTATGAGTGAAATAGTGACAACGAAACTCACACTACAACAACATTAAACTAGCCGCGTATTTGTTACGATATATAGATGCAACTGCAATGCAAATAATAAAACTATATCAATTAACTAAATTATGCGCTTTTGCGTTCATCAGAGATTGATAGGCATCGGCCGTACCTACCTAAATATAAAGGAAAACATAAAATCCTTAATTGAATGGAATTGAGAGTCCAATACCTCGGATATAAAAGTAAAAGTTTCTTTCTAAACTTTCTACTAGATTTAACTTTGAGAGCCTTCATAGTGTAGCATGTTTGTTCAATTTTACTTTCAATTGATCTATCCTTACGTGTCTACAGAAGCGTCATTTCAAAACTAATTATGTAAAAGCTGTTTGTTAATCAGTCAATACGGATACTAGTATCTCTTAACTAACCTGTACAATCAACGAACAGACAGACCTGACGTTGTTTGATAAAATTGCGAAATGAGTCGACACATGATTCCGAGACTTCATTTCTTCGTAGATGTTTAATTTGCGAAGTTCGTGATACTAATAAGTCGCTATCTCGTTAGGGTTGACCCACATCGGCCATCAGTTGCCCAGTTACACTAATCACGTCCACTGGTACATGACCCATAGACAATGTAAATCAATGCTATAGAAGTGGCCTCAGATTGATAGACATGCAGGGTGACACTTATGGGACGTGCTTGCAACTGTTGCACTTACCATTGGATCATCTCCTTGTACCGTCACTAGTTATTGCTACAAAAAATAGTGGGTTTAATTGCAAACTATAGAGACCACTGTCTTATTCGTGTATCTGGAACTAGAGGGTCGAACTATACATTTCTTTGTCATCAATATCACATCAGCCGATGGACGTCCACTGCATTTTTACCACTGCGCTTGCGGCCAGTGGCTCCCTGTGACGCGTTTGAATATGCTGACGATAGTTACTGTAGATAGATTGATTATTACAGCAGGTACATATTTCTTGAACTTTATAGGGATAGTTCAGCAAGTCTAAGTCAAGTAGCCGCGCCACGCCATTTCTATTGCTTTTTGCTAAGATTTCTATGACTCGTCTCCGTTATCAACACTAATCCGCAATCTGAGCTTAAGTGATCGAGGTGGGAACTGGAGCTTGTAACATGGGAGGGACATTTGTTGTGTGACATGGTAACTACCGCGTGCTCCAGGATGCTATTTATCAGAGGATTAGGTTTATAGAGTCGGTCATAGAGTCGGTTGGGAACTTGGAACGAAATGTGTGCAATTTGTTAACTCCCCAAGTTACCGATATGCAGCAAGTGGTAGTGTCTGAGCAAACTATGAGATGTGTTTATAAATTAATGATATTCTTTTGCTATCCATTTGTAACATAGCCTATAGAATCCATATAGCGAATTGCATAGTTTGATGGTTTCAATTATAGGATATACCATAGTCAACAAGTTCAAGAACGTGAAAAATAAAGATAAAGGTCCTAAAAATATGAGCGATGGCTCATTTGATTCGGAATCACCTCTAAAATGCTTTCGAAGGATTTTGGTGTAGGTTAAAACTTGCAAGTGTTATTAACATAAGGATAAGGAACATTTATTTTACGTAGTAAAGCAGTTTGTGGGTTCTAGGTAACGCCCTTAAAGTACAAACCTTGGCTGGCACCGACTCCTAGATATGCTTAAGTAAATTAAAGCAACTAAATGACACAGTTATTTTTTACTTTTTAGTGCGTTTTGAGTCGGTTCTATTTTTATTTAAAAATTTTTATTTCTTATTTTTTAGTGTTTTATCGCTACGTAACGTACTCGTACTATACTGTCATAGTATATTATACGGCACTAGTAGCCAAAAAGCTACCGATACCGAGACAAAAACGTAGAATTGAGAACCTCCTCCGTTTTTTTTTCGTCGGTAAAAAATATTTTTTTATCACATAAAATATGATTTTAAAATTTTGCAAAAATTCTAACATCTTCTTAACCCTTGAAAGAATCGAGCCCTGAAGAAAAAAAAGTTTAATCATCATTTTTCAAAAAGTTATAATAAGATTTGTTTAAAAACTAATATTATCTGTGACAAGATGACTTCTATAGATTTTGAATCGTTAAAATTCAATGTTGAAACCAACAAACTAAAAATAATTTTGTATAGGATTTTTAACTGATATATATTTTTTGTTTTTGGATATTTAATAAAGCTATTTTTTGAATTCAGTGTTATCCCTTATTTATAAAAATGTATAGAAAAGATAACTATCGTCTGTCTTATATGTAAAGGCCTTGGCGGACTGAATTTAGGAAAAAAACAGCAATTAAACCCAGAGGATTTATGAAGAGAAGAAGCAAGACTTGTAACGACTCGTATGTGAACCATCCTTAACACATGGTTTAGATATAATGTTACTTGCAACGATCATATTACGTCGTGATCGTTCCACGCACACCATCATTAGCTGCGACTAAATGTTCAGTAGACAGCATTTAGATTAGGTAATTACCAATAATAATGTTTTACTACGTTTAAACGCAGTACCATAAATAAGCTGCTTTCACATCTTAAATACGGATGTTTCTAAGCCTTTCCTTTTTATTGAAATTCATAGTAATTTCAATAGTGAGGCTGACAAATGCAATCTTGATCTTGGCTAATTTAACGGATAAAATGCAATCTTGAGCTGGAATAAGACGATTAAATATCCCACCAAAAACTTTTCCAAAAACTTACAATCAACCGACATTATTATCTCCTTCTAACAAGTTAGCCCGCTTTATCAACACTTATCCTCAGGTGTGCAGTCAAGGGGTAACTTGTAATGAATAAAATAACATTACCTACTTCATTACGTGTCATGTAATATTAGAAAATGAAATCATCAGATCCATGGACAACCATGCGCCAATCACTCACTACACGTAAAGTGTTGTGTGAATGCTAGTCTAAAGTTCTCTACAAACCTTAGTTAACAAAAGACTCCGTGAAATCTGATAACATTGAAACGAATTTTTGGGTATTTCAGTAATTTAAAACTTTTCCAAGGAGAAATGTTTATAATACTACTAGGTACTAGAGTACAAATTGATGTTTCTTTCGATATTTCCACAGTCTTAAGTTATGGATCAAAGTATGTAAAGTTAATCACGGGATCATGTCTAATCTTAAACATTTTGTGCTACTTGTAAATTCTTTTAACTGTATGAATCAATTACATATAAATTTATATCCTAGATTATTTTATACAAATATCCAGTTTACCAACATTTTGCAGCTATTGGGCATGAGCTGTAATTGCAGCAAGTCTGAGCAGTATAATTTCCTCCCATAATTCCCTCCAGTGCGAAGTGTAGATTGCGGGGTGTCGGCGAATAGCTGCTGATTTGATAAACAGGCGCTAACCACCGCCGGCCGTGGTGTTGGGTGTTGGCTGTTAGTTGGCTGTTGGGTGTTGGGCCGCACGAGCCGATGTAACGAAATAATCACAATCCTCAGCTAACTGTGTTGTGCCGCGGGGCTTGCTCCAGCTTGATTTTATTAAAGTTGCCTTTACTAGAACAAGCTTTCTGCGTTCTATATTCAGTTCAAACTTGCCGTCGATTTTAAAAAAATCCATGAATTGTTTCGATACTCGTAAATATCACTTATTTTGTATACGACAACGGCCTAAACTATTAAGGTTGGCACCGCGTGCGTACAAGTTCCTTTTACGCAGTGAGCTTGCAGAAAGAAGCTTTTAGAAAGGATTTTTGAAAAAGTTATAGGAGGTAAAAGTTGGTTTCCATCCTATAATTTTAATTTCTCTATTTCAAAAATATATCTTGTGCCACGTCAAAAACAATAAAGTATCTGCATCTCTACAAAATCAACAGATTGCCTAGAACGTCCTCCATAAGGCAGCCTCTTGACAGAAAACGAATCGAAAGGAATTTGCTGTTCTCAAGTGGCATACAATGCAACAATGTTGCATCATTGTTTTATTAAAGTAACACTAACAGCGCACCACCCGATGATCAACGCCCGAGTTTAAAGTTCCAGAATAGTCCGACAATAATTAAAACGTCCGCATCGCACGCTCTGAAAGCTGCCCGACGCTTTACGACCCTTGGGATGCAATACTTAACACTTGCATTACATATTGTGCTTCAAGTTCCTACACCGATCATACCGTTGCCACTTTGCTTTCTTGCGATGCTATTATAGCCTCTAATTGAAATTAATATAGAGGTGATAAACGTTTAAACCGTTTGCTTCTAACTTGTAGGTGGTAGCGCTGATATGATTTTAGATTTGTGGATTGTCGTAAATCATCTGTGATCAAAAATAAGCAATGCTGTCGACGCCCCTCTCACTTCACTGTTTCCGGGTTTGGTTTTTGTTTACCGTTTCATCGAACACGTATGTTTGAAATATTCAAATAAACAAGGTGCTCTTATAATTTTGGCATTTCTGTTTGTCTGTTTGTCATGATTCTTTTATTCCAAAGTTGAAGCTATTAAATGTTTCTAGACAATCAATGACAAACTTAAAGCTGAAAAAATATTTGTCCACAAAATTACTTAGTCGCGCAAGCGGGTCTGTTTTCTGAAGTAAGCTGCCCATTTTGGTGCAGATTTTAAATTCTATATACGTATAGTAACAGTCATCAATTTTAACATATAGAAGATTTCTTTTTATTCTCTTCCTCTAAATCTTACTTTTAAATTGTTTCAAGTACATTTTATACTTAAAAGTATATCAGTTTATCAGATAAGTTTCTTAGTATCACATACTATGATGATATCACATATCTCAATAACTTGCCTGTCTATTGTAGGTGCAATATGAACGGGTGGGTTCTTTATTCGATGTTATCTCGCACAAATTATCATAAGCTATTCTTGGCCGATATAAAAGTTGCCATCTGCAGATGCGATTATTTAAACCGTCAGCCAGGAGATATACTGGGGACGGCTGGTGGAATATGCAATTCGTCTCATGTTACCTGATCAGTTGGTCATTGAGCTCGCAGACTCGAATAAAAACATGGAAGGAATAAGTGAAAATTACTCTATTAACACGTTCGCTGCGGCACCAATTTTTGCATACTTTCCGTTCCGGGCGACACGCGGTCTATTAGACCCCACCTCCTTTTACAGACTAAAATCCATTTTCTGGCGCGAAATCAAAGATAAATGAGAATTTTGGTCCTTATTGATATAGACAGTGAATTGATGAACCCTAATCCACCGTCGCCCCGGGATCTGATGGCTAGTTTAGGAATTATTAGCAAAACAAAATATGGGATCTTATACACCTCGTAACGCACTGAAATAGGGCAAATTTTCGCTGAGATTAGTGATGGGAAAAATAATATCGACGTTTTTAAACTGTCTTAACTACGCAACGACTTGACCGATTTTGATCAATTATATCTCATTAGATCGTTTCAAGGGCAAAACCTGGCAAAACAACACAAAGCTATCAAAGGATACATTTTTTTTAATAATCTAAATTGTGCTTGAAGGCGCCATACAGAAAAAAAAACCGGCCAAGTGCGAGTCGGACTCGCGCACGAAGCATTCCATTCTATACCATTAAGAGGCACCTATTACAGACTTATTATTACTACTTACTTATTATTGGAAAATAATGGATCACGGTTTATGCATAAGGTTTATCTATCTATTTGTATATGAAAATCTTAATAAAAAAAGCAACCAGAAGTAGAAAAGAAACTGTCCTATTTATTCTGCCTCGGGCTCTGTTTCTGAGTTTTTTAAAATTAACTTCTTCCGACATCGTTTAGACATGTTCGGCGCTGTAAAAGGCCGTGCTCTCCAATCGACGTGATGCACAACACTGGTCGCGGGAAGCTCGCGTTGGGTGCGGTACGAGGTCAGGGGGGATATGGGACGTTTTAGCCTCGTTCCGCACTGCATTAAAATTATGTTAATTCTGTGCGGCACGAGGCCTAAGACATCCGGTACCAAGGTAGGTACACCACCGAATACGGAACCATTAGAGCATCTCAAATATATATTTATCTCTTTCCTACACTGGACCAAACCAAAGCTATGCCATTCGCACGGCAGAGAAACTCACGTTTTTCCTTGCCGCACCACAGGGAAGTTGCATCAGGGGTGATTTAGGCCTCGCTTCGCAGTGAACGTGTTAAAGATAAAAATCGATATTAAATTTTAAGGATAAAAGAGTATGGTTTTATACTATTTCATTCCCTGGAAATGGCGAAATTTGTCTCAGTGGCTTATGAGACTGTACTAAAAATAATTACTGTCAGTCAATTATTATTTTGCAATAAAACCGGTATTTTTGCTAGGAATTCCTTTATTTATAATGAAAAATCTGGATATGTCGGATTGAGTTTTAACATCCCTTCCTTGCGGTAATATCGTTACGGTAGGGTCCTACCGCCTCATTTCATATTGCGTCAATCTCACATCTATGTTTTGTAGTCTTGTGTCTTCACAAACTGAAGGCACAGAGCAACACAAGCAGTGTAGCCGGTGCTGGACGCCGTAAATCATCGGCTGGACTATCGGCCATCACGCCCCGGGTCGTAGTAGCTGATATCGGTAATGGCGCGAGTGATTTAGAGGATCGGTTGTGCCACCTCGAACTTGTCACACTGACCTTTCGTGTGTACGACATTTGCTTGCTTTTGTTTTTCCTAGACTAACTTGAAAAATGTCTGCATCGTTGATGTAATGATAGCCTATATGGCTTCAATCACGAGGTCTTGGGTTCGAGGTCGGGATGTGGAATAATTCTGAGGTTTTCTTTCTTCTAAGAAATTTTCAGTAGTCAATATTTTTTATGTCTCTCATTTATTTTTATTTACATATTTTTTAAAAATTTTTAACAATGTTATAGGTATACAAAAATATATAAAAATACACTATTCAAAATTTATAAAAAAAATCTTCTCCTACATTTGCGGGGCCTTTGCGGGCTCAAGCAACCGGTGGTTAGGACTTCAGATTGAGGAACCTCCTCACAATACGCGAGTTTCAAAGACTACTGCCCTCTGTATCCGACCTTTGATCCAACAATTAAGCGAAAGCTTCTTAAGGTGTTGATCGAAGCTTTTCGCAAAAAGACCATGGACTGAAATGACTATCGGAACAATAATAGTTGACTCAACATTCCACATGGCGGTAATCTCGTGAGCAAGGTCCAAGTATTTTGATACTTTTTCCTTTTCGGCTTTCACGAGCCTATCGTCATGAGGAACAGTAATATCAACAATTATTGCACGGCGTACTGATCGATCGACTATCACTATCAGGTCTATTGGCTACAATATACCTGATAGTGATAATCGTTTGATCCCAGTAGAGCAATGCACTGTTATTTTCAAGAACTGGCGCTATAGGCACCTCAAAATCGACAAGGCCATTCTAAAGAGCAAGTTGTTGGTGGATTATCCTGGATACTTTATTATGTCTGTGCAAGTATTCGCCGTTAGCAAGATGAGAACACCCGGAAACTATAATTTGGGAGGGACTCCCCTGGCTGATGACACGCTCGACATATGTCGAGAGTGCCATCTTTCATAATATGTTTCCGGTAGTTGCTCGTCTTGATCACATCGTCAGTAATTGCACAGACAAAACTCCCAGTTTCCCCAAAGATTAGGTAGGTATTATTGTTAGTAGTATTGTAAGCCCGTAGTCGAGAACCTGGTGGTGTTACTCTCAAAGAGCACGTCAAGCCATCGATCGTCGTCGTCGTCAACAACGATCAGTATCGTCAACATCTGATAGTCATCGTTGTTAAATTAGACATTATCACCGTAAGCCCGCGAACCCGCATTGGAGCAGCGTGGTGGGTCTACACTCCATGTGCCTTCTCCTGCAAGGCGTATATTAGGCTGATAAAGATGATGAAATCAAAAAATTAAACGGTATATTAATTTCAAAACTGCCTCATACGTTCAGTGGTTATCGTGTGTGCACCACTAGGTCCTGGGTTTGCGTCCTGAGTAGGGCTTTTTATTTTGTCGTGGTTTTAATTTTATTGCAATATATCCAAATAACTGAAAAGTCCGTGCTCTTTAATGAAAAGTATTCTACTATTGCAACTAGGTTCTAAATTCCGCTCGCACCCGGGAACCAAGAAGAATCTGAGCTATTAAAGCTTAAAAGACGTATTTTATTGAGTTGTAATAAAGTGGGAGCTTACGATGAGTTATTGTCATGAGCTAACGGCACCGGACGGTACCGGACGGCACCGGACGGCACCGGCAGCGGCACTACAATATATATGCGTACTGACTTTATTCAATATCGATGCCGAGCATTAAAGCGCATTTAATCGATTGCCGATCAGCCGTGTACAGCTTAGGGCGATTGTGTTATGGGACACGGTTCACTTTTAACTGTTTGTATGTTTGTTTATATGTAACAGGTACCTTCCGAAAAATAAAATAGCTATCCTCTTTTTAAGTAGTTTTGATGTGCCTACTTTTAACCCTGTTTTAAATAAATCAAGGTATTTATCTGATGCTTGCAACTTCTTCTGGCTGAAGCTTAGGGTTACATATATTATTGATTTATTTTTTGGATAGTGTCAACCACACTTTTAAGTTATTATAATTTTAGGGGTTGGTTGGATTAAATGAGTAGCCTCACAACTGTTCACTATTATTTATTACGCGTTGTGTCTTACTGGCTACCCGTTAACGACTAATTATACTGCGGGCAAATCCGCCCGCCGTCGCTATACAAAGTGCTTTGTCGCCATTCATTATACACGTTGGTGTGTGTGTGTGTGTACACAGCCACCACATAATTTTTAAAAATAAACGTGATATTAAAATTGCGTAGCCGACGTGATTTGAACCCACATCTCTTTGACTGTCGCGGTCAGAGCATTCTACCAACAGAACCACGGATCCTACACCGCCAGCACCGATATTATGCATTTTTTGCACATTTGCACACATTTAATTTTTTTGTCCGACCGAAAAATAGCTCACGACCTGTTCTCAGGCCCAACAAAATATACGCTTATTCAGAAAAAATCATAAAAATCGGCAAAACCGTGCAACACGGTAGGTACCTATTATATGTGTTTAGAAAATTAACCTGTGTATCTACTATTATAAGTTTAACCAAAGAAAATACAGTTGATGAATAGTCCAGATATAAGAGATAGATAGAATCAAACGATACAAAGATAGATACCAATGTTACCCGCCCGGTCGGGTTCAGCTCGCGAGGGTCGGGGGCAAATTTATCGCTATATTTGTGACAAAACGGCTATTAGAGGACGCGGCGCGATTTTATTAGCCTGATTTATTAGCCGAGCCCGCCGCCCAGCAACACGGCTCATTTACTGCGGGGGATGCTTTGAATTGTATTCCGACGCAGGTACCAGCGCTTTTTGCGTGCTTCAAGGGGTTGAAGTTTTATGTCCATACAGATACCACCGTGTGGGGAAAAATACTAACAAATTTGTATAGTGTTAACTGTGTTGACTATTTTTGTTGTTGTTTAATATAATAGAGTACGAATTGTTTTAAGAGTTCTTACATTGCATCTGTGTTTTCGCATACACGTGCCGCCGTGTACATAATACAATCAAAATTGTTTTTATAACATTTTTTTAATTATTGTAGAGTAAACATCTCCGTTGTTCTAAGTGAAACATACGTTGATTATTTTCTGTCGAATCTGGGTGATTTGTCGCTTGGGTTCGTCGGCTTTTCGCGGAAAATACCCAATAAATAAATTATTTACTAAATATAATGAACTGCCGCAAAATCGGTAACAAGTTCCGTTCAATGGTGAAGTAAAGCTCCGTTTCATGGAGAACTCATTAAAATTTTTATTAAACAACTTGTGGCGGAGTAATACAAATTTAAACTCCAGTAGTGGCACAAACAGAATGTTAATATCGACAATATGTCACACGGTAATGGCCGCAGTAACTCTGTAACTAACTACTCGCGTGATGTTATTTATTGATATTTTTCCTCTAATTGCGCGTCATAACTACTGGATTAAATTTTTAATGGATAGTTATGGGGTCCGGTGCCTGGGAGCATGTGTTTTGTGCGCACGCACGGTGCGTATACTGGTGCCATGGGATACATATTATATTCAATTAGATTCTATCTCTATTTAAAATTTATGGAAAACAATGTAGTTATAATTATGTATATACAATAGATAGATATGAATGTAATCGCTAAAGATAGACTTTTAGATAATGCTGCCCCGCTACCGCGCTCTATCAATTTGTTTATGGGTTCCCGTGAAGCAATATCCTCCGTCCCCCCGTGCACTAAAGATCTAATTTTTTAACATTGTACGATATTACAGACTTAACTTAACAAAATATATTTATGGCAAGCTGATGTGTATAGCTTGCTAAATAGTCTATTTCACCCCTGAGTCGGCTTTCATAATAAACAAATAGTTTAAAATCGAACATGCTAAAAACATTAGCACACGAACAAACTTTTTCGCATATGGTCTGCTGCCAAACAAATTGAAAGAAAAGATCAAAGATCGCATTCTCCAACATATAGTACCAAATCTCCTTTCAGTACTAAATAACACAAGGTCACCGTCGCGTCGTCAAATAGCCTATACTTTATTAGTAGGGTGACAATCCTTTAGTCAGTTTGAATCGGGACTTGTAACTTTGGCGTAAAATCATTCAGGGTTAACAATCAAACATTGTAAAATACTAAGAATTATATATCTGAAATTCGTTAGAAACATCGGAAATACAGATTTCAAGAATCGAAACTCTTTCGTAAAAAATAAATAAATTAAGAATTCTTTGTCATTTATTTTTGCCTTTTACTGATAGTAAGAACGAACGATGGCTTAATATTTAACTAACGGGAATAGAATAAGTAGAATTTTACTGAACATTCCGTAGAAGAAAGAAAAACTCAGTATTATTCCATACCTCGGCCCCGGACTCCAACCCAGGACCGCGGGATCTATACAGATATGTGCTGGATACCAGTATCCAGTATCAATAATCAATAACGTGTTGATCCGCGTTGTGCATGAAAAGCTATTCTAGTACAGCAGAGCGTGTGACCTCCCTGCGCATACGTGGTGCTGGTGGGTAGTGTCGAGCCGGTAGCCGCTAGGAGGCGCGCTTTGATAACCGTGATGCATGGCTCCGCTGACTTCGCGCCTCAGGAACTTACTGATAATCATTATAACCTTTATTGATCCGAAGTAATATGCTAGAGTTGTGACGGTATGCGCTGGATCTATTGACAGAGGTCCTAGGGTTGATCCTAGGACGATTAATTGGTTTCGGTCAGTGGGGAACGGGGTTATGTCTAGACGCCACTGTACCTAGATATAAAGACATGCCAACCGATTTAGCGTTCCGGTACTATGACGTGTAGAACCTCCATCGCTCACCATTAGGTCTGATA
This sequence comes from Mycalesis mineus, assembly GCA_034621355.1. Taxonomy (NCBI): domain Eukaryota; kingdom Metazoa; phylum Arthropoda; class Insecta; order Lepidoptera; family Nymphalidae; genus Mycalesis; species Mycalesis mineus. The sequence continues at coordinate 14,030,869 of CM067902.1, forward strand.
AGTCATGATAAATAAAAAACCTACCCGCTTTATCGATCCAGCCCATGTGGCTTCGGTATCCGAACCGGGTGTCACAAATGACCGAATTACTTCCCCGAGAGTGTATGGTACTCGTTAGCCTCTTAAATGAAGCGTCAATAGATACCATCTTGTGTGGTTGGGGCTGGACCGTGCCTACAGCAACAATATCTCACTGTATCCCTCATAAAAGTCCCGTTGTTGCAGCAACCAGATGAGCTGGCCAAGTCGGTGAAGCTGACGTCCCGGGAGCGGCGGTTCATCAAGTTCGCGAGCGTAGAGTTCGGCGGACAGCTCTACATGACTCCGCAGGACTTCCTAGAGTCCGTCGTAGAGCAAGAACCGAGACGTGAGTTACGGCACATTCTGTGTGTGCTAAAGGAACTTTTCTCCACCATCTTTATACATATTAACTACATATTTAGGCAACAAGCAAATTCTAAGTTGATTTTATTCAGCAGAAGTCAGTTTTAATGTCAGTCTTTGCCTATACCCATTAAAGCTTTAGAGTGCTTCTCATCCTGACTTCCGAACCGGTGGTACAGACCCCACAAATCGGTGGCAATTCAAAATTACTTGTAAAGTATAAGTAAGCCAATGTTTGAAAACTAATATTAATTTGTATTTAACTTTTCCTCTTATACAGCTCGGCTGAAGCGGCGTATCCTGACCGCCAGAGAGATAGACCAGCTGCGCGACCAGGTGCCGCCGCTCAAAAAGGGCTCTCCACAGATGTTCCGCAACATGAGGGATAAAGGTGAACAAAACCGAGTTTTGAAATTCTGAAAATACCAAAATGTAGTTTTGTATAATTTGTATAAAGAAAATAATAAATTTAATAATGATTTTTATGTTTTTTTTATAATTTGTTTTATGCTTTTTAGACCAGTGCATTTAATTTTTGAAACCAAAAAAAATTGCAGTAGGTTGAAACTCATTGGAAAAGAAGGAGAATATTATAAAAATGAAAGGAAAAATAAATTACAGGCGATCTAATACGGGGGTAGAGGAAGGTTTTAGGGGTAAAAAACGGTTTTTCTCGATTTCCGGCAAAACTAAAAGTCCTATGGAAAAGAGATAAATGGCAAAGTTGTAGGTAATAAAAAGTATCGTAAAAGCAACCTAATTTTCAACCGAAAATTCCTTTCTTCCTATTACGATTTTTTTTACTTTTTATTATTTTTAAAGCTTATTTTATTTTTAAGGTTTATTTCCGGTAATCTAACCATTAAAATAATTTATTTGTTTTATTTTTTCAGGAATTATCTCTTACACTGAGTATTTGTTTCTTCTCTCCATTTTAACAAGTGAGTATAATATTGTCACATTCATTGTCATTGCCTGTTTCGTTTTATTTGCAGTTCATGTTAATTTTTGAGTAAAATATCTTCTACATCTTCTCCTCTTTACCTAGCAGACGGTGCTTACTTCACTCTTTGTCTTGTACATTTTCGTTATTTATTTATATGTGTTGTTTCTCATGTCGGACTTTGACGGCCGTGGCGCTGTGGTTTGCGTTCTAGGTCATTCCATATGTGCAATCAATTTTATAAATAACTAGCAGTCGCCCGCGACTTCGTCCGCGTGAAAACCTCTTAGGTACCCTTCTAATTTTAAAGGCAGACTTTCATACAAAGTTTGCTCATTCCCCGCTCCCCCTCTCAATTTAATTTTTTTGTAGTTTCCCGTCAAGCAATATCCTCCGTCCCGTCCCGTGTACTAAAGATTTACATTTTTGTTAAACATTGTACGATATTACAGTACATTAACATTATCAATATTTATTAGCCCGTTTAAACAAACGAACAAACTCTTCCGTGTACTACATATATAGATATTTGAACAAAGATCAAATTCTAAATCCATCACCGTATTAACGTTTCGATCATGAAAGCATATCAGAGTGCCGAGTGTGAGTTTTCACCAAAACAAATCGAAAACTTCACTTTCGCGTTAAGGGCATATTTATATGGAACTGAAGCAGCGCCCCTGAACTCAACACTGACACTCGCCCATTTGAGTCTTCTCTCACTTCCGCCAGGGGCGCTGCTTCAGTTCCATATAAATATGCCCTTAACGCGAAAGTAAAGTTTTCGATTTGTTTTGGTGAAAACTCACACTCGGCACTCAGTACCGAAATGCTGACCTCTATTCAGTACGTATAATATAACACGAAGGAGGTTAGGAGAACTAAATTTAGACGCCATAGCGGTATTTTCGCGCTTTTTAGAAATTTTGTGATATCTCCGAAAATATATAACTAATTAACTGAGCAGAGAACAATAAGTAGCTGTCAAACAATGTGTCACGCACCGGCGCCATCTACTTACAATATTGGTTTGTAGTGCATGCTATGTATCAGAGATGGCGCTGTATGTGAACAAAAAAATTCCTGCTTTTCTGTTGAAATTTTTCCTGAATTTTCTTTGCTATAAACCTCACGGAGCCCGAGACCTTTCCAACGAATGCAAAACCGTGGAAGTCGGTTCGTGCGTTTTGGAGTTATAGCGTCAGGAAGGAAAACCCGACTTATAATAGATATGTAGTACATAAAGTATTAAATAAATGTGTTATTTCAGAGCCCACGTCCGGCTTCCAAATTGCGTTCAACATGTTCGACACGGACGGCAACCAAAGAGTAGATAAGAATGAATTTCTAGTCGTGAGTACACACTACACTTATCTTACTTTAAGTTGAGGATAATAATGGATACCAAAGTTACAGCGGCAACTTGCAGCTCACATGTGGATGTGTAGACCATAGACTCAATAAGATCAAATTTATAGCCGTAAGTACTGTAGCCTTGTAGCTAAATTTTAGGATAAAATAGATACCAAAGTTACAGGAAACAAGCAGATCGGATGCGTGGGATGCGTGCGACGCGTGCGACGCGTGCGCAAGACTCTAGGTACGCCTTCACAATATGTGTATTTTCGACGCTGTCTCCCCGACTGTGGCTTGGACCATAAGATATTTGCACCTCAAAATAAAGCGCATGCTTTTTAGATATTGGGCCTTAATCCTGTAGAATATTCATGCAAATGATAGAAACTATAATCGTATAAATCACTTTTCTCATCGTTTTCATAGGCATGAGATATTAAATATTATTTATTACACTTTATTTGTTTTTTGCATTTCATAGAGTTTCAACCAGTTTGTATAAATACCATTAGTATCATAAACTGCAATTCTCTTGAATTTATTGCATTGTATTTAAAAATATGAAAACACTTATATTTTGCATTTCATAAATCTTTGGAGTCCTTTTTATATTTTGTATTTTATTTGTTGTTACACACCGTTGTTATTTATTTATGTTATGAGCACATGTTTTGCATCTGCACGCTCAGATCCAGCGCTTGCTCGGCGGGTCCCTCAAGGAGCGCAAGGATCTGGACGCGTACAGCGAGAAAGCAGTGAGTTTGTGTGTCCAGCTGAGCTTGCCGTGCTAACGTCTGCTACACCTGCAGTCGCGACTACCTATTGTACACCACGTAACACGTGAACTGTGAAAGGAAGAGATATTCAAATCACAATATAACTATTTGATGAAACTCTAGCTTTGTCTCTTTGTTATTTTTCAGTTTCAACGCTTACTTATCTTTATTACCTTGTTATATTTTATGGAGCTTTTTGTTTAAATAATAATTAACGTCTTTTCAATTTATTTTGATTTTTAAAGATGTGCTTCATGTAATTGTATTTTATCTATATTTATGTTTGCTTTGATAATTAATGTATACGCGATATGTTGTATGATTGTTGTCGAGCTTTAATTTGACTCCCTTTGTAGTTACTAGCTATAGCGCCGAATTCCATGCTGAAGAACAAGCTGGAGCAAGTTCATCAGACGCAGAAGAAGCCCCCGCCGTCCAGAGTAAGTCATCGCGGAGCGTGCGCTGTGTGGGGCTTCAGAGTTGTTGTCAATTAACGTCTCGTGTGTTCCGTTGACTTTGGAAAGATTTGATAACCGTGGACTGTATTGTCTTTACTTGTTTTTAAGGTATTCAGTACGCTGCGATAAATATTTTCCTACCAATAACAACTTTGTCTTCTACATGGTATGGCCTTCTATATGGTCTATTTTACAGCAAAAGTATTGAAATCTAGTTAGTTATAGTAACAACAATAAAGAGAATTACTCATAAATGTATATTGTTAACCTACATGTAAATGTGTGTACCATTTTTTGACTAAACGCGGTGCGTCAATTTATGTTCAGCTTATATTCACATGTTGCCGTTTTGTTTCTGTTGCTTTCAAATGGAGATTATTTTCTAAATTGTTTAAATGAAGTTTGGTTTTAGCTTACTTTTCAATAACAATTAATAAATTATAACTTTTTTATTTGTTTTTTTTTACACTACCAATACATGAATTGTAACTAAAAAAATACCTAACACGATAAGTTTCAAATATATTTCATAACGTTTTACAGGTTCCTCTGTTACTCACGTCATAGAAATTCAACAGGAATGGAAAACGAAGAACCTGAAAGAAAATAAAAGAGTGGAAAGAAGAATAAAACAAACTTTCTTCTATAATTTCAGATGGAGAAAATCTTTAGCTACGCGTGGAGAGGTAAGAGGGGCATGACAGAGGATGATACAACGGAGAGCGGAGGGCCGCAGGACAACTACATCAACGACGAACAAGGGTTGCAGCGACGACACAACGTTGACACGCTGTTGCAGGTACATAGACATAGAATTACAGCATGTCTGTTATGACACATTTCATTGCACTATAATAATTTGGCAAATGGCTGAGCTTTCCATAGAGATTAAGTAGCATACCAATTTTTATTTTCCTACAATATTGATTTTTGTTCTGCAGGTTCACTTTTTTGGTAAGAAAGGCACAAACGATCTGAAGTTCGAAGGCTTCCGACAGTTCATGGAAAACTTGCAGACTGAAGTTCTCGAACTTGAGTTTCATGAATTTTCTAAAGGTAAATTAGACATCAATCAATCAATCTGTTTTATTGTTTGCCAATCCTTAATGTTAATAATATAAATTCACAGAGTTCTGTTATATGTATTTTAGTTTTGGGGTTTCACAAGGGTTTCTCATTTATCGCTAAATTTTCATAGTTTATAATAATGATACGCCATAGGCTCAGCTATCTACCAGACTGCAACTCCACCGTCCACACCGTTACGAGTATATTCGAACCCTTAAGAAAACGTATTCTACGTTACGAAGTCGGCGCCACGCAAGCTTTCTACTTTAAGCAAGTTACGCTACTTCGTTAAATAACAAGCTCAAGTAAATTAAAGCAACTAAATGACGCAATTATTTTTAATTTTTAGTGGGTTTAGAATTAGATTTAATTTTTTGACTAACTTAGGTCACGAAACGATATCGGAAGTGGACTTCGCGAAGATCCTGCTGCGCTACACGTACCTGGACACGGACGAGTACGACATGTACCTGGACCGGCTGCTGGACCGCGTGCGCGACGGCTGCGGCATCACGTTCGACGAGTTCCGCACCTTCTGCCAGTTCCTCAACAACCTGGAGGACTTCACCATCGCCATGCGCATGTACACGCTCGCCGACCATCCCATCTCCAAAGGTAACGACTCACGTCTCAGAATGTCAGTAACCAAATGGCTGGATCGAAAAGTTTCAGCCTTCTTCATTGACAGGCTGGAGCTAAAAGAGCGTTATGTAGGTGGCATGCAGAAGGCGCAGGGACTTGAATGTTCTGTAGCCGTTTAATTATTTTTTCGTAGCCTTTAAAAACAGTCATTTTATTCCATATGCGTTTAAATTTTTAATACTGCGGTAATCACACAAATTGATATCTGATCACCAGCAATTTTCTTATACAACAATAAGTTTTGCGCACACGCCAATTGTAGCTGGCAAGCTGGTCTGCAATATCGATCACTATCTTATGAGCTTTTGGCATTCCCTAAGCTTTGTGCGGTTTCTGTTTCGCTGACGCTCCGCGCCGGCCCACAGACGAGTTCCACCGCGCGGTGCGCATCTGCACTGGGCAGGCGCAGTCGCAGCACGTGGTGCGCACGGTGTTCGCCATCTTCGACGCGGACGGCGACGGGCTGCTCAGCTACAAGGAGTTCATCGCCATCATGAAGGACCGACTGCACCGAGGGTTCAAGGTGCGCGAACATTACATCATACAACATACAACAGTACATCTTCCGCAGTAACTGCAATATTTGTCTTCATGCCATCTTTGCTCTTCTAATCCATTTCATCTCTTTCCTGATTCATGCTCGGTAACAATGTCCTGACCTTATTATACATCAACTCAGAAAAACTTACAAAGATAAATCAATTCAAAACCATTATACAATAGACGATATTCCGTACGTACTTCCAGACAATTAATTGTACTGAAGAGGATAAGTGTATACATAGAAGTAGGTTCCGGAGTACGTACACAAAAATACAGGAAATACATATTACTATGTCCATAAAAATGTCCACGCACATGGCTCGTATCTGTAAGCTTTTCTGTATGCCATCCTACTATCTATTTGACCTCCTCATTTTTTTGATTTCAGATTTCGTCATTTTTACTCCCTTCACATTTACTCTTTAAATTGTTCTTTACTAGACTATACTAAAGCCAAACTCGATTGAGAATGCTTGTCAACAAACAAATTAAAAATGAAAGTAGAAATCACTAGTCATTTTACACCTATATTTTTAATTAACTACTTAATGACTAATTCATGAAAATAAATTACATAAGAAAGCTTAAAACTACTTAATATATTCAATACCTTAAAAATAAGATTTTTAAAATAACAAAACATAATTTTAAATTTATTAGGCATAAAATGTGTTGCATTTTCTACCTTCATCTTAAATTTGTTTGTTTACAAGCATTCTCAATCGAGTTTGGCTTTAGTATAGTTATCAGTATTCCCTTTGGACATTTAAATCATAGTCTCACTAAAACCATATGTTGTTTTCAGTCGTACGCCAAGAACGAGGGCTGGGAAGCATTCAAGTCGTGTGTGAAGCAGGAGATGAAGAGCTCCGTGTGAGCGCGCTGCCCGTGTGTGTGTGTGCGCGCGCTGCCCGTGTGTGCGTGTGAGCGCGCTGCTCGTGTGTGCGTGTGAGCGCGCTGCCCGTGTGTGCGTGTGAGCGCGCTGCCCGTGTGTGCGTGTGAGCGCGCTGCCCGTGTGTGCGTGTGAGCGCGCTACCCGTGTGTACGTGTGAGCGCGCTGCCCTGCGTGCGTGTGAGCGCGCTGCCCTGCGTGCGTGTGAGCGCGCTGCCCTGCGTGCGTGTGAGCGCGCTGCCCTGCGTGCGTGTGAGCGCGCTGCCCTGCGTGCGTGTGAGCGCGCGCGTGCGTGTGCGTGCGCACGTCACGTACCTATTTATATTTAACACTAACTTTTTCCTATAAATAAATTAAAGCACAATTTTTCACATACTCTATACTATTACAATAAGAAATATTGAAGTTTTCTATACAACAAAGTCGGCTCAACACAAAAGCTTATTGGTGGTCGGCGTATGAAGGTTTTGTATGTACCTCACAAAGACGAAATAATTGGAAACATGCAGTACACATTATATAATGAAGACATTATAAATACATTGTTTTCGTTTACTGTAAATGTATTAATGAATTCGTTGCATCAAGACAACATACGCTGTACAATATTTTAGATGTTAAGTACTTGGAAAATGTTGTTAAATGTCAAAGTTACATGAATTACCTATTAACTTAACTATGAGTGCTGTTTTTGAGTTCAAAACTCGTTTATTATAATTAGATTAAGTTGCTTTTTTGTTATTTCCAAATCATTTTGGTGTTGATCTGTATGCAGTACAACAGAAAACTTGTGATAGTATGTTGACTCGTAGTGACTTGTACGTGTGCGACGGTCAGTAGTCACTACACGGTCGATGACTCAGTCAGCGACGCCAAAGTGTCAGTATATTGTTGATCGATGTAATATTGACTGTGATCATAGTCATAGCGAATGTAATGTCTGCGCGGCGGCAGTTTCTCTATTTGGCGCTATATAGAGAGCAACTAGCCTGTGTCTCCGGCCAAGTGCGCGCCAGGACGAATATTAGGTTACTCGGTTTTATATAGGCCGAAAAATCACTTAACTCGAAACAGTATAACAACAATAACGATATATGATTCACCAAACATTTTAATAGAAGTAGAGCTTTTTGTAACAGATCTGCTAGAAGTGCTAAGAAGACATTTTGTATTTAATGCTGCCACGCATAAGTATTGCGATCTATTCTAAACAACATGGTTGCCTTCGTAATAACATGACAAGAGCTCCACACCTACGCCCTGGGCTGAGGGACACGGTACACAGGCGGCGCGCCTCGCCCTGCGGAGAACTGCTCCCCTCTCACTATCAGGGGGGTATATACTTGGTCTATAGACTGATGTTATAATAACATGACAAGAGCTCCACACCTACGCCCTGGGCTGAGGGACACGATACACAGGCGGCGCGCCTCGCCCTGCGGAGAACTGCTCCCCTCTCACTATCAGGGGGGTATATACTTGGTCTATAGACTGATGTTATAATAACATGACGAGAGCTCCACACCTACGCCCCGGGCTGAGGGACACGGCACACAGGCGGCGCGCCTCGCCCTGCGGAGAACTGCTCCCCTCTCACTATCAGGGGGGTATATACTTGGTCTATAGACTGAAGTTATTAGCCGGGCAATGTTCGCATTGTAAATTCTTTCACCTTGACCTGTAACATACGCAAATATAACTTACATGTTAGTGTTAATAACTTATTCGTAGTCATGTTAAACATTTGTTATAAATTGTCTAACATGGGTTTTGCCTTATATCTATAAAATATAAATAAATGATACAAATTGTGAGACTTCAAGTATAATATTATATTGTTAGAAATTTGAGATTACTAAATTTATTAATTTTATTAGTTTGGTAAATGTTTTTCACACTTTACTATTTATTTAGAATTTATTATTATTATAGCCATCTGATAGTCTCAGAGACAACGTACAAAACTATCTATCAATCTACAAAACATTAATTTAAGGTTTGTTGTGAATCAAGTATTATTGCAGGTAATAGCTAGATACTATTTATTTGATATTTTAATTATTAATAAAAGAGATTTCTAGAATAATTTGCGCGTACAATCTGAATTTAATAATAGTGGATCTTTATATAATAAAGATTTTATATTAATTATTACATAATATATTCGCTGTGGGTTTTTATTTTCTACACACTATTTATTATCGCCATTTGTTACTTATCGAGCTTTTACTATTGAAAATATTTTTAGTAAAAAGCTCAGGTCATTTCTTAGCCTATAAATTCAATTACTGATGTTGTAGTTATCAAAATATGGTTTTTATGGTTTATATAAATATGGTATTTAAAGTTGGTTGTATCATTGTTTAAATATTGCCATAATTTAATATATTGAATAAGGCGTGTGATTTCCAGTACTAGTCGTTACCAGTGTAGATACTATTTATTAAATCAATTGTAGTGTCCAATGTTTTGTATCAAATTTGCTTTTTGTTGTAATAAAGCTTGTTAATAACGACAATTGTTTTACTGTTTCCGCCATACATACCTTTAATTTAGACCGGCCGCATATTGTAAGAACGTTTCTGTTACAAAATTTCTGACGCCCTTCCTTCCTTCCGGCGAGTCTGAGTTCAGTTCGCGCCTGGCAGCCAGTCAACACACCGGCATATTTAGCGGATCATAAAAAAGGTCCATAACTAAAAAAATATGGTTTTATTTTAAAATTTACTTACTACACTTCTTTTGTTATTTAAAGTTTCATTTGATTTACTCAAAATGAGATCACATTAAGAACAGATTTTACGAGTAAAGGCTATTTGTAAAAAATGGTACATTTTTTAACTTTTCATGTAACCGAGAAAAGTGAAAATTAATATTAAAATAACAATTAATTAAATTAGAAAAATGGTGATTAATATCGCGTATTTCCTCCACGTGCTCTTATTAAAGTTTCTACCCGTCTAGGCATACTGTGAATGATGTTATCGATGGTCTCCTGGGATAGTCTCCGCCATTCCCCAACTACGGCGATTCGCAGTACACCTACGTTCGCAGGAGCTGGAATTCTGGACATAACTTTTCTTTTCAGCAAGTCCCAAACGTGCTCTATTGGGTTCATATCCGGTGATCTCGCCGGCCACTCCATAACAGTGATATTCATATTATTAAGATAAGCTTGAGTTACCCGAGTGGTATGCGGCCGAGCATTATCCTGCATAACAACAAAATCGTCACCGATATATGGGGCAAGCGGTACGACATTTTCTACTAAAACATCTCTGATATAGCGGTCTGCAGTCAGACTTGCTCTGTCAATCACTACCAAGTCCGTGAGCTCCCAAACAAACGCCCGCCCAAACCATTACTGATCCACCACCGTATGCTACTGTCTGTCTGAATGTATCGTTCTCCTTTGCGTCTGTACATTCTTTGCCTGCAGTCAATTTGATTTAAGAGAATTCTGCACTCATCACTAAACAATACCTTACTCCATCGGTCCGCGTTTCAAAGTCGATGTTCCTGAACAAAAGTTAACCTGTTTCTACGATGATTTACCTCGAGCCTTGGAGCCTTGGCGTGCACAAATGAACCCAAACCAGCTTCTTCGAACCTTCTTCGTACCGTACGCTCACTTAGGGTTACACCCCGCACTGCTTCTAGCTCATGTCGGGCTTAGACGGCTGTCAAACGGGGATTCCTACTTGGCTGGCACCGACTCCTAGATATGCTTAAGTAAATTAAAGCAACTAAATGACCCAGTTATTTTTTACTTTTTAGTGCGTTTTGATTCGGTTCTATTTTTTGTTAAAAATTTTTATTTCTTACTTTTTAGTGATTTATTGCCACGTAACGTACTCGTACTATACTGTTATAGTATATTATATGGCACTAGTAGCCTAAAAACTACCGATACCGAGACAAAGACCGAAATCACTGTAAGCGTGCCTCCAAAATTTGAAGAGTTCCTTTTAATTTCCCCAGGATATCATCATCAGATCCTAACATGTTGACAATGGGACCACCTTGGAAGTATGCCCTTTCTAATAAAAAAAGAATTATCAAAATCGGACAACTCTGTAAAAAGTTATGCGAGGTCATTGTTTTCGTCGGTTAAAAATGGGATGTTCGTTGTTTTCTTAATTTTAAAATATTTATATTTTAAATTAAATGACGTAGACCAGCCGTCAGTGCCATATAAAACCGCTTTATATGATACTGATATCAAACCTCTTTTATATGTTTCGCTAAATATGCTGGTGTGTACTAAAGACATGGCTGTAGGGTGTTATACCTTTGCCTTTTCCCAACGGGAAAGAATCAAGCAAAAAAAAAAATATGCTGGTGTGTGTAGTTGGGCTAACGAAATGTAAGAAAAAAACAAAATGGACGACGATCAGTCACTCTCATTAGCGTTATTGTTCTACTTAGTTAAAAAAAACAGATCAGAAAAATTTGTAACGTCAGTCCATTTGCATCCAGCGCCCATCAGAAGCGTATGTCAGAAACATTTGAATTCTGATAGTATGCGGGGTCCACAACCAAGTATACGAACCGAGTGCGTGCGGCGTGCGTGCGGCGTGCGCGCGGCGTGCGGCGGCCTTAACGTAATTATATTTATTAGTGTTAAAGCAAAAGACACGACGTGAGAATAAAATATCTATACCGGTGACAATTATTTATTTTTATAAACATAAATTACACTTTTGAGAACAACTTTAATACTTTGTTGGTTATACCAAATCATACACACACATCCACAAAACATACACACATACATCTCACTGTACACACGCAACTATAATACAGTAAACGTAAGCCTCGCCTGGGCCCTAGGTTCGATGTCTGTTCCAATTCAAAATACTCAAAAGCAGAAAGTAAAAACTAAGAAAATCGTATTTTGAAATAATGAAGTAATTCTTACTCTTAACTATTTTAAATAAGTTATTTCAGTTTTCAGACAGTAATTATAATTAACAGTGAAAAGTTGCTCTTATTCGATACAATCTGCGAAATCAACTAAATAGCATAAAATGTTAAATTAATAGCAATAACTAACCTCAGCATAAGTACATTTAATATTATTAACAATTATTATTTTACACACATATAAGTAACAGTATAAACTTCTCTGTAACTCCAAATGGCGGTCCATAAAAATTTGCAAAAAAAATGATTTATTTATATAACTACGCTTAATAAATCAAAGTCTTGACCTAATCATCCAGTGACGTTAATTTCTAATTAATATGGTATTTGTATTTTTTTAATGTTCTGAAAAAAACGTAAGATGGCGCTGTGACACTATGGACAGAATAGAATTTTATAGTTAACATGAATGTTTTGCTTTTCACGTTTAAATTAGTCTTTTTATTATTTTCTGTACATTTATTTCACAAAAATAACCGCCAGCTAGATCTACATATCGTAGTATATACGCGGGCGATTGAGCTTAAGTTATCAATACTCGATAAATCCACGTCACAACAGAGTCGTGTTAACGCCCCGCTGGCGCGGCGTCGATGCGCTGTATCATTGACGCATTGACGTCTCCAACGAGAGGTTGGGTCGGCGCGGCGTCAACACTGCGTTAACAGCAAGTCGCGTTGACACTGCGTCAACAGATGCTTGCGTCGGCGCGGGGTAAGCACGCTGTCAGTCCTGCCAGTGAGGCGTCAACAGAGGTGCGATATCGATGCGTCAACAAAGATCGCGTCAACGCGGCGTTGTCAGAAAAGGTTCTCACACACGTACTGTTGACAGTCGTGTACGCGATGCAGCGTTGTCACATCGGTGCGATCAACAGAAAGTTATGACCAAAAGGTTACGATGACGCAGCGTCAACCGAAGGTTACGTCGACGCAGCATCAACAGAAGGTGGCGTCGACGGAGCGTCGGCGCGGCGTCTGCGTCGGCAGTCAGCAGCCCGGCGCCGACACCAGCTGCAGCTGCTCGCCGCGCGGCGTGGGCGCCGTCAGCCGGTGCCGCAGAGCGAACGCGGCCAGCACGCGCGCCACCTGCAGCAGCACAAGGACATTAACACACTTACTAACAAGCAGTACCTCTTGATAATATTAATATACATACATACATAGACTGACATTGTGTGTTTTGACCAAGGTCTACAATTATTATATATGAATGGTTACCCAAGCGTTCCGCGATACTATTTTCAAAGTATCAGAAACCATTTAGGTATTTTGACCAATCGGAACGAAAATGTATTGGGATTTATCTAATTTTATTAAATATCAAAACACTCATAGAGGTGATATTTTTTTAATTTTTGATTTGGCGACGTTTCGACACTCTCTGCGAGGTCATTTTCAAGCCAAAAATTAAAAAAATATCACCTCTATGAGTGTTTTGATATTTAATAAAATTAGATAAATCCCAATACATTTTCGTTCCGATTGGTCAAAATACCTAAATGGTTTCTGATACTTTGAAAAAAGTCTACAATTGCAATATTGTCAGTAATGTCTTTTGTCAAATTGTTATCATTTATGTCAAATAGTCAGTTAATCAACAATGTCTTTACGGTTAAACTTGAGGTCTTATAAAAAATAAAAAGGGAGATGTTATAAATATATAGGCTTGCGGGAGGCTTCCGCCGTGGGTAGTTACCACCCAACCGGCAAGTAATTTACGTTTCGGTACGATGTCGTGTAGAAATCAAAAGGGTTGTGGATTTCGTCCTGCTCTACCGCTTCCATCCTAGACTGCATCGCGACTTACCGTCAGTTGTGATGAATAAATAAAATAGAAAGGTCCGTTATACCTCCGCGGGCGAGTCCTCGTGCACGGCGTGTCCGCAGCGCGTCAGCACCTGCATCTGGAACTTGCCTGCAACAGGGCACGAGGGGATGCAGACGGCTGTACTGCTGCACTTTACATCGATAGCGCAATTCGAATTAAGAACTTATAAAAAATTAATCTTTCATTAGATTTACGTACAATAACTAACTAATTTATCATTTTCTGTACTTTGAACGACAATAAAAGGAAAATGTTGTTATTAAACGAAAGGTAACTCACAGAGATGAGCAAATAATAACTACCGCATGGGCGGCGTCGTGGTGGGTGACATGTGTAGGGGCGGGATGAGGCAAGGAACACAGGTAATGAATACCACTTATGTCGAAATAGAGGGGTTACCGATTTCGAAATTTTAGAGCTCGCAATGTGTTGCAAGACTGGAAATGCATGGACAGTGATATGGGTCACGTAGGTATGCATTGCTGTAATTCGTCCAAATTCCAATGCTATGGCGCATAGAACCATGCACTTATTATTATTTATACATATATTTAATATAATATATATGTAAAGTAATTACTGTAGTAATTCTTTAATTTGAATTTTGGCGCGTGTACGTGTCAGCTGCATCACGTGATCAATCGAGTTTAGGTTATGGTAATATGGCGATTTGTGAAAACGTCAAAAAGTAATGTACGTGTCATCCAAAGTTATTTAAGGAAGAGTAAATCAGAATTTATAAATAATATGTGGAAGGATAAACATTAAATGTCGTTTCTTTGTTTACAGGTTGGTTTTGTTTAATAAAATTGAATAATGTAAAACTTAGTTATACAGTATACTTAGAAATAAATGATAAAATAAAAACTTTGTTTACAGAGCAACAACCAGTTTATTCTTTTAAGCATTCCTTGAAAAGAGTTGATATATCTTATAAAACGACATTTGTGCTTGTGAGATCTACATAAACTTCAAATATGGAAAAACTCCGTTTTGGATTCGAAAATTTGCCATCAAGCGACGGAAAATCGAACATCATGTGTATAACCTCAATAGCAACAAGTGACGCTAAAGTTTATGCTATACCCGAAGAGTTTCAGTCAGTTGGTTACCACACCGAGCTCGTGAAGACGCCTGCTTATTCAAAGATAAAAAATAGTTTAAAGAAAAGATATCAAACTCGCAGAATTTGGATAACAATGACAAAGGAACTTAGAGAAACCTATATCGATGAAGATGATAACTTACAATTTAGTAACCAATACCTTGAGGAGGTTGATCAAAATAAAACCACAACAACGGCACAAATCAGTGAAGCAAGTGTATTAGAAAAGTTATTTGAAAAAATGACAGAAAATATACAAGAGGCTAAGGAACAGAGTTTAAAGCATATTGCAGAGAAATTTGTAATTGAAAAATTTACTAGCAAAAATAGCAATGCTAACCAATGGATAGAGATATTTGAAAAAGAGTGCCTGCGCTTTAATATAACAAAGGATGTGAAAAAAATTGAAATACTTAGACTGTTTATGGATAAAAGTTGTTTAGACTGGTACAGTTCCATGATGATAAAACTGACCATGGATTCTGAATGGTGTATTTGGAAAAACAAATTTTGTGCATCATTTACAAACAGAGGTTGGAACCACATTACTTATGCATTGTCGTTTAAATATAAAGATGGGTTATTGATGGATTATGCTTTAAAGAAAGAAAAATTACTATTGGATATGAGGAACTCAATTGATACGGGGACTTTGATAGATCTTATTGCGGCTGGTTTGCCGGAATTTATACTAGCTAGGATCGATAGAGAAATATTGAAAGATACAGTTGATTTGTTTAATGAAGTGAGGAAGTATGAGCATATGATGAATAAAAAGAAAAATTTGGTTTATAAAAAATATGGAAGTCAGACGAGCATCAATCTGAATGCAGATCGGAGCCAATGTAAAATTTGTGAAAGATTAAATAAAGGAATTCGCTATCACTCTGAATCTGCATGTTGGTTTAAAGGAAAAGAAGATGAGAAAGTAAAAAAAAGCCAAATTAAACATGTTAACAACTCAACATCGGTCATTGAAGCTGAACTGAATGATACTTATCAAAAAAACTAATAGGGACACCATTAATAAAAGTTAAAATGCTATTAAATGATATATTACATATACATGGAGTTTATGATTCGGGGTCAAATGTATCCTTGATTAATTCTAAGTTATTAAAACTAAGGGGAAAAGGGAACAGTACGAATGTAGCTAATTTAGTGACTATTAATGGTGTCAAGAAGACAAGTGGTTTGATAAACGTAAAAATTAAAATATTTGAAATTGAGGAAAATGTAGATATATACATTATTGATGAAAAGAATTTCATATATGACTTTCTCATTGGATTAGACTTAATAAAAAAATTTAAGCTAGTACAAAATGAAGATTTAAAAATAAGCCAGAAACAAGGCTTAAATAAAATGCATATAAAAATGAATACAGAAGAAGAAGGGGAAAATATAGCAATTGAAGAGTACAAAATAAATTTTAATGAAGGCATAAAGGAAGAAGAATTTGAAATAAAGATAAATCATTTAAATGAGTATGAAAAAAAAGAGATAAATAAAGTGATTGACGAATATAACACAGCATTTGCTAAAAATAAGTATGATGTTGGTACTGTTAATGGATATGAAGCCAGAATAAAATTATTGGTAGACAAGCACTGCGGAAAGAGACCCTATAGATGTACTATAGAAGATAAAAAAGAAATAGAGGAACAAATAGCAAACTTATTGGACAATAAACTTATTGAAGAATCCTGCAGTCCGTTTGCTGCACCTGTCACCTTGGCGTTTAAAAGAGAAGATAACAAAAAATCTAGATTATGTATAGATTTCAGGGAACTCAATAAAATAGTAATACCAGAGGCCCAACCATTTCCGTTAGTAGAAGACCTGGTGGCAAAAACGAGAAATTGTAATTATTTTTCAACTTTAGATATTAACTCAGCCTTCTGGTCTATTCCTTTAAAGATAGAAGACAGGGAAAAGACAGGTTTCGTGACCCAAGAGGGTCATTACCAATGGACTTGCCTCCCATTCGGATTAAAGACTTCGCCTGCCATATTCCAGAGAATATTAAGCAATATACTAAGGAAATACAAATTAACAGATTTTGCTGTTAATTATATAGATGATATACTAATATTCTCAAAATCTTTTGAAGAACATATTTATCATTTAAAACAGCTGTTAGAAGCTATAAAAAAGGAAGGTTTCAAATTGAAGTTCAAGAAATGCACATTTGCATCAGATTCTGTAAAATACCTGGGACATATAATACAGAGAAACTCTATAAAACCATTAAAGGATAACCTGATTTCAATAAGAAATTTTCCCATTCCAAAAACGCAGAAAAATGTTAGACAATTTTTAGGGAAAATAAACTATTATCATGAATACATTCCAAAAAGTGCAATAATATTGGATCCACTGCACAATTTATTAAGGAAAAATCAAAATTTCATTTGGTCTGATAAATGCCAAGAAGCATTTGAAGAAATAAAAAACTTACTATGCTCTCAACCAGTTTTAGAAATTTATGACAAAGACTTGCCAATCAAAATTTACACAGATGCATCAGTAGAGGGCATTGGAGCTATATTGAAGCAGATACAACCCGATGGTAAAGAGAGACCTGTAGCCTACTTCTCCAAGAAGTTAAATGGAGCTCAAAAGAAAAAAAAGGCCATCTATTTAGAGTGTTTAGCCATTAAAGAAGCAGTGCAATATTGGCAATACTGGTTATTAGGAAGATCGTTTACTGTTATTTCAGACCATAAACCATTGGAAAATATGAATTTAAAAGCAAGAACAGATGAGGAGATAGGTGACTTGATGTTTTATCTGTCACAATATGATTTTAATATTAAATATGCTCCAGGAAAAGATAATTTAGAAGCAGATTGCCTTAGTAGAAACCCTGTATTAGAAGAAAATGAAAATAATGATGAACTACTACAGATTGTGAACTTAATTAATCTAGAAGATATTTTAATGGATCAGAATAATAATGAAGAAATACAAAAGAATAGAGATAAAATCTTAAAAAGACAAAATATTTATTATAAAAAAGTTAGAAATAGAGAAAAAATAATACTATCAGAGCAATTCAGCATAAAACTTATAAAAAATATTCACAAGAACCTTTGTCATATTGGAATTCAACAAATGCAGAAGACACTTAGTCCACTCTATATAGCCAGAAACCTAACAAGAAATATCAAGGAAATATGTAGAAGCTGTTCAATTTGTAAAAAAAATAAATCAAGAGGACAAGAGAAAATTGGATTTATGTCGCACCTGGGTCCAGCCACTAGGCCATTTGAAATAGTCTCAATTGATACAATAGGAGGCTTTGGAAGTTCAAGGTCCACAAAGAAGTATCTACACTTATTGGTAGATCACTTTACAAGATATGCATTTATACTGACTTCAAAAACACAGGGTGCATACGATTTCATAAAATTAGTTTCTAAAATTTCTGAAACAGAAGATATTGGGATGCTACTTTCTGACCAGTATCCAGGTATAAATTCGAAAGAATTTAAGCAGTTCTTGCAGGATAAACACATACCTATGGTATTCACAGCAGTAAATGCACCATTCTCTAATGGCCTGAACGAGAGATTGAATCAAACATTGGTGAATAAAATACGATGCAAAATTAATGAAATTGGAAATAGTAGAGCTTGGACAACAATAGCCCATGAGTGTGTAGAAAAGTATAATCAAACTATTCACTCAGTAACCGGCTTCTCTCCAAGTTATCTTTTGTATGGTAGGAATGTTGCTGTTTTACCTGAAGAATTGAAGGAAAAAAGAACACAGAATAACTGGATAAGGGATAGGACAATAGCTCTAAAAAATACACTTAAATCACACAACTACAACAAACAGTTATTTGATAAAAAAAGGAAGTACTATGAATTTAACATTGGAGACATGGTCTATATAGAAAATGGGAATAAACTTAACAGGAAAAAATTAGATGAGTTGAAAATTGGACCTTTTAAAATTGAGGATAAAGTTTCTAAATCAATATACAAAATTAATATTGGGCACAGAAAAAGAGAGTCGGATCTATACCATATCACTAAACTTATTCCAGTACCTAAAATGGAAGTATATGAGACGCTATATAAAAGTGGAGTGTCTACATCTTAGAAGAAAATTCACATGAAAGTTTTCTTCTCCGTAGGGGGGGAGATGTAAAGTAATTACTGTAGTAATTCTTTAATTTGAATTTTGGCGCGTGTACGTGTCAGCTGCATCACGTGATCAATCGAGTTTAGGTTATGGTAATATGGCGATTTGTGAAAACGTCAAAAAGTAATGTACGTGTCATCCAAAGTTATTTAAGGAAGAGTAAATCAGAATTTATAAATAATATGTGGAAGGATAAACATTAAATGTCGTTTCTTTGTTTACAGGTTGGTTTTGTTTAATAAAATTGAATAATGTAAAACTTAGTTATACAGTATACTTAGAAATAAATGATAAAATAAAAACTTTGTTTACAGAGCAACAACCAGTTTATTCTTTTAAGCATTCCTTGAAAAGAGTTGATATATCTTATATATATATATTATATTATTATTATTATTATTATAATGGTGAGGCCCGCCATAGCGGATGCACTTCGACCCTATTGGATCTTTTGTACTCGCCCCGCCCTCACCTCCCCTATATCAGTTCAAACACCCACTCTAAGAGTTGGATGGTCGCTTTCAGGTTGGAGGCACAGTAATCCTCTGGTAGTGGATATGCCACCCCCAGGAGATCCATTCGCTTTCTAGCCAATCCGTCACATTCACACAAAATATGTTTCATGGACTCTGTGTCTTAACCATGACCAGGACCATGCACTTAATCGCAATTCAAGTTTTCATGACATGCCTCACCTTGCATCTGCCCCACGGTGAGCGCGCGGTCCAGCCCCTCCACGGAGGCCAGCAGCAGCAGGCGCGGCGCACGCGTGGAGAGGAACGCGGCCGACAGGCCCAGGAACCAGCCCGACCAGTGCCGCTCCGAGCGCGCCAGCTCCACGCGCCAGCGGTACCTGCCGAACACCTTCACATGTACAGCTCGCACGACATACAACACCTCACCTCATGCCGCCGCCCGGCGCCGGCGCAGGTCTGGCGAAGGGCGCGGAGTCCCCCTCCGCACCCTGCGGCCCCGCGCCGTCCTCGTCGCTCTCCTCCGCGATGACGTCAGCGCGCACGCCGCGCGTGTTCTGTACCAATGCGACTACAGATCGCACGACATACAACACCTCACCTCATGCCGCCGCCCGGCGCCGGCGCAGGTCTGGCGAAGGGCGCGGAGTCCCCCTCCGCACCCTGCGGCCCCGCGCCGTCCTCGTCGCTCTCCTCCGCGATGACGTCAGCGCGCACGCCGCGCGTGTTCTGTACCAATGCGACTACAGATCGCACGACATACAACACCTCACCTCATGCCGCCGCCCGGCGCCGGCGCAGGTCTGGCGAAGGGCGCGGAGTCCCCCTCCGCACCCTGCGGCCCCGCGCCGTCCTCGTCGCTCTCCTCCGCGATGACGTCAGCGCGCACGCCGCGCGTGTTCTGTACCAATGCGACTACAGATCGCACGACATACAACACCTCACCTCATGCCGCCGCCCGGCGCCGGCGCAGGTCTGGCGAAGGGCGCGGAGTCCCCCTCCGCACCCTGCGGCCCCGCGCCGTCCTCGTCGCTCTCCTCCGCGATGACGTCAGCGCGCACGCCGCGCGTGTTCTGTACCAATGCGACTACAGATCGCACGACATACAACACCTCACCTCATGCCGCCGCCCGGCGCCGGCGCAGGTCTGGCGAAGGGCGCGGAGTCCCCCTCCGCACCCTGCGGCCCCGCGCCGTCCTCGTCGCTCTCCTCCGCGATGACGTCAGCGCGCACGCCGCGCGTGTTCTGTACCAATGCGACTACAGATCGCACGACATACAACACCTCACCTCATGCCGCCGCCCGGCGCCGGCGCAGGTCTGGCGAAGGGCGCGGAGTCCCCCTCCGCACCCTGCGGCCCCGCGCCGTCCTCGTCGCTCTCCTCCGCGATGACGTCAGCGCGCACGCCGCGCGTGTTCTGTACCAATGCGACTACAGATCGCACGACATACAACACCTCACCTCATGCCGCCGCCCGGCGCCGGCGCAGGTCTGGCGAAGGGCGCGGAGTCCCCCTCCGCACCCTGCGGCCCCGCGCCGTCCTCGTCGCTCTCCTCCGCGATGACGTCAGCGCGCACGCCGCGCGTGTTCTGTACCAATGCGACTACAGATCGCACGACATACAACACCTCACCTCATGCCGCCGCCCGGCGCCGGCGCAGGTCTGGCGAAGGGCGCGGAGTCCCCCTCCGCACCCTGCGGCCCCGCGCCGTCCTCGTCGCTCTCCTCCGCGATGACGTCAGCGCGCACGCCGCGCGTGTTCTGTACCAATGCGACTACAGATCGCACGACATACAACACCTCACCTCATGCCGCCGCCCGGCGCCGGCGCAGGTCTGGCGAAGGGCGCGGAGTCCCCCTCCGCACCCTGCGGCCCCGCGCCGTCCTCGTCGCTCTCCTCCGCGATGACGTCAGCGCGCACGCCGCGCGTGTTCTGTACCAATGCGACTACAGATCGCACGACATACAACACCTCACCTCATGCCGCCGCCCGGCGCCGGCGCAGGTCTGGCGAAGGGCGCGGAGTCCCCCTCCGCACCCTGCGGCCCCGCGCCGTCCTCGTCGCTCTCCTCCGCGATGACGTCAGCGCGCACGCCGCGCGTGTTCTGTACCAATGCGACTACAGATCGCACGACATACAACACCTCACCTCATGCCGCCGCCCGGCGCCGGCGCAGGTCTGGCGAAGGGCGCGGAGTCCCCCTCCGCACCCTGCGGCCCCGCGCCGTCCTCGTCGCTCTCCTCCGCGATGACGTCAGCGCGCACGCCGCGCGTGTTCTGTACCAATGCGACTACAGATCGCACGACATACAACACCTCACCTCATGCCGCCGCCCGGCGCCGGCGCAGGTCTGGCGAAGGGCGCGGAGTCCCCCTCCGCACCCTGCGGCCCCGCGCCGTCCTCGTCGCTCTCCTCCGCGATGACGTCAGCGCGCACGCCGCGCGTGTTCTGTACCAATGCGACTACAGATCGCACGACATACAACACCTCACCTCATGCCGCCGCCCGGCGCCGGCGCAGGTCTGGCGAAGGGCGCGGAGTCCCCCTCCGCACCCTGCGGCCCCGCGCCGTCCTCGTCGCTCTCCTCCGCGATGACGTCAGCGCGCACGCCGCGCGTGTTCTGTACCAATGCGACTACAGATCGCACGACATACAACACCTCACCTCATGCCGCCGCCCGGCGCCGGCGCAGGTCTGGCGAAGGGCGCGGAGTCCCCCTCCGCACCCTGCGGCCCCGCGCCGTCCTCGTCGCTCTCCTCCGCGATGACGTCAGCGCGCACGCCGCGCGTGTTCTGTACCAATGCGACTACAGATCGCACGACATACAACACCTCACCTCATGCCGCCGCCCGGCGCCGGCGCAGGTCTGGCGAAGGGCGCGGAGTCCCCCTCCGCACCCTGCGGCCCCGCGCCGTCCTCGTCGCTCTCCTCCGCGATGACGTCAGCGCGCACGCCGCGCGTGTTCTGTACCAATGCGACTACAGATCGCACGACATACAACACCTCACCTCATGCCGCCGCCCGGCGCCGGCGCAGGTCTGGCGAAGGGCGCGGAGTCCCCCTCCGCACCCTGCGGCCCCGCGCCGTCCTCGTCGCTCTCCTCCGCGATGACGTCAGCGCGCACGCCGCGCGTGTTCTGTACCAATGCGACTACAGATCGCACGACATACAACACCTCACCTCATGCCGCCGCCCGGCGCCGGCGCAGGTCTGGCGAAGGGCGCGGAGTCCCCCTCCGCACCCTGCGGCCCCGCGCCGTCCTCGTCGCTCTCCTCCGCGATGACGTCAGCGCGCACGCCGCGCGTGTTCTGTACCAATGCGACTACAGATCGCACGACATACAACACCTCACCTCATGCCGCCGCCCGGCGCCGGCGCAGGTCTGGCGAAGGGCGCGGAGTCCCCCTCCGCACCCTGCGGCCCCGCGCCGTCCTCGTCGCTCTCCTCCGCGATGACGTCAGCGCGCACGCCGCGCGTGTTCTGTACCAATGCGACTACAGATCGCACGACATACAACACCTCACCTCATGCCGCCGCCCGGCGCCGGCGCAGGTCTGGCGAAGGGCGCGGAGTCCCCCTCCGCACCCTGCGGCCCCGCGCCGTCCTCGTCGCTCTCCTCCGCGATGACGTCAGCGCGCACGCCGCGCGTGTTCTGTACCAATGCGACTACAGATCGCACGACATACAACACCTCACCTCATGCCGCCGCCCGGCGCCGGCGCAGGTCTGGCTGTGATGTATGCACATACACACACCTAGATATGTGTATGTGTAGGTAGCTTACAGCGCCGCCGCGGTCTTACAATAAAGTCAGTTATGTACCAAGCCGTGTTTCATTCATACGTATCAGTGGCGACGAGTTATTTACAAACCACCCGCGTTTACTAAAAAAAAAAAAATGGCTGGAATTATTGGATATCTTTCCCCGTTTCAACCTAATTCACAAAATTGGGAGCTATTTGGAAGTAAACTAAAACAGTTTTTAGCATTAAACAAGATAGTATCGAAGGAGCAAAAGAGGGCTGTACTGATAACTCATTTATCGGACGAGGCGTACAGGTTACTTATTAACTTAGTGCATCCCAGTAAGGTGGAAGACACGGATTATGATGTGTTAATAAACGTTTTCGATAAACACTTCTCTCCCAGAAGGTCTACGTTTGCCGATAAGCAGAAATTTTATAGTGCAACGCAAGTGGCGGGAGAAGCGCTAGAAGATTTCGCAGCACGACTAAGAGGACTCTCAGTGTACTGCGATTTCGGTGACGCACTGGATGTGCTGCTCCGTGACCGATTTGTACTCGGGTTGGCGTTAGGACCGGAGCGCGATCGTCTTTTTGAAAAGGACGCAAGTCAACTGACATTTGCGGATGCGTTGGAGTTGGCGCAGAAGGTGTCGTGTGCAAGAAACTCCAAGACGACGACTGCAGCAGGTACAAGCCAAGAGGGGATTGAGGCCGGTATAAAAGAAGAACCGTTATACCATGCGACCGCCGGCAAGTCGCGTCACGCATCGTGTCACGCGTCGCGTCGTCAAGAAGCAGCTGTCACCGACCGAGAAGATGGCGCGCATCCAAAATGCAAATCCTGTGGGTTACGTAACCATCCTTCGGAAAAGTGTTATTTTCGCTTTCACCGATGTAAACGGTGTTTAGAGACCGGGCATATTTCAAAGGCTTGTGGTGTTAAGAAAGGTCATAAAATAAATAATATGCAAATAGAATCAGTGCCGAAAAAAAATGTATCGGATGGTAGATGTGATGGATCCTGTGAAGAATGCCAGGTATTCAGCTTAAGGTGCGTAAATCATAAACCTATAGTTATGCCGGTGTTGATTAATGATAGTGTACGTTTAGAAATGGAACTAGATACGGGTTCTAGCATTAGCGTGATTTCTGATGAACTGTATTATAAATATTTTCCTAACTCAACCTTAAGTAAATGTGTTATTAAGATATGTTTTTACAATGGACACAAAATCACTCCCATGGGCTGTTTAGACGTTAAAGTAAATTATTTAAATCGCACAAAACAATTAACATTGTATGTTATTAAACAGGGAGGCCCACCACTACTAGGGCGTGATTTTATGGCCAATTTTAACATTCTAGTATCGACGTCAAACAATAATATTGCTCTGGATCAACCCCACGAGTTGCAAGTGCAAACGCTACTCAATGAGTTCAGTGACCTATTCACGGAAGAACTAGGATGTTTCAATCAATTTGAAGTTAACCTACATTTAAAAGAAGGGGTGAAACCTAAGTTTTATAAAGCACGACCGTTACCGTTTGCAATAAAAGATAAAGTGGAAGCAGAATTAAATAGGCTCGTAGGGCAGGGTATTCTGGTACCAGTGAAGTACTCTGAATATGCTACCCCTATTGTTCCGGTACGAAAAGCAAACGGAAGCGTACGTATTTGTGGTGACTACTCGTTGACGGTTAATAAAGATATTCACATCGATCAATACCCATTACCTCGTATTGAGGAGATATTTGTGAAATTAGGCGGTGGTGAATTTTATTCCAAGTTAGACTGTAGTCAAGCCTACACACAATTTAAACTATCTAAGGAGTCTCAAAAACTCACAACCATCAATACGTCGAAAGGCTTATTTATGTACACGCGAATGGTTTACGGGTTAGCTAATGCACCGGCAATTTTTCAACGTGCGATAGAAAACTTACTAGCGGGGATAAACGGAGTTTCGGTTTTCCTTGATGATATTTGTGTAACCGGGTCGAACAGAGCGGAACACCTACAAAGGTTAGAACTAGTATTCCAAAGGTTGAAAGGAGCTGGTTTAAAATTACAAAGAAATAAATGTGTTTTCTTTCAGAAAGATATAAATTACTTGGGGTACGTTATAAATAAAAATGGACTACATAAATGTCCTAAGAAAATAGAAGCCGTTAGCAAGGCGCCGCAACCAACTGATGTCACGGAGTTAAAACGTTTCTTAGGAATGGTTAATTATTATAGAAACTTCGTGCCGCATGCATCTTCAATCTTGAGTCCACTTCACGAATTATTGCGTTCGGAAGCACGATGGGAGTGGGGAGATCGGCAACAAAGAGCGTTCACGAGGATCAAGTATGAGTTAACGTCAGACAGAGTGCTGACTCATTACGATCCGGAGGCACGTCTCGTACTCACCGTTGATGCCAGCCCCGTTGGCTTGGCCGCGGTCTTATCTCAAATAGGTGGCGATGGTGTCGAGAGACCTCTAGCATTCGCCAGTAGGTCATTATCTAGCAGCGAAAAAAATTATAGTCAACTTCACAAAGAAGCCACTAGTATAATTTTCGGAGTCCAAAAGTTCCACCAATACTTATACGGACGGCAAAAACCTTTTGTGTTAAAGACCGACCATAAACCTCTACTAGCAATATTCGGTAAAAAGCACGGTATTTCAGAGATGACAGCTTCTAGATTGATTCGTTATTCTATAATTTTGTCGGCCTATAATTACGAAATTCAGTATATCTCAGCGGAAAACAATACAGTGGCTGATTATTTTTCACGAGCGCCTTTAGTAAAAAAAGAAAATTTTCTAAATACGGCTGAACATGCGTGTTGCCTTTCGATAAATTCCATGCAATTAAATAGTTTACCGGTTACATATAGGGAAATACGAACAGCCACCGAAAAAGATAAAACCTTAGTTACTGTCATGAAATATCTTAAGTACGGTTGGCCGCGTAAAATAAAATGTAAAACTATTTTACCATATTATAAGTGTAGGAATGATCTCGAAATAGAAAAAGGCTGTCTATTACGAGGACATCGCGTTATCGTGCCTGCCGTGCATAGAGAACGACTGCTACAAGAGCTACACAAAACGCATCAGGGTATAGTTAAAACAAAATGTTCCGCGCGCGCTCGGTTGTGGTGGCCTAGCGTTGACCGTGATATTGAACAGCTGATCGGAGCGTGTGACGTGTGCGCAGCGACAAGAACCGCGCCGGCGCGCGCGCCCCCCGCGCCCTGGCCGCGCCCGGCCGGACCCTGGCAGAGACTTCATTTCGACTACATGCAGATCGGGCAAAAATTTTATTTAGTCGTGATTGATGCCTACAGTAAATGGCTTGAGTGTTTGGAAATGACGGCGGGTACTACGACTAGGGCTTTGATTACTAAATTAAAAATGTTATTCTCGCGCTATGGCCTACCTTATGTTCTAGTATCGGATAATGATACGAAAATAGTTTCGCAAGAATTTCAAAATTTTTGTTTAGAGAATGGTATTAAGCACATTACTTCGCCTATATATCATCCCTGTAGTAACGGACAGGCCGAAAATTCGGTAAAAACATGCAAAAAGATGATAAGATCGATTTTAGAATTTTCCTCAACAGCTAGTAAAGAAAAACTGATAGATTATTTATTTGAATATCGTAATACTGTGCACTGTACCACTGGGGTTACTCCGGCAATGTTATTGTTGGGTAGGAATCTACGCGGCAAATTAGATTTAATTATTCCGCCCCATAGTGTCAGTGAGCCCATTGATGAAATAAAGAAATGTCGCGCGTTAAAAATTGATCAAAAGGTTTGGGTGAGATGCTATGAAAATAGAAAACCCATTTGGCACAAAGGGGTAATAAAAAGAAATTTAGGTAACAGAATGTATTTAGTTAAACTAGAAAAGCAAGGATTAATCTGTAAGCGTCATATAGATCAGTTAGTAGCAGATAAGAGTTATTACAATAGTTTTTACGAGGACGATGACCTTAGCCTATCACCGCTGTCACCGCCCTCATCCAGTAATGATCCTTCCTTACCGTCTTCACCAGGCCCAGAGGTAGCAAGCGCACCAAGTGATGGAGTTCTCAACACAAATGCTAGTCCAGTCACGCAAAGCGAAGTTGAGGATATAGTGGTGGAGAGGGAAGGAAGGAGCGACGAAGGGGGAGATGGGTCGCCTACCATATCATTGGAGGTAGCTGAACAGCGAAACGAACAAAGTTCGGAGGGTAACAATAAAGCACCCAGTGTAGAAGGCGACCCACCTCAGCCACGTCTTGGGTTGAGGCCTAGGAAAAAACTGTTTAGCTATAAAGTATAAATGTAAGATAGGATGTTAGTTGTAAGTTAGGTTAATTAGATATTAGACCAATCTTATTAAGAAGTCCTTTGTAATAAAAAAAATATATTGTACACAGGTTCCCAAACTAGAGGGGGAAGAGTTGTGATGTATGCACATACACACACCTAGATATGTGTATGTGTAGGTAGCTTACAGCGCCGCCGCGGTCTTACAATAAAGTCAGTTATGTACCAAGCCGTGTTTCATTCATACGTATCACTGGCGAAGGGCGCGGAGTCCCCCTCCGCACCCTGCGGCCCCGCGCCGTCCTCGTCGCTCTCCTCCGCGATGACGTCAGCGCGCACGCCGCGCGTGTTCTGTACCAATGCGACTACAGATCGCACGACATACAACACCTCACCTCATGCCGCCGCCCGGCGCCGGCGCAGGTCTGGCGAAGGGCGCGGAGTCCCCCTCCGCACCCTGCGGCCCCGCGCCGTCCTCGTCGCTCTCCTCCGCGATGACGTCAGCGCGCACGCCGCGCGTGTTCTGTACCAATGCGACTACAGATCGCACGACATACAACACCTCACCTCATGCCGCCGCCCGGCGCCGGCGCAGGTCTGGCGAAGGGCGCGGAGTCCCCCTCCGCACCCTGCGGCCCCGCGCCGTCCTCGTCGCTCTCCTCCGCGATGACGTCAGCGCGCACGCCGCGCGTGTTCTGTACCAATGCGACTACAGATCGCACGACATACAACACCTCACCTCATGCCGCCGCCCGGCGCCGGCGCAGGTCTGGCGAAGGGCGCGGAGTCCCCCTCCGCACCCTGCGGCCCCGCGCCGTCCTCGTCGCTCTCCTCCGCGATGACGTCAGCGCGCACGCCGCGCGTGTTCTGTACCAATGCGACTACAGATCGCACGACATACAACACCTCACCTCATGCCGCCGCCCGGCGCCGGCGCAGGTCTGGCGAAGGGCGCGGAGTCCCCCTCCGCACCCTGCGGCCCCGCGCCGTCCTCGTCGCTCTCCTCCGCGATGACGTCAGCGCGCACGCCGCGCGTGTTCTGTACCAATGCGACTACAGATCGCACGACATACAACACCTCACCTCATGCCGCCGCCCGGCGCCGGCGCAGGTCTGGCGAAGGGCGCGGAGTCCCCCTCCGCACCCTGCGGCCCCGCGCCGTCCTCGTCGCTCTCCTCCGCGATGACGTCAGCGCGCACGCCGCGCGTGTTCTGTACCAATGCGACTACAGATCGCACGACATACAACACCTCACCTCATGCCGCCGCCCGGCGCCGGCGCAGGTCTGGCGAAGGGCGCGGAGTCCCCCTCCGCACCCTGCGGCCCCGCGCCGTCCTCGTCGCTCTCCTCCGCGATGACGTCAGCGCGCACGCCGCGCGTGTTCTGTACCAATGCGACTACAGATCGCACGACATACAACACCTCACCTCATGCCGCCGCCCGGCGCCGGCGCAGGTCTGGCGAAGGGCGCGGAGTCCCCCTCCGCACCCTGCGGCCCCGCGCCGTCCTCGTCGCTCTCCTCCGCGATGACGTCAGCGCGCACGCCGCGCGTGTTCTGTACCAATGCGACTACAGATCGCACGACATACAACACCTCACCTCATGCCGCCGCCCGGCGCCGGCGCAGGTCTGGCGAAGGGCGCGGAGTCCCCCTCCGCACCCTGCGGCCCCGCGCCGTCCTCGTCGCTCTCCTCCGCGATGACGTCAGCGCGCACGCCGCGCGTGTTCTGTACCAATGCGACTACAGATCGCACGACATACAACACCTCACCTCATGCCGCCGCCCGGCGCCGGCGCAGGTCTGGCGAAGGGCGCGGAGTCCCCCTCCGCACCCTGCGGCCCCGCGCCGTCCTCGTCGCTCTCCTCCGCGATGACGTCAGCGCGCACGCCGCGCGTGTTCTGTACCAATGCGACTACAGATCGCACGACATACAACACCTCACCTCATGCCGCCGCCCGGCGCCGGCGCAGGTCTGGCGAAGGGCGCGGAGTCCCCCTCCGCACCCTGCGGCCCCGCGCCGTCCTCGTCGCTCTCCTCCGCGATGACGTCAGCGCGCACGCCGCGCGTGTTCTGTACCAATGCGACTACAGATCGCACGACATACAACACCTCACCTCATGCCGCCGCCCGGCGCCGGCGCAGGTCTGGCGAAGGGCGCGGAGTCCCCCTCCGCACCCTGCGGCCCCGCGCCGTCCTCGTCGCTCTCCTCCGCGATGACGTCAGCGCGCACGCCGCGCGTGTTCTGTACCAATGCGACTACAGATCGCACGACATACAACACCTCACCTCATGCCGCCGCCCGGCGCCGGCGCAGGTCTGGCGAAGGGCGCGGAGTCCCCCTCCGCACCCTGCGGCCCCGCGCCGTCCTCGTCGCTCTCCTCCGCGATGACGTCAGCGCGCACGCCGCGCGTGTTGGGCAGCAGCGGGGAGGGCGGAGCGCTCTGGTACTCCTCTATCTCATTTGTAGCCAATTCACCGGTCTGGACACTGAAACAATTTTATTTTTATTTATTTATAAAACCATTAAAAAAATTACAATTTTTTTCTAAACTATTGTGCAACAAAAGCTACAACTGGCTTTACTGCACAGTTACATAATTACATTAATAATACATATACAAAGGCAGCTATTACTAAAAATGTTTTAATGTCACTTAGCCTTAACCACACGTAGAATTATGGTCCTTCGAGCCGGATAGAAATGTACATGCACAACAAAGTACAATACATAGTGACTCACTTAACGATCTGGCCGGGCATGGAGACGCGCGCCGACTCCACGTTGCGCACCTGGCCGCTGCGCACGCTGCAACACACAGTGGAGACAGAATACACGCCTGCTCTCGTGGGGGAGACAAGTATGAGCATTACAAAAATTTACTTCAAACTTTGATCTCTAACTAACATTACGTGTCTGCAGAAATGACTGATTCGTACAGTAGGTAAATAGGATAGAGAGGATATGTTAGCATAGATCCACCGTGATGCTCTAATGCGGGTTGGCGGGCTTAGGGTGATGTTTCATTTATTCACATAGTGATATGTTCATGATATGTATTACTGTTTAAACAAAACTGTAAAAATTGATAACTGTCAAAAGAGTTTATTTCTACATGGTTTCATTTCAGAAAATGTAAAATTTCCAAAAAAAAAAATACTGCACAAACAGTCAACGAGGCTTTAAACTAGCATACGATTGTTTGATAGATACTTTCAATTTGATCCTGTTAAGAGACATTATGATTGCAACTGACGTACCACCACTCTATGGCGTGTTCGATGCTGTTGAAGTGCGTCGGTCGGCTGCGCAGGAAGCTCTGCATGCTGGCCAGCGCCTCCATGGCGGTTCCTGACACATTCAGTTATTATTTATTATGAGACGCCCGCGAAACTATTGGGTTGTTCGGAAAAAGTTTTGACAAAAATACAAAAGGACATTCCGAACAACCTATCACATACTAAAATCTTCCTCAGGAACTACTCCATCTATTGGGGAAAACTACATAAATATATATTAAACAATAAACAGCGGTGCTGCATACCTTCTACAACGTCAATAACAGCCACTCCCTGTACGACGGGCTCCAGCGCGGGCAGGTGGGCCGCGCGCACCGCCACCGCACCGCCCATGGAGTGTCCCAGCAGGATGATGGGCGGCAACTCCGGGAAAAGCTTGTGGAGCACTGCGCCCACGTCACTGTATCGAACAGGGATTTACTTACAAATATGGCCTTTGCAGGCGCCACCTCCATTTACAATGGAATCACAGTAATCGTATTGAATTATATTTAGTATGTGGTTGACCTAGCATTGCTTAGGTATTTTGGTTTTGGTAATTATGTTTAGATACAAATTACAAAACAACGCCATCTATTGTTAAGTAGCTTTTAAAACAACATTTTCTAAAAATGAAACCTAGCTAGATTAATTAATTGCCCTCTGTATAAAAAATTCAATGAAAATCGTTAAAGCTGTTTCCGAGACTCAGATTTTATACATTTATCTAATAGCACACACTGTTGTAATTCCATAGTCCTTTCAGTCATCACATAGTATTTAAGATGTCTACTCACTTGACTAGAGTGTCAATGCTCAAATCATCAGCGTCATGCGCCTTGGTCTCACCGTGGCCGCGAATATCCATGGACACCACCTGGCAGTGGATCAGACCCACAATTTCTTCCTGGAATACATCAACACTTTATACAATACAAATTCAAATTCATTTGACTATAAAATGCAAAACTTAGTAAATACTAAAGTGTACTTCAGTTACTATATAATAAGTAATGTACTCTCAACTTAATTTCACAACGGCCGCCGATCTGATGTCAACACTGGATAAGACAGACTAGTCTAACAGTACACCAATCAAACAAATATAAAATGCTGGACTGATAATGTTACATGTATTGTGAGGCACTGAAACAAATCAGTATCATTTTACAGCTAGAGGCTTCTGCTGATCATTTCAACAATAAATATAAATATCATAGGACAATACACACATAGCTATATAGCTGCAAAGTAAGCATAGGTAGCTTGTGTTGTGGGTACTATGATAACTGATGAATACTTTAGATATATTAAATAAATGCTTATTATATACAGATAAACACCCAGACATGGAAAACATCCATCCTCATCACACAAACATTTTTCCAGATGAAATTGAACCAACAGCCTAGGAAGCAGAAGCAGGGCCACTGTCCACTGCACCACTCGTCCATCAATGTAATTAATATAAGAATGAAATACCCAATAAATATTTTTTATTGTGGGCTTAAAAGAGCAAGTGATTATAATATTGTAATCACAATGACAAAACCTACAAACAACACATGACAAATAATTGTGAAGACAAAAATTGCATTAGAAAAAAACAAATATCAGTAGGATCCTTTTAGTAATAATAATACAGATATGCTGTACCTACTGTAAACAATGCCCAGCTGAGGCCAGAATATCCTCCTCCGTGCAATGTGACAATCCTCGGCTGGTCAGGGTGCTCCGGCTCTGGAGAGAGGTACACCCTGAACACACCTCCCTCTGTCTCCACATCCACATACTTCTCAAAGTAGTTCTTCCATGGTACCGGGGAGTAGTCCTTACGCCGAGCCCCACTGAATGGCGCCAATCTATAAGTAATCATTCTCTGTTACTTTAGTTTATTTTTTCAAAATATCTATTATTTATATAAACATAAGTCGGGTTTTCCTTCCTGATGCTATAATTCCAGAACGCACAAACCGATTTCCACAATTTTGCATTTGTTGGAAAGGTCTCGGGCTCTGTGAGGTTTATAGCAAAGAAAATTCAGGAAAAATTTCAACAGAAAAGCAGGAATATCTTTGTTCACATGCAGCGCCATCTTTGACACATAGTATGTACTACAAACCAATATTGTAGGTAGATGGCGCCGGTGCGTGATACATTGTTTGACAGCTACTCATTGTTCTCTCAGTTAATTAGTTATCCCGCTATGGCGTCTAAATTTAGTTCTCCTAACATCAGCAGGTCAGCATTTTGATACTGATATGCTTTCATCATCGAAACGTTAATATGGTGATGGATTTAGAATTCGATCTGTTCAAATATCTATATATGTAGTACACGGTAGAGTTTGTTCGTTTGTTTCAATGGGCTAATCTCTAGATCTGTGTGTCGGAAAGTAAAATTATTTTTGTTTATTCTGAAGGCTAGACTCAAGAGTGAAATATATTATTTAATATCAATTTGTACTCATCAGCTTGCCAAAAATATATATTGTTAATGTTAATATACTGAAATGTTGTACAATGTTTAACAAAAATGTAGATCTTTAGTACACGGGACGGGACGGAGGATATTGCCTCAGGGGAAACTATAAAACAATTAAATTGAGAGGGGAAGCGGGGAATGAGCACATTTTGTATGAAAATCTGCCTTTAAAATTAGAAGGGAGAGACGAGACGAATATCTTAGCATTCCATGGATTCACCGTGCGGGTGCCGGGTCCATCGCGTGGCTGAGAGAAAAACTTCGAACAGAGCCCGAGACTTGTGACTCGGGTGTAGGTTTAAGGGTACCCTTTGTGACGCGCGTCAACACTCACCTCCTCTGTTCAAGTTATTCTCCCTGCCCAACCATATTCAGAAGGACCCTACTAGTGCAGCTTTGGACACTCGTTCCAATATGGAGCTTACTGCGCTTCTAGTAAGGCCAAGGTCTTTTAGCAGGTTGTAGAGAGACTTCGCTGGTATACCCCTCGCACCCACTTCTACCGCGTATAAACTAACCACATAGCCATTTTTGGTTAGTTCATTAGTAAGGTCATAGTATTTATTCACTTTGAATACATGGTCTTTAGGGATGTTTGTTTCCCACGGCACTGTAAGCTCAACAAGTACTATACGTTTGATTTGTTTGGAAAAAAGAAATATGTCCGGTCTAGATGTCGTAATAGCTAAGTCTTCCGGGATTTTATAGTGCTTATCATACGTGTCCATTAATATAGTCCAATCAGGAGCAGAGCCCAGAATTGAATAAGGCTTGCTGGTGGAATTTGTACTTGAGCCTGCTTTAACGAAGTTAGTTTGTCTTTTATTCGTCGTCAACCCTTTTTGAGCCCTAGCTACTGAAAGGCTTATAGCTTCACGTATGATTTCTAGTACTCTGTCGTGGCGGCGTGAGTAGAGACCCCTGTCCAGGAGCACCTTGCATCCTACCAATAAGTGCCTTGCAGTGCCCACTGCCTCACCACAGGTATAGCAAGATTTTTCCGAGGCTTTTCCCCATCTTACTAGGTTACTCTGATCTGGGAGAGTCAGTTGAAAGGCATTAAGATAAAATTTCAATAAGGCAGGAGACCAATCGTACAGCAAGGCGCGCCACTTCAGAGCCAGAGGGATGCAGAACTCGCCTAAGTTTAACCACTCGTTTTGCATTTCTAGGTTCATGGCATGCACTTTGTAGTTGTCGTCCTCATCTTGTTTAAGAAAAGATTTTATTATGTCTTGGTCTTCCTTTTTACGTCTTGCACCCAACCCAGTTCTATTTACCTGAGCCCCTGCCATAAATTGTTTGTAAAATTGAAGCCTAGAGTCAAGTTTTCCGGCACCCTCGTCTTTAGCAAGTGATGCAACTAGTTCGTCCTGGGACTTAACTAGAATGTGCATTCTGGTAACCCTGAGGTGTTTATAGAGTTCCGATGGCCTTTTTAGTTTTAACCCAAAATTATTGTAATCTCTGAATAGAGTTGAAGGGTCAGCCGAGAGTGCTAGACCAAACCAAGACTTCAATGTTTTTATGACATTTGCATCTAGTTCTGCCAATATCATAAACGAGAAATGGCCAAGTCAGACGTGAAGTGAGATAGTTGTCATAGACCCACGCTTTTTTTATATTGTTAATGGGCTGTTGGTCTACCTTATTGAGGTCATTTAAGAAGTTATCGACGACTACCTCAAGGGATGGTGTGCGTCCTTTGTAATCAATCTTTCTACCGAGGAACTTAAAAGGCAATGCTTCAGCGATGGTGGTTACACTTTGGCCACTAATAGAGAGACCCGGATCATAAGATGTAAATTTAGTATTTCGTCTCCCCAGACATAGACAGTGACATTTGCTTGGCTTTACCCTCAGCCCACCAGTCCATGAGCAGAACTCATCCACTACATTTAATAGCTCCTGACAGTGTTTTGGGTTTCGTGTCAGTAAAGCAAGGTCATCTGCAAAAGCTAAGATGGACTCTGTATATTTATTGTTGATTTTAAACCGATAGCCCCATTTCTTTTCTTGAACAATTAATTTATCTATTAGAATGTTGATGACTACATTAAAAGCTATTGGGGATAAGCAGCAACCTTGAAACAGCCCCACATTGTAATGTAGGGGTTTTGAGTACTCATTGTTTACTGCTATGGTGAATTTCAATTTTGAATAGTAAGAAGTGATTAAATCAATAACTAGATCAGGAAAATTGTACCACCTCAAGGCGAAAGTCAATAGATCATGCTGGACAGAACCAAACGCATTTTCTAGGTCTATCCAGCAGATCGTAATTTGCCTTTCATATTTTCTAGCATCCTTGACCCTAACTATTACCTAAGAGGTTTTCACGCGAACGAAGTCTCGGGCGACTGCTAGTTAAGTTATAATTCATACCTATGTACAAATTATCTATTATATAGAAACAATATTAATGTACTAAATTGTCATGCTGCTGGCTGCTTCAACAAAGATACATTTACAGTAATAATTATTTATAAGCAGTGACTTTTACATAATCAAGTCACTTCCTTCAATTTTATGTGCTAAAAATTACATTGTATAAATGTAATTCTACAACAACAACATGTTTTTTGTACACCTATTTTAAAAATAACTATAAGCAATGATAGAAATTCAGTACAATTTTATAATATTCAGTATATTTTTATCTTATGGTTTTAGAGATTATTGAAATATTTGATCCAGTCTTTGTGCACAAGGTACATTGTACCTGTTGATAAAGCAGGGTTGGTACCATTTCTTAGTTAATCTTGATATTACAATCAATACAAGTAACTATCGGTGCAATAGGCAAACAACTAACTGTGGCACCTTTGACCTTTCAGAATTCAGTCATCCAGAACAGTTACAGCTCTCTCAAAGCTAAAGCTTTGGGGAAAACTAATTCTGTTTATTACTCATAATAAAATTATTATATAGATATGATACAGCCTGAACAGACACTATTTATTATATTTTCATCGATTTTTATTCATAAATTGTTTTTAAAACTTACTTCGATATGCCGGATGTCCTCGGCATTTTCGGCGGCAGTTTATTCTTCATAATAGTTTTTTGTAACGACGACATTATATAATAATTCAATTAATTTGTTTTACAATAAAGATATTACGGTAAATACGGTAATTGTTTGTTAAAATAAACAACACGCCGACACTCAGCATTCATTTTCTACCAAATGTCAATGTCAAAGTCATACTCATAGTCAATGTTATGCTTGTTTGATTACAAAAAAATTGCACTGTTTAATAATTAAAAATAATCGATTTCATTTTAATCAAATTTTCATTGATCGATTTAGCTACCATCATCCTAGATAATCGGAATGTTTTGAATTAAATATCTATACTTTAATCTATGCTATCTGCGAAGCCACAGAGCTTCGACCATAAACGTCAAAAGGATGTCATTTGTCAAGCAAAGAATATATTCTCATGATATTCTCTATAGTTCATTTTTTTTTACGGAGACAAAAATGACATTTGAAGTGTAGCCAGTTTTTTATGCTTCGTAAATAGTAATGGACACAATCAATACTTGGAAATATTTTTTTTCATCTTTATCACTAAATATCGATTTTATTATAATATGTTGAAAATAATTTGTAATTGTAAGAAATTTACTTATTTATTTAATTTACACGATATTTTAATAATATGTATTCAACAAATAAATCTGTTGTTTAATTTCATCAAACGAAGCTTTAATATATTATGCTTTATAAGATAACTATTTTACATTACATTAAAAGTAAATTATAAAGTAAATATTAATAAAATTTGATTTCGAATTTTTGCTATTACAATTTTAAACTTAATTTTGTTTATTTTTTTTCGGGTAAAGACTTACTCTTTGATCAAAACGATGTTGGAATTCTCTCCCCATAACTCCTCGGTCAGCACGGTACCGCCTTGCATTACTTGGTGCTGGCCTCGCTGATATTATTTCTCCTGCGCATTCTTTTCTTCTTCCTTTTTTTTCTACGGATCGTTTTGGTACGGAGCATATTTGCATATCTGTGCCATTCATCCTCAATCTTTAGCATGCAATGAACCAGATTTTACGCATTTATGTCTTCCACTCCCTGAGATTCAGCTCTGATGTCTGCATATCCTTGGCATTAAAGAGAGCATGCCTCGGACTGTTCTCTTCTTCACAAAAGTAACATCGGGCATGGGGTGCCTTTCCTATAGCGAAAAGATAACTGTTAAACACTCCGTGTCCGCTGAGGGCCTGTGTCTCCTTGTTTCCTTTTTAGCCATATTTTTAAATCAGGGATAAGCTCCCGGGTCCAGCTTCCCTTCCCTGCTTGTGACCACTTTTCCTCCCACTCCGTCAGCATGCTCTCGCGTATATCGAGAGGACTTTTCTCTTTACTTGCGAATACTATTGCCCCCTCCTTGACCAGCTTCGATATACGGACGAGTCCTGCTATGACCAGAACAGCTTCTGTCGAAATTGTCCAATAGAAGCCGTAAATTCCTATAGCAAGACGCCTTTGCTCCGCTATCAGTTTTTTTTCGATATGATTCCACCTTTATGGCCTCCTTAAGTATAAGTGTTCCGTACAGGATGATGGAATGGGTAACTGAAGCCTTCTCCAGCTTGCTCGAGGACCTCCCTGTGTTGGCATTAGTCTACATAGGGCCTCAGTCAGTTTTTACGCTTTTCGGGCTGCTTCTTCGATGTGCGTCTTGAAATTTAGGCTTTTATCAAGCCACACACCTAGATATTTTATATGGTCTTTAGACGTCACCGCAGCACCCTGTACTAAAAACTTAATGGGCTGGAGTCTTCGCCTTCCACTGAACACGACTGCTTCCGTTTTTTCGGGTGCCAGAGCTAGCTGTTTGTCCTACATCCACGGGTTAATTCGTTCAAGCGCTCTGTTTGCCCGAGACATTAGGGATTGTTCAGTTTTGGCCACCACTACGAGAGCAAGGTCAGCAGTGAAATCTAAAACTTTTACCCCTTCTTCTTGCTTTAGCCCGAAGACCCCGTCATATAGAATATTCCACAAGGTTGGTCCTAATATGGATCCTTGTGGTACTCCGTTACTGATAGATATTACCTCTGTCACTCCTTTATTATCTTTGACAATTATATTTCTATCCTCCAGATAACTAAGTAGTTATCTGGAGGATAAAAATCATAAGTGATGTTCTGTGTAGCCGGGACCCGGGTAAATCTTTTTTCCTTATTTCTAGTAGGATTTTTTTCCAAGGAGCGGAGTTAAATGCGTTCCTGACATCGAAGCATATTATAGCGCATAGTTTTCTCGTTCTACGGGTCCCCTACCTTGCCATAACGGCAGTTTTTATAACACTGCTGATTGCCATCATGGTCGATCATCCTTATCTGAACCCGAATTTATGCTCTGAGAGACCTTCGTGTTCTGGTAGGAGCTTTTCTATCCTATTTACTAGGAGTCTCTCCATCAGCTAGCCATAACAGTCAAGCCGGTCTATATCCTGTTAGGTCGTCAACGGATTTATTGGCTTTTCTGAGTACGATCAGACTTGCTATCTTCCAGGCCGTCGGAAAAATTCCAGATTGAAACGCCACGTTAATAATCTGCTCTATTTTATCTGGTATAGCTTGGACGGCCAGCTTAACTATTGATCTATACTAATATTATAAAGAGGTAAAGTTTGTAAGTTTGTATATAGAGAACTGTCGGGGCTAATCTTCGGAACTACTGATCCGATTTAAAAAATTCTTTCACCATTAGAATACTACATTATCGGTGAGTATCATAGGCTATATTTTATATTTGTGTTGTATATATTAACCGAGTTATCACAATTTTTGTCGCGTGAGTCGAACCGCAAAAATCTATTAAATAAGCTTTATGCGCGTCCGCTGCCTTAACTATTGGGAATAATTGAAAGCAATGTATGGAAACTTTATGTATCTTAAATAGTTCTAAAAAAAGTCCGCAACAGCATGTATCTATCTTTTATATTTTGGCAGATATAGAACTTTTTGTGTTTAAATAAAATCATTTATTTCATATGCTTACGTTTACGTCATTATTTATACAACTAAACTTAAATCCTTATCAAACTAAATTATTTAATAATCACAAGAATCTTATAGAGATAAGACTTGCATTTTACAATAAGTTAATTAGTTACACAGTTTAGGAGATAATACAAAATTTCTAAAAAGCGCGACACGCGATACGTACGTACGAGTACCTACTGAATAGGCGTCAGCATTTTGATAAGTTTTGTAACTTTGTTCAATTTATTTGCCATAGAAGACCATATCTATACTATTAATATAAAGCGGAAGAGTTTGTTCGTTTGTTTAAACAGGCTAATCTCTAACTGCGTGTCGGATTGTAAAATTATTTTTGTTTATTCTGAAGGCTAGACTCAAGAGTGAAATATACTATTTAATATCAATTTATACCCATCAGCTTGCCATAAATATATTTTGTTAATGTTAATGTACTGAAATGTCATATAATGTTTAACAAAAATGTAGATCTTTAGTACCCGAGACGGGACGGAAACTATAAAAAAATTAAATTGAGAGGGGGAGCGGGGAATGAGCATACTTTATATGAAAGTATGTCTTTAAAATTGGAAGGGTACCTAAGGTTTCCACGCGGACGAAGTCGCGGGCGACTGCTAGTTTAGTATAATTCAGTTTATTTCTACGAATATACTATATAGCCAAACATGGGCGATACTACGAAGACAATTTAAGGTAACTATAAAATACTATTTTAACTGTCATATTCACAGCGTGAACTTCATATATTCAGAGTCTGAACTTTCACCACATTAAATGGTTTCGGAATCGTTACAACTTCTATCAAATAACATGTGATATGCAGCTATCTGACATATAACAGAGCTAGTTGTGATCATCAAAATGTAGTTAGTATATAAATAATTACCTTCATTTACTCACGTTTCGTCTTGAAAATAGTATTGCAAAGTAGTCTTTTTGTATTATAATACTATACCTTATCTTATTACCTTATATCTGATGATGAGATCCAGGAGAGACCGAGGGAAACTTTCAAAAATTGTAGGGACAATAAGTACGTTTGTTAATTTTTCCGGTAAGTATTTAACCACTACAATTTGATGAAGGTCTGGAGTCGATCTGATGATGGAGCCGATCTACATATAAGAGAACTCCTTGACGATTTACTGCAGTTACCTTGTGTTTGGGCTCGGTTAATATGTCTTGATGAGAACTTTACATTTAGATGGGCTGTGACTGTCATTGAGGGTCTGCAGATGAAGACGAAGGACAGTTAAGGGAGCTCTTTAACGGTTTACAGTAGCTACCTTGTGTTTTGGCTCGATTAATTTGTCTCAATGAGAACTTTACATTTAGATGGGCTGTGACTGTCATTAAGGGTCTGGCGATAAAGACGAAGGACACCTGAGGGAGCTCTTTAACGGTTTACAGTAGCTACTTTGTAATTGGGCTCGATTAATATGTCTCAATGAGAAGTTTAAAAGGTTATAATTTCCAGTTGGTTTAATGATTACTAAGTCATGATCCGATGATGAGATCTACGAAAACTCGAGGAAACTCTTCAAACTTTATAGGCACATTTGCAGGGATGTCGAAATATTATAACTAGCTAGTGAATATTGGTACTTATGGTTTAGTTCGTGTAGACTTTTTAGTATGTTCGTTGTTGATAAATCACTAAAAAGTATGAAATAAAAAAAAAATTAACAAAAAACAAAAACGCCTTCAAAACGCACTAAAAAGTAAAAAATAACTACGTCATTTACTTACTTTAATTTACTTAATCATCGGTGGCACCAACTTCATAGATGTGTATTATTTCATTCATGTGTGTATACGTATTATTGTAAAAAATAATTCTTACAACTATACGTCCGATAATTCGAATATAATCTGAACCAACATCATGAGGACAACACTATTATTTTTAAGCTGACCACATAATTTTTACTATTGACGTTTCTTGCTGTCATTTCTGTCTTCGTAATTAAAAAATGAACTTTACGTTTGTCAATGTCTTAATGTCAATTAGTGTCAATGTCAAGTTGTTTTTTCTTTTGCAACTTGCTATGATAACATGAATTATAAAAAATGAATGGAAACAACTTTTAACATTGCAATAACATTATCTATTAAAAATAAGTCTTAATGTAGCCATAATAATCATGGATTTTAATACTATATGTAGAATATGCCTTCAATCTTCCGAACTGACCTTCGATATTTTTACAAATTATTACGTTAAAAGAAATATTACATACTGCGATATGTTGTCGAATTTTACTACACTTAAGGTACGTTACCATTTTATTAATTAAAATGTTAATGTTATGCTACATTCAGATTTAATTTCTTGATCTACTAAAGAGAACCAGACCTTCCTCATAGGAAAGAGAATTTCAAGTGTACAGCCTCCACGCTGCTTCAGGGCGAGTTGCCGACCTAAGTATAGTTAATAATCATCATTTCCAGCCTGTAGAAGAAGATGGCCTTCCTCGACTGATTTGCAAAGAATGTAGTCGTCAACTAAAAAGATCATACACATTCAACATACAATGTATAGAAAATGACCAAATACTGAGGCATTACTTAGAAAATTCAATAGTTGCTAAACCAAAAGATGCTCAATGTGTAGTAGGTGTTGAAGTCAAGAGTGATCACTTTGAGGAGCACTTAGAGCTGATGCTGAAGGAGAACAAGCTGTTTGATGATGGCGTCAAGTCTGGTAAGTCATCACTTTTTAGCATTTTTCTGCATCGCTCTAGCTCTGAAGTGGCGCGCTTAGCTGTACGATTGGTCTCCTGCCCTATTGAAATTTTATCTTATTGCCTTTCAACTGAAAGGTCTCCCTGGAATCTTGAAACTGGAAATTTCTCCCAGATCAGAGTAACTTAGTAAGATGGGGAAAAATCTTGCTATACCTGTAGTGTGGCAGTGGGCACTGCAAGGCACTTATTGGTAGGATGCAAGGTGCTCCTGGACAGGAGTCTTTACTCACGCCGCCATGATAGAGTACTAGAAGTCATATGTGAACCTTTCAGTAGCTAGAGCTCAAAAAGGGTTGACGACGAATAATAGACAAACTTACTTTGTTAAAGCAGGCTCAAGTACAAATTACACTAGTAAGCCTTATTCAATTCTGGGCTCTGCTCATTTTTGGACTATATTAATGGAGATGTATGAAAAGGACTATAAAATCTTGGAAGACTTAGCTATTTCGACATCTAGACCAGACATATTTAGTTTTTCCGAACAAATCAAACAAATAGTACTTGTTGAGCTTACAGTGCCGTGGGAAACAAACAACCCTAAAGATCATTTATTTAAAGTGAATAAATATTTTGACCTTACTAATGAACTAACTAAAAATGGCTATGTGGTTAGTTTATACGCGGTAGAAGTGGGTGCGAGGGGTATACCAGCGAAGTCTCTTTACAACCTGCTAAAAGACCTTGGCCGTACTAGAAGTGCAGTAAGCTCCATATTAGAACGAGTATCCAAAGCTGCTCTAGTAGTCCTTCCGAATTTGGCTGGACAGGGAGAATAACTTGAACAGAGGAGGTGAGTGTTGACGCGCGTCATTAAGGGTACTCTTAAACCTACACCTGTGTCACAAGTCTCAGGCTCTGTTCGGAGTTTTTCTCTCAGCCACGCAATGGACCAGACGCCTGCATGGTGAATCCATGGAATGCTAAAATATTCCTCTCAAAAGTAATAGTTTTATTGAAGTTGGACCTTTTTTTGTAAAAAAGTAAAAATTGTACAAAATATTAAATATTTTTTTATCTTGTGAAATACATTTGCAGAACCTGATAACACAGAAGGTGACAGTTGGGACGCAGATGACGATAACATGGCTCTGGTTGAGATCAAACTCAAGAAAACATTGAAAGGTTGGTGTTGAGATGTTCACTACACTTACGAATTTGATGCTGCACACAGCAATATGCAAGTGGTATTAAATGTTATATTATATCTGATCTTATGTCTTTGTCAAATAAACAAAATAAGTAAAAAACTGGATGTTTATAGTTAACATTGTAGGCTCAACATAATATGAAGATGCTCTCATTTCCAAGTACATATTATGTTATGTATTGACTATTGGCTATTTGATCAATACTTCTTTTCAGAGTTTTAGTTTTATTAAAATACATTGATAATAACTAACTTAAAGTAACTTCTGAATTGAACAGTAAATATATTATTTTCTTTGAAACTCAATTTCCTTTTTTGACTGTTATTTTTTATATTGCACTAAAAAGTATTTATTTGTTGTAGAATTAAATCACAATAGAAATGGAAAAAGTGAGAAGCTATGGGAAACAGGGAAGGATTTTGATGATTTATTATGTGATGCCATCACACCAAAGAATACTGTCAAAGGTATATAGTACTCCGAGGTCATTTCCTAATTCCCTTCTTTCATTTTCTTGTATTAAGTTATTTCAAATGGTAGTATACATGTCTTATTATCGTTCAGATAGTTTTCATTCCCAAAAGTAAATTTTAAGGATTCTATATAAAAAAAATATTGTGAATTTATTTTGACCTAGACAACTTTGACGGCCGAGTTGCGAATTGGTTACGACCTTGCTTCTGCGTCTTAGGCTGTGGGTTCGATACCCATGTCTGAAGAATGTTTGTGTGATGTGCATGGATACTTTCCAGTGTCTGGGTGTTTATCTATATATTATTAGTATTTATGTATAATGTAATTATATAAAATATTCATCAGTTATCATAGTACCCATAACACGAGCTACCTACCTTACTTTAGGGCTATATAGCAATGTGTGTAATTGTGTATATAATATTTATATCTGCAAAAATTAATATAAATGATATGTTATTTAACATTATTACTTTTGAATATCTTGTTTAGATATAGCAATAGGGAATGGAGAGGACAGACTGCAAAAAAGAGGGGAAAGGAGAAAAAAAGGTTAGTATTTTACTTGATGTGCTTTCCTTTTCAAATTCTCGTATAAAAGTGTTTATGTTCACACCTAACAAAATATATTCGAAGTTCTGTAGTA
Organism: Mycalesis mineus; assembly: GCA_034621355.1. NCBI lineage: Eukaryota > Metazoa > Arthropoda > Insecta > Lepidoptera > Nymphalidae > Mycalesis > Mycalesis mineus. Next base: position 14,075,294 of record CM067902.1, read on the forward strand.
GTGCTTGATGACGCTATTGACAAAGTGATGTAATATGACTATGGTTTTCAGATCCAGCTGTGCCAATCTCCGCTCCACTGCAGAGTGCCGAGCCCGCGCCCGCGCCGGACAGCCGCATGGCTTCTCAGTGCGACGTGTGCGGCAAGATCATCAGCACCAAGAGCAACCTCAAGGCGCATAAGATCTGTCACACCGACTCCCGACCCTACAAGTGCACCCTCTGCCCCGCCGCCTTCAAGTGAGTTTAGCTTATAAGCATCTCATCAAACTTGACTGAATTGCTATGATTTATATTGTATTATTTATTATCAATCAGTATGGTTTTTGAGCAAAATAGTTATTGATATAAAGTAAAATAAATTGACCCCAGTATGCTTCCTTGTGGAACACCACTGAAATTTGTAATGGAGTATAGTGTTTCATCTTGTTTCTAATGGTAGTAATTTGTTGACAGTGCATTCTATCAGTTATGCGATTCCCTAAATTCCATATCTTCCTCAGGTAGATAATGAGAGACAAAATCAAATGGCTTAGGTCATCCTATAAATAACTGATTGTCTGAGATTTGACTTCCTGTGCCCTTATAATTTTAGCAATATTTCGAATATTGTTCTAAATATCCTACAACATGACTGTACGTTGTTTGTGTGACGTCACAGAGGCCACAGCGCGCTGTTCCAGCACAAGCGCGTGCACTCCGGCGAGACGCCCTATCACTGCGAGTACTGCCCCAAGCAGTTCAGTCGGCGCGCCGGCCTCGTCAACCACATCCGCGCGCACACGGGTGAACACTACTACTACGCTCACACTATTTATTATATTTAAAGAGTTCATGATATTTTGTATACAAGGTGAGTTTGAATTATCTGCCAGCGTTGAAACTAGAGTAAATGTAATGCATACTGATAACGACAGCGGAATAAAAATATTTCTATAACCAGTAACAAAAAACTTAAAAATTACATACAAAGTATCTACTCTCTTAGGACATTTTGCATAACACTGTCCATTGCATTCATAAATTAACCACGGAGTCACCCGAGATACCGAACGAAGGTTTATCTTAAAATATAACGAAGGTATATCGTAAACATTCGATTGCTACTAAATAAAATACGGAAAGAAAAGCCAAACGACCAAAATCTCCCAGTAGACCAGACCTGAACTAATAAAAAATAATAATAATCGGCTGTCAGAAATCGAACACGGAACCTTCGAAGGACTAAGTAGGTAGATATGTCCCCATCTGTACACTTTGGAACTGGTAAAAAATAAATGAAGAACGAAATAAACTTTTAAATAAGCACTTAAAACTAAATCAGCTGATATCTATGCCAAGTTCAATAAACTTTCCTGTTAAATTACCTATTGTAAAACGCGGGCGGCAAATGTTTAAATGCGAGTGCTTGTCGGCGTCCGCGGTAGCGAACAGAAAAAGCGGTGCCGTTGTCGGTCTTTTAGAAGGCCGACAATTGCGCCGCGCCAGTTTGTACGCTCGCTGCCGGCATTTCAAACAAAGTTTCACCCTATTAATGAAAAGTTCATTGACCTTGGTAGTCGATCAGCTGTTACGTTTGTTATTTTGATCAATTCTAGTGTGTACGTAGGTACCTAACTGCCTTGGGGTTAATGGCTGGCTGGCATTGGGGTTAATTTACAGATACGAGCATATTGGATGGTGTTATGCGTACTATCGTAAGTGATAGATATTGTGTAATGTTTTTAATTTCTTTTTTTATTGATTCTGGGAACAATTTTTTTTTTCTATTGTAATCTATATGCATAAGAATTGTTCCAGTTTCGACGCTGGCAGATAATTCAAACTCATCCTATATACAGTCGTAAGAAAAAAATTAAAAGTTATTACTTCACATTAAACATTTAAATAGAATCATACATAAAAATAATTAAGTTTGTATCTTATTTCATATTAGAGAAAAAAGTAATTTATAATAAAATAAATCCTCTGAATTGGTCAATTATACCCACGGTAACCCTAGATTTAAAAATGCTGTTGTAAAATAGGCGATGAATCAGTTCTATCTAATTTCACATTACTTAACATATCATGAGCATTTGAGTGGGTATAACATAATACTTTTATTGGTACCATCTTATTGATTAGAGTAATATACGCTGAAAAATGGTCGAAGGGTCGCCAGCATTCTTTATAAATGCACGGTGTGACGGCAACCGGTTTCGTTGATTAATTGAGTATGCTGGCGCACCACAGGGCGCGTTGTTGGCACTCACACCTTTTCGAATACATATCACTGATGACAGTGCGAGTGACGAACTTTATAAAGAGTAGGAGTACATTTTATTATATTTTGTATGTCGTCGTGCAGGTGAGAAGCTGTTCAGCTGCACGATCTGTTGCAAGGACTTCGTGCAGAAGACGCAGCTGTCCATACACATGAAGAGGCACAAAGGCGACAAGACGTACCTGTGCCAGGTCTGCGGGAAAGGTAACGTGTATATTACAAGCGTACGCACACAGCACCGCGTGAGCAATTGGCTTGAAGTATCTATACATGTGGATGGGTTCGCAGGTTTCCCGATCCAGTCGGACCTGCGCGTGCACCAGCGCACGCACAACGGCGAGAAGCCGTACGCCTGCCACCTGTGCGACAAGACCTTCGCCACGTCCGGCAACCTGTCCATCCACGTGCGAATACACAACAAGGAAGTCAGGTGAACTCTACTTGTTCCATACGTGATAAGGTTGCGCAGGTTTCCCGATCCAGTCTTACACGGCTAGTATTGTAATGCCCGCTCCTGTCTTCTTCAGCGAAGTTTTAACCTTCAAAATGTTGTCTCAGTAACGTACGCGGTTCCTTTATTGTGGAACAAAAAATCAGACATTTAGCACAATTTGCGTTTGCGGACCTTTGACAGTGCCGCGCGCGCTGTACGGAGGAAGTTTAAAGTAAGCTGTTCGAACTTCCAGATACAAATGCAAGGAGTGCGATCGTGGCTTCGTGACGTGCAGCTCGTACAACGTGCACCTGAAGCGGCACAAGGGCCAGCGCGACTACCTGTGCGAGTGCGGGAAGACCTTCTACACCTCGTCCGCTCTCAAGCAGCATAAAGTGGTGCGTACCGATCACTCGCCTGAGCACCACACAACACCTCTCTCGTAGACATTCATTGTAGTCTCTTCACGAAGTTTTCCTCAACATCTTTCACATCCGGTATGCAATAAATATAATTCACTAGCAGATGTCCACGACTTCACTATAAATATCTTGTAACCTATCAAAAATGTATGTAACCTTTTTCTTAAGGAAAATGGCTATGACAAGGTATCCTCCAAAAATAGATATTTCATTGGGGACTTTTTGTAGTCCTTATAAAGAGAAACCATTATTTCATCCATTGTTATGTTATATTTCAAACAGATAAAGCAACGTTTTCGATCATAGCTCCCAGGAGGCTTAAAATGCTCTGACTTTTCCTACAACTACTGTCATATTTCATGCAGTATACATAAAAACTTAAAAAAAAAATGATATACTTACACCTTCCTCAAGAATTACTCTTTCTTTTAGTGAAGACCGCATGACAGTTCGTTCAGTAGTCTTTGCATTTATCGCAAACAAACAGACAGACAGCGGCGTTGTCTATACTAATATACTAATCTATACTAATATTAGAAGTAAAGTTTGTAAGTTTGTAAATAAAGTTCTGTCGGGGCTAATCTCTATTCACCAGTCGAATGCTACGTTATCGGTGAGTGTCATAGGCTATATTTTATATTTGTATTGTATATATTACCCGAGTTACCACAGTTTTTGTCGCGCGAGTCGGACCGTGAAATTTATTAAATCGGCATTATTTCGCGTACGCTGCCTTAGCTATTGGATATAATTGAAAACATTGTATGAAAACTTTATACATCCTAAAAAGTTCTACAAAAAAGTCCGCGATAGCATATATATATTTTTTAATTTTGGTAGATATATAACGTTTTGTGTTTTAAAAAATCATTTAATTCATATGCTTACGTTTACGTCATTATTTATTCAACTAAACATAAATCCTTATCAAAATAAATTATTTAATAATCACAAGGATATTATAGAGATAAGATTTGACTTTTACAGTATGTTAATTAGTTATATAGTTTCGGAGATATTACAAAATTTCTAAAAAACAACAATGCCGCTATATCGTCCAAATTAAGTTGGCCTCCTCCGTGTTCGTTATACGTACTGAATAGGGGTCAACATTTTGGTGCTGATATTCTTTGAGAATTCGATCTTTGATCTTTTCTTTCAATTTATTTGGCATGGCAGACCATATTTACATAATATACGAAAAAATTTGTTCGTTTATTTAAACGGGCTAATCTCTAGATCTGCGTGTCGGATTGTAAATTATTTTGTTTATTATGAAAGCTAGACTCAAAAGTGAAATAGACTATTTAATACAAGCTATACACATCAGCTTGCCATAAATATATATAGTGAGTTTGAACATACTGAACAACAGCGAAATAAAAATATTCCTAGAACCAGTAACAAAAATCTTAAAAATTGCCTACAAAATATCTATTCACTTAGGATATTTTGCATAACACCATCCATTGCATTCATAAATTAACCTCACCCACCCAAGGTACCGAACGAAGGTATGTCTTAAACATTCGATTGCTACCAAATAAAATAAGGAAAGAAAATCCAAACGACCAAAATCTCCCAGTGGACCAGACCAGAACTAATAAAAGTCGTTTAAAAAATAATAATAATCGGCTTTCAAAAATCAAACACGGAACCTTCGAAGGACTAAGTAGGTAGATATGTCCCCATCTGTACACTTTGGAACTGGTAAAAAATAAATGAAAACGAAATAAATTTTTAAATAGGCACTTAAAACTAAATTAGCTGATATCTGTGCCAAGTTCAATAAACTTTCCTGTTAAATTGTAAAACGCGGGCGATAAGTGTTTAAATGTGCGTGTTTGTCGTCGTCCGCGGTAGCGATCAGGAAAAGCGGTGCCTTTGTAGGTCTTTTAGAAGGCCGACAATTGCGCCGCGCCTGTTTGTACGCCCGCTGTCGGCATTTCTAACAAAGTTTCACCCTATTAATGGAAAGTTCATTCACCTTGGTAGTCGATCAGCTGTTACGTTTGTTATTTTGATCAATTCTAGTGTGTACGTAGGTATCTAACTGCATTGGGGTTAATTTACGGACACGAGTATATTGGATGGTGTTATGCGTATTGTCGTAAGTAAATAGATATTTTGTAATTTCTTTATTTATTGATTCTGGGAACAAATTTTATTACTATTGTAATCTATATGCATAAGACTTGCTCCAGTTTCTACGCTGGCAGATAATTCAAACTCACCTTATATATTGATAATGTTAATGTACTGTAATATCGTACAATGTTTAACAAAAATCTTTAGTACACGGGACGGGAAGGAGGATATTGCTTCACGGGAAACTGTAAAAAATTAAGGGGTAGTGGGGAAAGAGCACACTTTATATGAAAGTCTGTCTTTAAAATTAAAAGGCTACCTAAGAGGTTTTCACGCGGAAGAAGTCGCGGGCGACTGCTGGTTTTGTAATATGTAAGAATATATCGTTCGCAGGTGCACACGGGCGTGAAGAAGTACCAGTGCAAGGTGTGCGAGCGCAAGTTCTCGCAGACCAGCCACCTGAGCCGACACTTCCGCAAGGAGCACGCCAAGCCCAACGCGCCGCTGCCGCCCGCCGAGCTGTACCGCCTCGTGCTGCCCGACGACAGCCGCGCGAACGTGTTCACGAACAAGCACCCCCACGCAGTCAAGTTCGAGGCTTCATAGTGCAGAGTGGACCAGCCACCTGAGCCGACACTTCCGCAAGGAGCACGCCAAGCCCAACGCGCCGCTGCCGCCCGCCGAGCTGTACCGCCTCGTGCTGCCCGACGACAGCCGCGCGAACGTGTTCACGAACAAGCACCCCCACGCAGTCAAGTTCGAGGCTTCATAGTGCAGAGTGGACCAGCCACCTGAGCCGACACTTCCGCAAGGAGCACGCCAAGCCCAACGCGCCGCTGCCGCCCGCCGAGCTGTACCGCCTCGTGCTGCCCGACGACAGCCGCGCGAACGTGTTCACGAACAAGCACCCCCACGCAGTCAAGTTCGAGGCTTCATAGTGCAGAGTGGACCAGCCACCTGAGCCGACACTTCCGCAAGGAGCACGCCAAGCCCAACGCGCCGCTGCCGCCCGCCGAGCTGTACCGCCTCGTGCTGCCCGACGACAGCCGCGCGAACGTGTTCACGAACAAGCACCCCCACGCAGTCAAGTTCGAGGCTTCATAGTGCAGAGTGGACCAGCCACCTGAGCCGACACTTCCGCAAGGAGCACGCCAAGCCCAACGCGCCGCTGCCGCCCGCCGAGCTGTACCGCCTCGTGCTGCCCGACGACAGCCGCGCGAACGTGTTCACGAACAAGCACCCCCACGCAGTCAAGTTCGAGGCTTCATAGTGCAGAGTGGACCAGCCACCTGAGCCGACACTTCCGCAAGGAGCACGCCAAGCCCAACGCGCCGCTGCCGCCCGCCGAGCTGTACCGCCTCGTGCTGCCCGACGACAGCCGCGCGAACGTGTTCACGAACAAGCACCCCCACGCAGTCAAGTTCGAGGCTTCATAGTGCAGAGTGGACCAGCCACCTGAGTCGACTCTTGGGCAAGATGCACGCCAAGCTCACCCGCAGCTGCTGCCCACAGAGCTGTACCGCCTCGTGCAGCCTGTACGGATCGAACGTGTTCACGAACAAGCACCCCCACGCAGTCAAGTTCGAGGCTTCATAGTGCAGAGTGGACCAGCCACCTGAGTCGACTCTTGGGCAAGATGCACGCCAAGCTCACCCGCAGCTGCTGCCCACAGAGCTGTACCGCCTCGTGCAGCCTGTACGGATCGCACGTGTTCACGAACAAGCACCCCCACGCAGTCAAGTTCGAGGCTACATAGTGCAGAGTGGACCAGCCACCTGAGTCGACTCTTCCGCAAGAAGCACGCCAAGCCCAACGCGCAGCTGCTGCCCACAGAGCTGTACCGCCTCGTGCAGCCTGTACGGATCGCACGTGTTCACGAACAAGCACCCCCACGCAGTCAAGTTCGAGGCTACATAGTGCAGAGTGGACCAGCCACCTGAGTCGACTCTTGGGCAAGATGCACGCCAAGCTCACCCGCAGCTGCTGCCCACAGAGCTGTACCGCCTCGTGCAGCCCGTCGACGCCGCGCGAACGTGTTCACGAACAAGCACCCCCACGCAGTCAAGTTCGAGGCTTCATAGTGCAGAGTGGACCAGCCACCTGAGTCGACTCTTCCGCAAGGAGCACGCCAAGCCCAACGCGCCGCTGCCGCCCGCCGAGCTGTACCGCTCACCCGCAGCTGCTGCCCACAGAGCTGTACCGCCTCGTGCAGCCTGTACGGATCGCACGTGTTCACGAACAAGCACCTTCGTGCAGTCGAGTTGAAGTCTCCTAGTGCAATGTTGTTGTAGGAGATCAGTGCAGCGAACAGCAGATACTACTGCTATAAGATCATAATCAAGGCAATATAGTGTGTACTATTGAAATATACAACCAAGATGTCATCAATCAAGTCTAGCTTTTATATGCAGTGTGAGACATACATTTGATTTATGCACTATTGCAAATCTATATTCTATATCTATACTAACATTATAAAGAGGTAAAGTTTGTAAGTTTGTAAATAAAGTTCTGTCGGGGCTAATCTTCGGAACTACTGATCCGATTTTAAAAATTCTTTCACCAGTAGAATGCTACGTTATCGGTGAGTGTTATAGGCCATATTTTATACTTGTATTATATATATTAAACGAGTTATCACAGTTTTTGTAGCGCAAGTCGGATCGCAAAAATCTGTTTTTACGCATACGCTGCCTTAAATATTGGATATAATTGAAAACATTGTATGACAGCTTTATGCATCTTAAAAAGTTCTACAAAAAAGTCCGTGATAGCATATATCTGTCATTTTGGCAGATATATAACTTTTTGTTTTAAAAAATCATTTAATTCATACGCTTAAGTTTACGTCATTATTTATACAACTAAACTTTAATCCTTTTCAAAATAAATTATTTAATAATTACAAGGATATTATAGAGTTAAGATTTGCCTTTTGCAGTATTTTAATTAGTTATATAGTTTCGGAGATATTACAAAATTTCTAAAAAACAACTCTGCCGCTACATCGTCCAAATTAAGTTGACTTCCTCCGTGTTATGTTATACGTACTGAATAGAATAATGAAAGGGGTCAACATTTTGGTACTGATATTCTTTGAAAATTCGATTTTTGATCTTTTCTTTCAATTTATTTGGCATGGCAGATCATATTTATATAATATACGAAAAAGTTTGTTAGTTTGTTTAATCGAGCTAATCTCGAGATCTGCATGTCGGATTGTAAATTATTTTGTTTAATATAAAAGCTAGATTCAAAAGTGAAATAGACTATTTAATACAAGCTATACAGCTTGCCATAAATATATATTGTTAATGTTAATGTACTGTAATATAGTACAATGTTTAACAAAAATGTAGATCTTTAGTATAATGTGATTCAAATAAGAATAAAAATGAAACTGGCGCCTTCTTGGACCAACTTCATACTGAAAACAGCGTAAAAGTAGTGTTAGCACAAACACCGAACACTAAAAGTCACGTTAAAATAATATATTATTTTTTATATTTAAACTTTATTATTTTAACATAACTAAAGTAATATATCATAAAGTGTCAATCTAAGATGGCCGCCTCGCTCCTAATGACAAATAATAAATAAAATAAAACCTAAAGATGACGAGGTGGACAATGTATTAAGAAGCCACGCACACGAGTTGCCAAGGTTGCCTCCACACCATAGACCTTAACCCTATCGAATTTATTTGGCACCTCATCAAAAGCAGAGTGGCGGACGAGAATGTAAGCCAGCTAAGAAGTGGCTTTCCTTTTTATTTTTTTTAAAGGATATTTTATTTCAGTAAAATCTTTTTTACAGACACTCGTATTTATTTACATAATATTTAGACCTCTCTGATAGTGATTGCTCAAACTCAGAAGAGAGTAAAGATGAAAATGTATATTAAAAATATATTTATTTTTTGTTTCTGTACCCTTTTTGACATCATACTACAAAGTCTGAAGTTGTCAATCAATGCGGTTCAAGATGGCGCTAGCTTTTTCCTATTGTTATTTGAATCGCATTATAAACGGGACGAGACCGAGGATAGGTATTGCTTCACGGGAAACTATAAAGAAATTAAATTGAGAGGGGAAGCGGGATAAGAGTACACTTTATATGAAAGTCTGTCTTTATAATTAGAAAGGTACCTAAGAGGTTTTCACGCGGACGAAGTCGCGGGCGACTGCTAGTAGCGTTATTGGAACGAAGTTCCTTATCGCGCGTTGTGAAAGGGGGCTAGACGGAAAAAATTGGTACGGAAAGTTGTCACGACACTTTGATCAAAGGATCTTGCCGCCGCCTTTGATGTGTGTGCGCGTGAGTGGCGGGGGGCGCCCGCGCTGTATGCTGTCTCGCGCTCTCGTGGCGCCCTCTGGTGTTTCGGTGTACAAAAACAAACGCGTGTGTGGTACGCGTTTAAGTTTATATAACATTATATTTGTTAATAATAAAAAAAAATATTATTATTACTTAAAAAAAATAAAATTTTATTACAATTCCTTCACTAATTAATCGAAAGGAACTTTGTAAGTTGCAAATCAATCAATTACAGGGATTACGATTTTCTTCAATTTTGAAGATTCATACATTTGTATGTATGTAACATTTCTACTGCCTCAATATTAAATTTCTATGACAACGAATGCTCTAGGCTCCTTCGTAACGTTCTGAAGACCCGAACGAGCTGGCATGAACTAGCAGGTGATGATGACGACAGAAGCTAGGCTCGAGGCTAGGCCCACGAACAGAACTTGTGATTGTGTTACGTAAAATACTCAATTTTGCTAAAAATCCCTGCTTCTGAAACAGTACCTGAGTCTTTGAACAAGTCACTAGAACCTTTTTTAGGGTTCCGTACCTAAAAAGGAAAAAACGGAACCCTTATAGGATCACTTCGTTGTCCGTCCGTCTGTCAAGACCCTTTTTCTCAGAAACGCGTGGAAGTATCAAGCTGAAATTTATATCAAATACTAAAGTCTGCTGTCCCTTAGAGTCGTGAACAAATCAAGCTTCTAGGGCAAGGCAATCAAAAGATACAGCTGTTTATGCCAAAAATTTCCCTAATTTTCGACACGGTCAATTAATCAAAACCTAACGGATAGTTCCCGTAAATTTAGGATCTTGAAATTTGGTACGAAATAACGTTATATAGTATTGATAATGGAAAAATTACGAAAACTGTAAATTTTTAGTTGCATCGTATAATAATAATGCTTTTAATAATTTACACTTATCCCCTTTTCTTATAAACCCGTAAAGATATTAAATTGAAATTCATATCTAATACTTGGCTCTACAATACCTTTAAGCTGTAACAAAATCAAACTTATAAGACAACACAGTCAAAGGATATAGCAATATAAGCCGCATATTTAACTCACAATTAGACACAACTAAATCAAAACCTAACGGGTAGTTCCCGTAAACTTAGAATTTTGAAATTTGGTACGAAACAACGTCATATAGCACAAATAATGAAAAAATTACGAAAACTTTAAATTTTTAGTTACATTATTATATTATAATGAAAATATTTTTCATAATTTACACTTAACCCCTTTTCTCATGGACCTGTAAAGGTACTGTATATCAAATACTTGGCTCTATAATACCTTTAAGCTATAACAAAATAAAACTTCTTAGTCAACAGAGTCAAAAGATACAGCACAAGCCGCATATATAACTCTACTACTCGCAGCTAGTCCTAGAATCTTGAAATTTCGCATGAAGCAATGTTTAGGAATAATTCCGAAAACCTTAAAATTTACGGAACCCTCGGTGCGCGAGTCCGATTCGCACTTGTCCGGTTTTTTTTACTAATTACGAGTGCAAAGTACAGAAAATGTTTTTAATAGATAATAATAATACTATAATTTTTTAATGTGAAAAAAGAACTGTTAAGCTAATTGTGTAAAATATTTGTTGTGTTAAGACGTAAGAGTAACAAATAAACAATGTTACTTACATTGTTCCAAGAGATCTGATAAAGTTTTAATTTATTTAAATTATTTATTTTTTTAAGAACGATTTGATATTATTGATAAAATGTAAATGACTTTCTGTATGATTTTAAATTTTGTGATATTCAGTATCTATCTACTGGATTTTTCTTGACAATGTCTCACAAAAACAATAAAATACAAAAATAATCAAATGATATATTTTATTTACATTTCAAATAATTGGTACCTATTTTATACAAATCAATGACTGACCGCAACATGCCAGCGACTCGACTGGCGCCAGGCGATGCTCACGTGCAGAGCAAAAGAAAAGAAATATTGCGATACAACAAAAAAACATTCATCTATAAACAAAATAACAAAATGTGAACTAAACAACTTATTAAGCGCGCATCGAACAACACAACACGCTCTGCGTAGGGTTCCGTAGTCGTCAGTCGAAACAACATCTCCGCTATAAACCTTTCATTATAAGGTTTATGCTCTAATGTATAATCTAATGTAATGTATAATTAAATCGCCCGGCAAATTAAAAAGAATGGAGGTTTTGGAACAGTTTGGTACATTTTTATACAGTTGGTACTGTTTGGTAATTGTTTTTTATGCGCAAAAAGCGATATTTTTATTTGCCGGGCGATTTCAATCTATTCACGTCTACTGTCTTCATTCGCCAAATTCTAAATGAATGTAGATGATACGGATAAACCGACCTCATACAACTGAATACACAACATCTGGACAGTAATAGAATGCCCGTCTCTCATCCAGACAAAATAAGTCCAGAGATTGATCAGCATCCGTTGCGACACTAATCGCCGGCAACTAATGCAAGGTAAGAATTTTTTTCTGTTCACAAAAATAAGGCGAAACTCGAAATTTAATTTGTTTACAGTTTTACTGAGTACCACGGCACGACCGCTGTACCGACTGTCGCAATATGTCCGTATGTCGACTATGGAACCCTAAATATATATTTTTTTATAAATAAAATTTACTTTGATAACAACTAAATTGGAGTAACAAAAGTAAAAGGAAAGACGCATCGAGGTGTGTGTCTTAACCAAATGATCCGACGTGTATTGTACGTGGCTGTGATGACACTCCATCATGTGCGTTCCTAACTCGTATCTATCTATCTCTATCTAATGCGATTCTTAGAGAGAGAACTGAAACCTATTCATTTTCTATGAGGGTACTTATGAGGGCGCTAAAATAAATAAAATATATTTCTAAAAATTGGTTAGTATTGTGTCACCAATCTTTCTTATAATACCGAATTCAATTTAAATATAAATAAATAAATACCTCCGTCAAGTTAACATGACTTACAACACAAACTGAACGTGATGTTATAACTTCATACAGAATAAGTAATTCTGAGGAAATGCTGATTTTGAATTACATAATTATAAATTTTCAAGTTTTACAATTAACAGAATGTGAAATATATACAATTTTTCATAATAAAAATTGTAAAGTTATGACATTTTGAACGTAACATTTTACAAAATTTCTGAGTCATAAAATATTTGCAGATTGCTGCAAAATATGTTTTATACATTGACATATTAATACTATGGACTTCGGGTCTAATGCAAAATTTACGTCAAAAGTGTCCCAAGATATTTTATACATACTAGGATGTATTTATGTTTTTATACACACAATAACATTGTAATGTATGTCTTATCGTATTGTTATACAGTCTAATTTGCAACGGTCTAATTGCATGCAATAAGTAATCAGCTTCGATTGACGGTTACCATGGCAGCCTTTTTTTGACATGACAGCTTCTCGTGAAAATAGGACAACATAAATGGTATGGAGTCGGTAGCTTTCAAATTTTTTTGGCATCTTATATTTATATATTATATTTACAGCAAATTTTATTTTTATATATAGGTACATATCCCTGACCTCTATATGGTGGGATAAATCTTGTACCAAATAATAATTGTTGTAATTATCTTGTATAAAATAATAATTAGTTATAATAATAATTAATTACAAACCAAATCCATTAATGTACAAAATGATATGCCACTCGACATAGTTCTTTACTTTGAAATTTTAAATTCTCGATATATTCCTCTTTTTAATTAAACTGAAAATATATTTTTTACTTCAATGACGTTAGATCACTTTTTTAAATAACTGTTCCTAATTTCATGTAGATAATTCTTATAGTTATCAAATTAATATACCATTATGGTAAAAGTTATTTGATTAATATTCATGGCATAAAAAATAAAAATTTTTAAATTGAAAATAATCAAATTATTTTCATTCAAAAATTAAGTAATTAAATAATTATAATGTTAAACAACAAAATAACTCTATGCAGTCGTTGTTCTAAAACATTCTATTGCTCACGGCAGATCCGAACTAACATATTGGTTAATTAGATAAACATATTGCACTCCTTCTATCCTAGACGCGGGTAGCGTATGGGAAAAGGACAGATAGATACTTTTGTTCATTTTGGTTGGTTATGCAATTCGTTTCTATAGTTTATTAAAATTTTAATAAAATTGCCTGTTTCTAAACAAAATAATACTTTAAAATTATCAGTAAATATTTACTTACTGAAAATATGGTACACCGTCTTCTTTTCTCACCTTACTCGGGTAGTTCTTACAAGTTTTTTATAACACATTACGGCATTATTGACGTGTATTCTGTCATTCAGCTAATATGAGACTGAATTGCGATTGGAAATCATTTCGCGTTTTGGCTTACTTTTGGTTCGGACACTTTTTATCGCTGACCCGAAGTCCATAGTATTAATATGTCAATGGTTTTATATTTCTAAGTGTAAACAAACAAAATTAAACATTCTTACTGGGTTTAAAATGATTGTCTAATAATAATAATATTTGTTCCTTATTAGCTACATGTACAAAAATTACTAGTTTCTCCATTAAGTTACTACACCTGGACAGGAAGGAAGCGAGTTGTTGTGACGAGACACTGCAGACGTGCAGCTCGTGTACTGGCGAGGGGCATCAGCACTCGACGCGCAATCTAGTACTAACTTGTTTCATACAAATGTTGAGTTTGAAACACGAACTGAAGGACAACGGGACTGACTTTCAATAACTTTGATTTTTTAGATTAATATTTATCCCAAACAGCAGAATGAGTTAAAATATGAAGAATAAAATTTGGTACAGACATAGATTGTAGTCTGGTTCAGTACAAAAGCTACTTTTTTTCTTAATATACCGCATGGTGCCGCTACTTTGAGATAACCTTCATTAATTTTATAAATACAAAAGTAACTCTTTCTGTTAAATTAAGGAACCAATTTAAATTAAATTTAGCACAGAGATAGTTAAAAACCTGAGAGGCCATGGGCTACATTATTTTAAAATGTAATAAAAACAATGGGAAGCTTAAGACAAGGATTCACAGAGATAGTCACAGTGTTACGTAACGGCGTCAACAGTCACAAGTTCCACATCCAACTCTATCAAACAAGTTTGAACTACAGATGCACACAACAACATGATCAGTAAACGAGGGTCATTTGCTTAAGATGTACCCATTATAGAGATACTGCTTTAACAAATGACCCTGCTCTACCTTCGCCTTATCTCTTATCAACATCATAAGAACACTTGCTACAAGTCGATCTTGGGCCGGTACTGCAGCCGCAGCGGCGGGTCGCGGAACCTCCAGCGCGTCACGTACACGAACTTCAGTGTGTGGTCTTTGCCCAACAACTCGTCGTTGCACAGGATGTCGATCTGCAATATACAAACAAACACACGTAGATGATGTCTGCCAACCTTGGAGCAGAACGAGCGGCTGACATTTGTCATGCCAACACATTTGTGACATCAGAAACATCATATCGCTGTATAGGTCAACGGTAGGTAGAATCATAGTCTCTAATATTGTATTACTTAATAAATATTACAATATTAGAGTTGGATTTGCCGTCCAAAATTAATGCAGCTTGCGAAATAAAGTTACACAACTTTGACCTGGCTCACGGAGAAGGCTTTCTTAGAAATTGTGGAGTTTATCAATAGTTAACGGTGTTCATCGTTGTAGTTCATCTGTAAGTCAATAAATTGTTTATTTGCAAACAAATGCATCAATTTACTATTGCATATAGTTTCTGTCATAAAAATAACAGAAAACAATCTTAAAAGTGAGGTAACTTTTGTCCGCTCTCGCATATCTGTCTTATTTTTATTCGGCTGCACTATACTTGTCACAATGCTGTTTTGCTATCCTTACGTATTAATAAACAAAATCATCCTGCGACTGTCTGTCTGTCTGTCCGCCATAAACTCAAAAATTACTAAACAGACTGTCATGTGGTTTTGATCAATAGATAGACCGGACCCTGAGGTAGGTGTCAGTGTATTTGTAACGATTTTATGCAAATTGGATAAAATTGAACTACTATAAAGTCTGAAATGACATATATCTATCTTTTGAGAGAAAGTGATTTGTTCTCCAGTAAAGCTGACAACCAATTGTGTTAGATACCTAGGCATGCTCTTAGTTTGAAAACTAACCAGGCGCCAACATATCCAAACAAAAAAGGAGGAATTAAAGTTAAAATATAGAGGCTTATACTGGTTGCTTTCAAGAAACCCAAAGCTCTCAACAGACAACAAGTCTTATAGCATCAACTTTGGGGCTCTGCATGTGACTCATACAACAAGCAGAGGATTACATCCTAAAGTAAATTACTAGCGCCCCACGGGTCATAAAGAACAGCAACATCCATGACCACTTTCGCATTCAAATCTGGAGGAAATCTTCAGAGCAGTATAAATTACTAACTGATATTAAGAAATGAAGAAAAAAAATTTGGTGTGTTGGCGGAATATAAAGTTGTCTGTAGTGGAAAATGACTATATACTCACTTCTCTATATTTGTCCATTCCATTTAAGACTTTCTTAGCTACAAATTTTTTGAGATGTGTAATAGTGGCCTGAGCTGAACATCGGATGAAGCTGCGTTTTAACGTCCTGAGCGATGTTGATATACATTCTAAGCACACATTCACCTGCAAACAAAAACATTATGCATTGTGTTACATTTGAGAGTGTACCAGTTGGAGAAGTAGTTCATGGCGACCTTGAGTTAAGAGTATATAGTTTGAGCCTGCTCAATAGACCTAGCATGTGTCTCTTGACTTGTCTTATGCAGAATAAGTTATACATTTTTTATTTTGACATTTGTAGCGTCGCCTGGGTTTCAGCTGATATTGTTGTTTACAACGCACAGGTTATCATGCGGGGCTTAACACCCTTTCATCTTGGTGTTACAGTCATATATCTTTCATTCTATTGCAAGGAAAGGGAGTGAGATTACATGTTACATTATTATTTTTGGTCTTTTCCTTCATGACATACTTATGCTATTGACACATTCCAGGCCTATAGGTCAATCTAAATATTTTATTTTGTTAATTGGATTATATTCAATTGTATATTTGAGAACATTCAATCATTTATTCCTTCCATCAGTTCAGAAATGTGACTGTCTATAAATATACCAAAATACATATTCTCACCTGTTCATCTTTTCTATGTGAGTCTGTGTTGTCAGGCTGCTCAGGCTCATCCCCTGCGCCTGGCTTGTCAGCCGCCAGGGCCGCATCCTTGGGACATGGCAGCCCTCTGGCTCGGTAGAAGTCTCTTTCCCTTTTAATTTCATCTGCAAATATATGGATAGTGTTATTGTATTTTATCACTAATAATGCTTCAAGAAATGAAGAAGCAGCCAGATGCCACTTTAATGTACATTTTAGTTGCTCGTGATCAAGTACTAACCTATAAGATCTCCTAAGTAACAAACAAGGTTATAAAATAGATGTTTTAAAAGGACCAGTGTTTTACTGTCTTCACTGTGAGCCAAGAACCAGTCTATCAAAGTGATTATTACAGAATGTTTATTGATGTAGTGCAACTCACTGTCCTGCAGGTCAGGCACCAGCTTGTAGACAATGTCCTGCATGGTGCGGTCGAAGCTGATGTACTGCAGTGGATGGGACTGGTGGATCACAATGTTGCATGTTGGACATGTGTTGTTCTCCTCCAGGTGTTTCACCAGGCAGCTCTTGCAGACTGGAATGTTAGCAGATCAATTTTGTGATCAAACAGCATCAATATTTGTCATTTTGTGGTTTAGTTTGTTTTGTCTTTCAGCTATACACACAGACAATTATTTTTATACCCACAAAAAAAATGTTACAAATGGATATGGCTAATTTTAATTGAGTAAGGGGGAACTATGTTGTTGTGTGTTATGTTAGGGAACAATTTAAGTGCTCACCAAAAAAATTTTTATACCCTAAGACTTAGTACCGAATATTATAAATCGACTCCACATAAATTAAATCCACACTATACCGAGGTTTCTTAAATATAACCTTTCAAGTTCCAAAATAAGTATACATACATCAGAATAATTTTATGTTTTGTTCAAATATTATATTTGCTGACCAAAATTAATAAATGCTCACCAAATATTGTTTTACTGAAACATTAACATTAATGCCAAATACTACAGATCTAATTTCCTTTAGTGTAATCAAATTATTCAATCTAAACCCAAAATATATTATTGTCAAATTAAGATAACTTTCGTTTTCCTATTTTTCACAAGCAACGTGCACGGCCACCACCAGTAGAGGGCGTTTAGGCGGCCGGCCGCAGCCCCGCGCTCCTCTTTCAGTCATCTCTGTGTAAGCGTAAAGGTCAGGTGTGTGCCAAGTATAGTTGAAGCTCCTCTACTTAGTTCTGAACCTGATTCTGACCAAGAAAATAATCTATTACGAGCGAAACGAAGACGCAAACAAGGAAGATCTTGGGTCTTTGTCAAGAAATTTTCAAATATTCGAGATGCCGAAATTTTTATTAAAAACGAAAGCGTTTGGTCTTTCCAAAAGGTACATAACACTCAAGAAGGCGTAAAAAGATATTATCGTTGCAATAAAGTAAAATGGCGCGGATTTCAGTGCTCGGCTGCAATTCATTTGTTATTCGAATCCTCGTCAGACGATGTCATATTATACCGGACGGAAGAGAACCACGACCGTGATTCTTCCGAATTCCTCACGAGCCGAGGTATGTCCGTGGAAACCCGTAATGAAATAGATAAACTATTTGAACTCAAACTGAAACCAAAGGCAATTATGAATGCCTTATCAAAAAAAGAAGGAATAAAAGTACCATCTAAGACGCAATTGAATAATTATCTGGCAAAAATTCGTCAAAAAAAGTACGGACCCCCTACTATTAGCTTAGGAGAACTGAAAACATGGCTTGTATCTCACTCACAAATTCCTGAAGATGGGCATACTACCTTTGTGGTTTCCTTCGATGTTTCTGATGATGACAGAAACCCTTACTTTCGTTTTATGGTATCAACTAAATACCTATTGAGCCTTGCATGCAATTGTAAAATTATTCACGCTGATGCAACCTATAAATTAATTTGGCAAGGTTTTCCAGTTCTCATCATTGGAACAACAGATCGTGACAGAAGCTTTCACCCATTTGCTTTAAGCGTAACATCCTCAGAACAAACTGCTGACTTTACATTTTTATTTATGGCACTCAAGGACAGTGTCTTTGCTATACACGCTGAATATTTGACTCCAAAAGTATTGATATCTGATGCTGCAAAAAGCATACAAATTGCGTTCTCAAAAGTCTTTGGACCAGCTGTCACGATAAGAATGTGTTGGGCACATGCGAAAAAAAATATTCAGAAACGAGTGGAAAAATCAGTCGACAAATCATTGCACAAAGAAATCTTGTCTGACATAGATGCTTTGCAGTGTTCATCATCTTCTGATGTCTTCGATCGTGCGTGCGAAAGTTTCTTGGCTAAGTGGAAAGATCAAAAAGAATTTATGAATTACTTTCAAGACGAATGGTTGATTATAAATCGCAATTGGTATTTAGGAGCTCTTCCAGATACTCCGGCAACGAACAATGCGCTAGAAGCATTTAACCGAACTATAAAAGACGAAAATACTTTACGTGAGCGTCACCCATTGTCACGCTTCCTGGTGTTAGCCAAAGATATGGTAACAGAGTGGTCTAACAATTATGTTAATAATAAGTCAGTTTCCCAACAACCCACAATTACTCTCAAACAATGGACTGATGCGTACCAATGGGCTAAATTGTCTAAAAGACTACCAGTCAAACACTCAACGGAATCACCGACTTTCTACAGGATTCCAGCTGGTGAGACCGTAGAGTGCAAAACTTTTGAAAACGACTGGGAAAGTTTCGACGATTTTAAGCAACAGTTTTTTAGTGAATGGGAAGTAATGATACCATTCAATAGTGGTGATTGGCTGACCGGTAGATGTAATTGTCCTGCATACCTAAAACAATATGTCTGCAAACATTTACTAGGTTTAGCAATCAGGTTAAAGTATGTAGAGCCACCTCCTGAAGCTAGAAATATTCCTATCGGTGAGAAGAGAAAGAGAGGACGGCCAGCAAAATCTAAAAAAGCTTTATTGACTTTATTTCTTTCATTTTGTAAGTTTTCTCAATAATTGATTGATTGTAACTATTGTGTTCCTTAAAGTGCCATTGATAATATTATTATTCTTAAGTACATATTAATCTTATAAATTACTATAATAAAAATATGTGAATGTGATTTGTTTTGTTGCTTACTTTAGTCATTGTTTTGCAGTAATAAATAATTAAAAAATTATTTAACTACTTTTACCATTACTCTTTTATTTTTGTTTCTGTATTTCCTTATTATACTTTATCATAATATTTTTATTAAATTCATAAAGCAATAAACAAGTAACTTATGTTTGGGGAAATCAATATTATTTTTTGTTTAAAAAAAAGAATTCAATCGACCATTAGTTTTTTCTCTCAGCAAAGATTACTAAAAAGAATGTCATAAAATACAATATTGGTAATATCTATTTAGCGATAATACAAAATATTTAGTCTGTAATTAACTTTAATGGTGCTTGCATACTTTTATGGCAAGCAATAAAAAGAAAATTAGCTTCATTCGTATAATAATTCATGAAACACAATTTGGTGAGCATTTATTATTTTTGGCAGGTATTGCGAATTTATTGAAAGTAATATAAGTAGATTTCTGGTAGGAATTTAAATACAAGCCGTTATGTTATATGACCTGTCTTTTGTACTTATTGAAAATTTAAAGCTAGTAATTTATTATTTCATTTATATGTTTGAATTTACTTAATAATTGTACTTAACAAGTGTCGTGCGCTGCTCTAGCAGGCTCCTACCAGGTTTGGTTGGGCAGGGAGAATCATTTGTGGTGAGAAGGCGAGCGTTGACTGATCACAAAGCCTACTGCCTTGTTGCATGTCTCTGTTCAGCGTTTTTCTCTCTGCCACACGATGCACGGGGCAAACGCACAATGAATCCACAGAATACTAACATATTATTCATCTCATAAATTCAGACAAATGCAGTTGTAACCCAGGATTCGCAAACTGCTATAGATATTGGTTTTATATTAGCATTATTTAAAACAATACTAAAGTCAAAGAAAGCTTCAATAAAATCTACTTAGATTTTATTCATAAATTGGAGAAAAAAGGGCTTTTAGTATAACAACAAAATGAGGTTAGCAGAACACATTCAACGCCGAAATTTTAAATATTATTGAACAAGCAAAGACTCTTTTCTGTGAGTAATAAGACAACAGCTTAGGTGTTGATTTTTAAATGTAAATTGCTGTGAGTTTACTAACACGTATGTAAGCACTCGGTGACCGTGGTCGCGTCGATGAAGTACCCGCGACAAATCTTGCAGGTAATGTGGCTGTTCAAGGTCTTTAGTTTTATTCTCCTTTCCATTGTCATCACTAACTCTACATTACACACTATACCTACAATCTAAACACTAAATCGAAAACAAACAAAGGGAAATGAAAATAAAACATGAATGAAGAAAATTACAGTCACCAAAAACAAATTTATTGACGTTTTAATGTAGTATTGCCAGCACACTATTTTGTTTCATTGTCAGCCAGCATTTGCAAATAGATATAAAAAAGAGATCAAAATGAAAAACAATGTGTAATACGATCCAATAAAATACTCTTATTTATGCTACGTTCAGAGCATAGAAATCGTTTTATAATTTTTATATTAAAAGTAAACTGCCAAATAATTATAACAATTCCTATTATCCATAGATTGATTAACCAATCTATGGGTTCACTAATGTGTTTCAGTTGGAATAATAACATTTTCCTCTTTGATTCAGCCTAAATTCAACTTATTCATCCACCATTCATTTCAAAATCGATTCATTAATCGATTTTTATTTAATTCCTCCGATAAAAATTATAGTTCAATATTTTTCTGTTTATGCTCTCATTATACTTGTTGCTAAACTAATGTCAAAATGTCAAACGCGATGAAAAATTGAAAATGGACGACCGATAGTTTTCTTTTGGCACGTGAATTTGAATATTATTTTTTTGTTAATTTTTAAACAAGCAGTCCGCCGTCAAACTGGGTGCCAAAACGGTGGAGCGTTTCCTGTCCCTGGCCGACGAGAATTTCGTCGATGATGTCAACGAAGACTTAAAATGTTTCCTAGCCGAAAAAAAAGTTGACAGGTAAACATTATTTATTTGGTTCGTTTCTATCTAATTTTTCGATGTATGTAGGCTCGCGTGAGCTATTTATAATGCGCTTTAAAGTCTTTATATTTGCGCGTTCTATTATTGTAAATTGGGAGGTTGTTTGTAAGTCGGTTGGGCTTCAAGGTTATGCGGCTCGCTGTGTGCTCACCGACGCAGGACTCGGCCGAGCGGAGACGATACCTTGGCCACTAATAACTGTATTGCATCGCGTACCCGTCCGCGAGTATGATGAGCGCCAGACGCTAGTACGGCGTCCCATGCTTGATGCTACTATATTTACTGGCGCCAGATATTACAATTCAAGAATAGCATTACAAAGAATACTAAATATAATTATTGTTTTATTAAAATATCAATCAGTCTAACGGATTTGGAATTTGTGTTTTTTGCAAGATTTTCTAGGAATAAAAATTTTGCTATAAAGTAGATATGCAAAGTTTTATCCAAATCTGTTCAACCTTGTAATTGATAAACAATACCCACATACTCACGAATTAAGGTGACTGTGAGAAAAATGACTCAAAATGACATAGGTTCATGTATAGAAATATTCATATGAATATTATTGAATCATTAAATTATCATTTTTAAAATAAAATGGACTTTGTATAAACTTCAATGAAGAGCAAGTATTAGATGCAAAATTTTGGAGTATGGCACATGTGTCAGTATTTTTTTATTGCATTTTGCATCATGAATTTTCATAGGAATATTGAGCAACCTTTAAAAGTCACACTGGTAGCTTTATTACTTCCCTAATTCTAAGTATTGTTTATTTGTCAGTGTGCTAGTGTTTCCTCCGGTGAACAACTACCGACGCTTCCTGATTCACCACTGCGTAGAGCAACTGACGGCAGACCTAGCCTCCTTCTCTATCGGCCACAGCGCCGCGCGCCGCACTGTCGTGTGCTATCGGCACAGACTACTGAGGTATGATACTGCAACTGTCACTTAGCATTTTCCACTACTAATCTTCACTTCATCTGGCTTTGGCTGGTCTTATAATTTCAATAATATACCAATAAAACTCAGCCTAACTGCAATCATTACTAATGAAAAACTATATTCGAATCTAATTTTGAGGCAATAATGGATTCAGTTATGGCTATTTAAATTGTTGGTATATTATAGAATACTTAAACATGAAATACACAAACCTCTAATAGTTCTTAGATAGGCCAGAGGAAACCTTTGTGTTTGTTGTATGATATTCAACATTTGCATTATATATTAGAATGCCCCACGTGGCAGACACATTTTCTTCTATAGACTGACCAAAATATGCTGTTATTGTTAACACTAACAATCACTATCAGGTGTTACTGTTAAAGTACTCTCAAAGGCACGAAAGTGTAGCTAACAACAACTTACTGATTAAATGCCTCGTGATCCATAGTGGAACCAGTTCATCAATATTCGGGTGATACAGCCACTGTTCAGATGTTGTTATTTTTTTATTTTCATGTAAATCCTAGTTAACCAGCTTGTTGTAGATGGATAAGATGTAGTTTTGTTGTGCAGTGATGAGGCTTGCTCGCGACCAACCATGGGCCTAACGCAGGAGAGGAACCATGCGGACATCACAGACAATAGTGAGTTTATCACATACATATTTTATATTATTTTTGTATAACTTTATAATCTTTTACATATCCAAACTTTAACAGTAATGTGTGCGCAGTAGGATAGGAGCAATAAATATGTATTACCTCTTATTTGTTCTATTGTGGGGGGCGTAATTCTGAATGAAAGATCAGACTCAAATCTGACTAGATCTATGGTGCACTTGGGCATGTTGTTGCCACCCCAGAAGATCAAGTTTAGAAGTTGATAATAAAATAAGCTCTATGGTTCCGGCTGTCAAAATATATACGTAAAGATAATTGCTCCCGACAAAAATTCATTTTAAACATAATTATAAGCAGTGAAAAACATAGTGTGTGTTTGCAAAACAGTATTTAAGTGATAATAATACTAAAAAAAACATAAAACATCCAGTGAAGTGACGTATTAATAAACATCGAATCACGTTTTAAACTTTATAAATTATAACCTCTTAAGTGTATAACCGCCGCAATTCCGCGCTACGTCGTAATAATAGCAACAGATATTGCTCACATTAGACAAACGCAACTATGGATAAACATATTACTACACTTTTAGACGAGTTGAAGATGGAAATGCAAAGACAAACTGACATAATTATGCAGAGAATGGATGAAAAATTGAACCCTTTAGTCAAAGAAATAAAGGAATTGAAATCCGAAAATCTGAACTTACGCGAAAAAATTAATAATTTAGAGCGCGAAAACCGCAGAAATAATATTATAGCTTTCGGAATCAAAGAAGAGGAGCTATCTAAACACAATCTGATGGAGATGGTCATCAAAATTATAAGTTCAAAAACCAATATGAATATTAGTAACAACGACATTAACAATATATACCGCTTAGGAAAAAAGGACACAGAAAGTGAAAAACCTAGACCTGTTCTCATCTCCCTTTCACATGCTTGGAAAAAAGACCAAATTATGAGGAATAAAAACAAACTGTCTGGTATTCAATTGTCAGATGACTACCCAAAAAATGTACTTATAAAAAGGAAGAGTCTCCAACAGCAACTTATAGAGGAAAGGCAGAAGGGAAAATATGCGGTACTGAAATATGACAAACTCATCATACGAGACAACTTCAAACCAAAAGAGAAACGGAAGCGAGAGCGCTCAGTATCAAGTTCGCCACAAAACTGTACCCAAAACCGCAACACTCAACCTACCAAAACTACTAAAACAAATAGATCGAATGCCTTTGACGTGATGAGAGGAAGAAGCAATTCTTTCACCATCGCCTCCACTTCAAAGCAATTATAGGAACCCGGCAGCCGGATGAACAATGAACAAATGAATATTAACACAACACATAGAAAAACATTCCCCAATCCGGCTGGTCCCCGTGGGGAATCAGACCAAAACCCTCCAGCAAAAATAAAACCACCAAAAATGATCTTAAAAATTGGAACTTATAATGTGAGGACTTTATCATCAACAGAGAAATACATAGAACTTTTGAATGCACTGGAAAATGTCAAATTTGATATATTGGGATTGTCAGAAGTAAGAAAATTAGGATGCAATATAGAGGAACACCTTGAACATATTCTCTGTTACAAAGGAGAGACACCTGGGCTTCATGGAGTTGGGTTTCTTATTGGTAAGAAACACAAGGCCAACATTGTAGAGTTTACTGGCATATCAGAACGGGTGGCCCTGCTACGCATGCAATTTGGAGAATTCCCGATATCTCTCATTCAAGTATATGCACCAACTGAAGAAGCAGATGAGGCTGAAATAAACAAATTCTATGAGGACCTTGAGAGGGCCCATGGCACTCCTGATGGAAACATACTAATATTGGGAGATTTCAATGCCAAGATTGGCCTACCCAAACCCAAAGAAAACCTCATATTAGGCAACTACGGCTATGGCAGACGCAACCAAAGGGGTGAGAGACTAATCCAATATGCCTATGCACACAAGCTATCTATAATGAACACATACTTTAAGAAAAAATTTAGTCGTAGATGGACTTGGATTTCCCCCGATGGTCTAACTAAAAATGAAATCGATTTTATTTTGAGTAATCGACCCAAGTGCATAACAAACATAGAAATCATAAACAAAATAAAGTTTCCATCAGACCATCGATTAGTCAGAGCCTCACTGATACTGACAACACCATCTCTGTCAAGAAAGACATTCCAAACATTACCAAAACCACCAGAAACTAGCACTGAAAAATCTGAATATCTGAATAACTTGATAAATAATGTTAATACCCACTCTATAAACATAAACACTAGCAAAGATATTCAAACTTGCTATGATGCACTGGAATCAGTAATTAAAGAAAGCCTCAAAATAAATAAAGACTATAAAACAAACAAAATACTTAGCGAATCGACACAAAATCTGATAAAAGAACGATCCAATTTGATTCATAAAGAAAATAAAAACAAAAAAGATAAACTGAAACTTAAAAAATTATTTAAAACAACAAATAAAGCCATAGCAAAAGATTATAAGGACCACAGAAAACATATATTAGAAAAAAACCTAAAGCAATTCCGAAGTACAAAAAGGGGGCTCCAAGATTTAAAGACACACAAGAGCTGGATAACAAAACTAGAATCAGGTCATCAAGTAAAGAGAACAAGGAAAGATATCATGGATTGTGCTACAGAATTCTATAAAGACCTTTATAATTATCAGAATGACACTGCAGAGGAAGCCCGAATCAACGAGAACTCTGGCGAAATACTACAAGCCATTGGTAAAGAAGAAATCCTTAAATATATTTATAAATTAAAGTCTGATAAATGCCCAGGACCTGACCACATAACTAATGAGGCCATAAAGATTGGAGCACCCATACTTACTAATATACTAACAAGATTATTCAACATGGTGATAGAGAAAGGCTGTGTACCTAAACAGTGGGGTAGCTCAAACATTATATTACTATACAAAAAAGGAAACCCCCAAGACATTGGTAACTACAGACCAATAAGTTTGATACCGACCATCTACAAGTTATTCTCATCAATTATACTGAGCCGAATAACACCAATAATTGATCGAAACCAACCAATTGAACAGGCAGGTTTCCGCACAGGTTTCTCAACAATTGATCACATCCATGTTATAGAACAACTTATAGAAAAGTACAAGGAATTTAATAGGCCACTCTACATTGCTTTTGTGGATTATTCTAAAGCATTCGATAGCATTACACACACATCCATATGGCATACTTTGGAAAATAATAAAGTGGACAACAGATACATTCAAATCATCAGGGACCTATATTCCAAAAGCACAAGCAGAATAAAGCTGGAAACTAAAGGCACTATGTTTCCCATTAGACGAGGCCTAAAACAAGGAGACCCCCTCTCCCCGAAGCTATTCATAGCTGTGCTTGAAGGGGTCTTCCAAAATATAAATTGGAAATGCAGGGGCATACAGATAAAAAACAAGCGCTTAACACATCTGAGGTTTGCAGATGACATAGCCCTTTTTAGTGAAACTGCATCATCTCTAGAAAAAATGTTGCAAATCTTAGATGTCGAAAGTAAGAAAGTAGGTCTGAATATGAACCCTAACAAAACAAAGATCATGTCAAACAGTTTACAGAAGCCTATAAAGGTAAACGAAAAAATAATAGAATACGTGGAAAACTATATCTATCTGGGAAAACAAGTGTCTTTTGGCACGTTGAACAAAGAAACAGAAATAGATAGGAGGATAAACATAACCTGGAACAGATACTGGGCACAAAAGGAGATTTTTAAAGGAGAATATAGCACAAAATACAAAAAAATTGTAATGGACACCTGTATATTACCTAGCCTAACTTATGCCTGCCAAACATGGGTATTTGATAACAAAACGAAAGGAAAAGTAAGGTCCTGTCAGAGAGCCATGGAACGCAGTATGCTGAAATTGAAAAGGATTGATAAAGTAAGACATGAAAACATCAGAGAAAGAACCAGAGTTACAGACGCCTTAAAGCATGCTTTGAAACTAAAATGGCAATGGGCGGGACATACGTCACGCTTGAAAGACAACAGGTGGACATTTATTATTACCAAATGGCTAGGTCCACAAGGAAAAAGAAGAGCTGGCAGACCTCAGAAACGCTGGACTGAGGACATTGTCCAAATAGCTGGAAATGATTGGATGGCAAAGGGTCAGGACAGAGAAGTTTGGAAACGGCTGGAGGAGGCCTATACCCTAGAAAGGGATCCATACTTAAAAACTTAAAAATAAAATAAAAAACAACTAACAACACTAACAAACTCATTTAATTAAACATTAAATTACATTAAAATCATTTATATCTTTATTGTACTACTAACTATACTAACAGCTTAGTTAAGGTTTTGTAATGTAAATGTAAGTATGGAATCAAATAAAGGCTTGATTATTATTATTATTATAATATAATAAGCTCAAAGCATTGAACTTCTGTTAGACCCACTTCTAGCTCAAGATAGCATGCCAGTTGGCCTTGGACAGACTACAAGATATAAGGATTTGTCTATTATTTTTACCAGGAATTGGTCGGCCAGCGCCCGAATATCCAAACGATAATCAAATTTAAGTATATCTCAATTCAACTTGATTAACAGTTTACAATAGAAAACTGTCAACATAATTTTTGATGCACATTTCAGTATTTGGGTGATGATTTCTTTCTCTAAGTGTGTTACAAAACTTAGCTAATACCAATTAAAAACATGTTAACCAATATAGGGCACTCACAATAACTTGCGACAACAACAACAACAATGCTGTAATATTAACAACATTCTATAACAGTGGCAGCGGTTATGTATTATGACTTGTTGAATAACAGCCGGTTCACGAACACTGCTAACGATCGATGTGCACGCGCACCCGCTGCGACCCCACGTTGAGTAACACTACTGCAATGTTGCAGTTATATGTACAACAATCGCCAAACTTCCAGACCCTTCTAAAGACAAGACCAGAGGGCTCAGATGCGATCGAAAACATATCGAGAAAACGACAAACGTTGCCTTTGTGGCCATGTAGCAAAATCGGAAATATCTCGCTCTCGTTCGCCCCAAAGCAGCCAAAGAGGAAGCGATGCTTTTGACGTATGTGACAAAGCGTTGACACTAATATTGTAGAAACTTGGGACATAAACATTACTAGAACTTTTTCTAAAAAGGCAGAGCTCTAGAACTCTTTCACCCGACAAAAGACATTTAATGCACTAAAGGCGTGAAAACTTGGTCACATTCTATACGAGATCAATAAACTGATAATCGTCGCGGGTCATGTCGTATTTTTTTTAAAAGGGTCTAAAGAAAAATCGTTGACATATTTTGACCTTTTGTATAAGATGATTTGTATGTAAAAGAAATTTAATGCTACTCATCAACATCATCACGTCAGCCGATGGACATCCACTGATCCTCGAGGGCCTTTTGTAGGAACTTCCAAACAAAAGTGTGATGTTCAGTTCAGTTCAGATGTCAGTCCACCTAGTGGGGGCCGACCGACACTGCGATTTCCGATGCGGGATCGCCATTCCAGCACCTTGGGACCCCGATGTCCATCAGTTCTTTTGAACTATGTGTTCCGCCCATTGTCATTTCAGCTTTGAAACTATAGTAACCCGATACTGATCCGATTTTGAAAATTCTTTCACCAGTAGAATGCTACGTTATCGGTGAGTGTCATAGGCTATATTTTATATTTGTATTGTATATATTACCCGAGTTATCACAGTTTATGTCGCGCGAGTCGAACCGTGAAATTTATTAAATTTAGCTTTAAGCGCGTACGCTGCCGTACCTATTGAATATATGTGATTCAAAACATTGTATGAAAACTTAAAGCATCTTAAAAAGTTCTACAAAAAGTCTGCGATAGCATATATCTATCTTTTATATTTTGGCAGATATATAACATGTGTTTTAAAAAATCATTTAATTCATATGCTTACGTTTACGTGATTATTTGTAGAAATAAACATAAATCCTTATCAAAATAAATTATTTAATAATCACAAGGATATTATTGAGATAAGATTTGACTTTTACAGTATGTTAATTATTTATATAGTTTCGGAGATATTACAAAATTTCTAAAAAACAACAATGCCGCTATATCGTCCAAATTAAGTTGGCCTCCTCCGTGTTACGTTATACGTACTGAATAGGGGTCAACATTTTGGTGCTGATATTCTTTGAGAATTCGATCTTTGATCTTTTCTTTCAATTTATTTGGCATGGCAGATCATATTTATATAATATACAAAAAAGTTAGCCCGTTTGTTTAAACGGGCTGATCTCTAGATCTGCATGTAGGATTGTAAATTATTTTGTTTATTATGAAAGCTAGACTCAAAAGTGCAATAGACTATTATTATAGAATACAACCTATACACAAAAATGTAGATCTTTAGTACACGAGACAGGACGGAGGATATTGCTTCACGGGAAACTATAAAAAAAAATAAATTGAAAGCGGTAGCACGCCAAGAGCACACTTTATATGAAAGTCTGTCTTTAAAATTAAAAGGGTACCTAAGAGGTTTTCACGCGGACGAAGTCGCGGGCGACTGCTAGTATGCTATAATTCAACAGGGATTATTAAATCTTTAATAATAAATTTTTTTATCTATCTTTGTATTGATGTTAAAATATTGTTGTTGTCTTCATTAATATTCCTAACGTGTTCTAAGCCTGTAGCCTATAAATAATATTCAGTTTAAAACCGAAACAAATGTTACGATAAGAATAATACTACCCACAAAATGTAGCCTCTTAATGTCTCAAACAATGTAGGAAGATGTAATAACAGCTAACACGAGTCGCACACCGCGTGTCGTCCGCGTAATGCTCACCGAATGTAATGTCCTCTATACACTACTCGCGCGTGGGCCGAGGCTCATCGAATGCAATGTAGAAACAAATCCAGATGGAAGTAGGGTGACCCGTTTTTCTTAAAAAAAATCTTTTTTTCAAAATCGGTACGGTATTTTTGACCTATGTTCCCGTGGGAAATTTGATAGCTAATGGTCTCTGCTATCACCCCTTAAAAGGATCGCTACGTGTTTCCTGTAACCCTGCATAGAACACGGAAGAGTTTGTTCGTTTGTCTAAACGAGCTAATTTCTAGATCTGCGTGTCGTATTGTAAAATTATTTTTGTTTATTCTGAAGGCTAGACTCAAGGGTGAAATAGACTGTTTAATACCAAGCTATACATATCAGCTTGCCATAAATATATATTGTTAATGTATTGTAATGTCGTACAATGTTTAACAAAAATCTTTAGTACACGGGATGGAGATATTGCTTGATGGGAAACTATAAAACAAATTACATTGAGGGGGGAGCGGGTAATGAGCACACTTTTTATGAAAGTCTGTCTTTAAAATTAGAAGGATACCAAAGAGCGCGAGCGAAGTCGCGGGCGACTGCTAGTTTATTTTATAAATCAGTTCTTGTACATCGATCTGTGTTGAAATTCAATTTTTTTAATTATGCAGGTGAATGCATTAGAGAATAGATAAAAACTATTTTTGGCGACACTCACACCCTCATACTCAAACCCAAATCAAAAAAATCTCGAGTCAACTTACTTCGATAGTTTGCAAAAATTTCGATGTACTTAAGATTTGCGTTTGAGTGTTCGTGTGTGCGTGTATGTGCGCCTTAAGTTGCGGCTGAGCTAATGTTGCCGAAAGCAGGCGTCCTTCACAATGCCGCGTGACGCAACGCTGTGGCAAGTGGAGTGGAGCGCAGTGGAGCAACTGGGTCGCTGCTCGCGCTCGGTGCGCCGCTCGGTGAAAGTAGCACGAGCTGCACGACGCAGGCACGCAGGCACACGGAGCGCGCGCGAGCTGTCCTGCGCTGTTCCCGCTCCAACGATGACCTCCCGTCCCGTACCGATTTCAAGTACAAACTCGGTAATCATTGATTTGAAAGAGAAAAGAAATGTTAGTCACGATTAAAAATAAACAGTTTAAAAATTGTGCGAGCGTCTGCAAGCTACAATTACTGTGTACACCCGCACCATTGACATATTAATACTATGGACTTCGGGTCTAATGCAAAATTTACGTCAAAAGTGTCCCAAGATCTAGGATGTATTTATGTTTTTATAAACAAAATAACATTGTAATGTATGTTTTATCGTATTGTTATACAGTCTAATTTGCAACGGTCTAATTGCATGCAATAAGTAATCAGCTTCGATTGACGGTTACCATGGCAGCCTTTTTTTGAAATGACAGCTTCCCGTGAAAATAGGACAACATAAATGGCGTGGAGTCGGTAGCTTTCAAATTTTTTTGGCATTTATATATTATATTTACAGCAAATTTTAATTTATATTTACATATCCCTGACCTCTATATGCTGGGATAAATCTTGTACCAAATAATAATTGTTGTAATTATCTTGTATAAAATAATAATTAGTTATAATAATAATTAATTACAAACCAAATCCACTAATGTACAAAATGATATGCCACTCGACATAGTTATTTACTTTAAAATTTTAAGTTCTCGATATTTTCCTCTTTTTAATTAAACTGAAAATTTATTTTTTTACTTCAATGACGTTAAATCACTTTTTTAAATAACTGTTCCTAATTTCATGTAGATAATTCTTATAGTTATCAAATTAATATACCATTATGGTAAAAGTCATTTGATCAATATTCATGACATAAAAAATAAAAGTTGACATAAAAAATAAAAAATTTTGAATTGAAAATAATCAAATTATTTTCATTCAAAAATTAAGTAATTAAATAATTCAAATGTTAAACAACAAAATAACTCTATGCAGTCGTTGTTCTAAAACATTCTATTGCTCACGGCAGATCCGAACTAAATGTGGTTAATTAGATAAACATATTGCACTCCTTCTATCCTAGACGCGGGTAGCGTATGGGAAAAGGACAGATAGATACTTTTGTTCATTTTGGTTGGTTATGCAATTCGTTTCTATAGTTTATTAAAATTTTAATAAAATAGCTTGTTTCTAAGCAAAATAATACTTTAAAATCATCAGTAAATATTTACTTACTGAAAATATGGTACACCGTCTTCTTTTCTCACCTTACTCGGGTAGTTCTTACAAGTTTTTTATAACACATTACGGCATTATTGACGTGTATTCTGTCAGTCAGCTAATATGAGACTGAATTGCGATTGGAACTCATTTCGCGTTTTGGCTTACTTTTGGTTCGGACACTTTTTGTCGCTGACCCGAAGTCCATAGTATTAATATGTCAATGACCCGCACCTTTATCGAAGTGGTAACACTATTTTTTCAACACAGGGAAATCCTTACCGTTTTGGGAAGGCAAACATTACAGCAAGTTCTAATATTGCATGGAAAGTCTTGTGGTCTTTAAAGTGAACTGTGTCACGACTCACGACCCCATTCATTTTAAAGAACAGACTGACAAAAGTCATCCTGCAATGTGAGAGGTTAGTACTCTTAACAATAAACCACTTGGGGATTGATAGTTCTTTAGTAAATACATTGATATATTTTACTATATTCTACTGCTATAAATGTAAGTGAATGTTTGCTGTGCGCAGTTGTGCGCTCGCTGTTTAGTTCCTTGCTCCCGGAAACAGTCACTTCATGGCAAGAGTCCGTCGTGAGCCGGGAGTGGGTCACGACACGACCCAACCGACACAACCGACACTATCAAATACTTACTGAAAGTAATTACTATATCAATGGTTTGTTTACATTTGTGTTAATCAAAGATTACTTCCATTTTCCGAATACTCTTAGAGTTCATGCGATTTCTGCAAAATTAAACATTACCTCATACCAAATCTAGAACGTTAAAATAAATTGTAAGATTGCATTACATTAATCTTATAGATGTGAAGTCAGTGCAGCAACTTCACAGGGGACTCGAACACTGGTACGACCTATACCCACTTCTAGGACAGCCTTCACTATAGATCAGAGAACAAACAACGCTTCTCCCGTGCTTTAGATAAATGGGGCGCTTCGGAACCTTGCTCAAGTGTACATTCAATTCAGAATATATTCGCGTGGCTACAATAGTCTATAACCACAACGCCTCTTGTAGCGCGTGGGCGGTGAGTTGCATCCATTTCGACATTTGAGTTTGACATTTAAGTGTACAGTATGTCGAAAGCATTAAGCACTGCGCAAGAGTGGCGTAGCACAAGTGGCTCTTCTGTCGATCGGATGGGACAAATTGGTTTTCCGCAAATTCCTTCCTCAATAGTTTACTGAACTAGTTAAGTGCAGATCATGACAAATTATTTTATATAAGCAATATTGAATTTTGCTTTGTAGTGATTTCGTAATTCGGAGCAGGTTCATCTTCCTCGGCCTTCTTCTCATTTAGGGGCCGAGAAAACACGACCCAATTTTTATGTTTGGACTTAAAATTAAATTTAATATTAAATTATTCCTTTTAATATTAAAATAGTGTTAAGTGATGTAACTGCTACCAGTAATCGCCTTGCAAGCCGTATAATGTACGCACTATGCTGCAATCTTCCATAAACGATAGGTGTCTCATTTACCATCTGGAGAGCAATTCCCCAGATTCCACGGCAGTATTGAAGCCGATGAACAACGTTTGCGAAACTGATCTAACAGAAATCTGAATTCTCCAATGACATTTTGTTGTATTCGACTGACCGTCCATGATGTTTTTTTTTGCTTAGTAAAGTCCACAAACCTACTCTTCTTTATGAAGGGGGTAATGAGACCCACAACGCTGCTCCAATGCAGTTTGACGGAGTTAACCTTATAATATCAGTGAGATAATGTTACTTGGCAGCAGAAATAACCGTTAGGTAACACGGATAAGCACGGAGGTAAGCGAATGTATCCAGCTGTAATGTGTAGACAAGTTGTGCGATGTGCCAACGTTACGTGACGCAATAAACACGACAGACAGAGCCGTGTGGAGATTGCTAGTGTGCGCCACAGTTTAACGACCATACAGTTACAGACTACATGTACGATACGGTCAGTGTGTGCCGGTTCTTCGTAACAGAACTTGCTTTCCAAGCCGGTGGTGAAGTCATTACAAATAGTCTAGAATGACACTTCAATTCAATTAAAACTGATTGATTATGAATTGAATTGAAGTGTTTTGATCTCTAAAAATAAATATGCTTGGGTTTTATCTTATGCAATAAATGTAATAATCAACATTTACATAGGTATTACGAGATCTGTCAATTGATAAAACGACTCCGCCTGGCCGTTCTAGAGATTAGTATTTTTTTTCAGTCTAACTAGCTTGCAATTATAATCTTTGAGCTTAAATTCGAATTTATTATCAGTATACGAACGTGAGACCTTGACCACCCAAGACACGATCTTCCATAACATTCCCGCCACTTCGCAACCGACATTGTCCAAGTTCATAATCGACTATCTTATTTACTTATATATTTTAGGAGTATGAGGTTACATACTTTCAACTTTTATAAAATGACGAATTGTCAAATTTGGGGTTTCTTTAGTTCTTGAAACGCATAGAGCCTGTCGAGGGAAACATCCCCTAAACGAGCCATAACAAGTAGCCCTGGACTGCAATTGCACCTGATGGTAAGTAGAGATTCAATCTCCGCGCTAACGTGCCAGGAGCAGTATGAAATTCACACCCTTTTCGGTTCGCACGCAGCATTTTACTGGAACGTTAGTTTGCTTAGCGGTAAATCCCACACGGCGTAGGTATCCCACTGCCAGCGCTGCGCAGTGCTCTCCGCGGGTAGTGTGCACTGTGCGGCGACATGTGGACCGGTCGGCGGCTCGGTCCGCTTCCTGGTGTGTTACGATATGCACCGATGTATGCATTTACTACACACGAGAAAAATTTCCAGAACCTCATTTCAACAAAAAAAATGTATTTCATCCTCAGTTTGAGTATATATTAAAGGCAACCGGGGCTGACGGATTTATCAATCTGAAACCACTGAACGGTTTGGGCTGTTTGGGACACATAATATATTCAAATTAAAAATTCACAGTCGTTTTTTGAGTACGGTCACGATAGACTATTTGTCGTTCTGATTTTACGATTTAGGCTTACCGACGCTAAAAAGGACTTTTAAAAACAATACACTTGCCTCAAAAATAAACCTGTTATACTAAGACTTTTAAAAGATATTCTATTTGATCGAATTAGAATCTATATTCTAAGAGTTTGGTGTGGGTCGCCTAGGTTTTTACCTAATTAGGTTTTTACCTAAGCGACCTATACCAATAGCAACAAACAAGGAATGAAGTATTTAACATGTATATTTTGTGTAGGTATTATTAGTATGGAAAATTTTAAAGGTCTCGACGGAATTTTTCGAAAAACCTACATTAACCGTGACGAAATTGCGCCCTCTTACTATTGGTGTGACCTCAAACACTGTCAGACTGGTTCACAGTGCTACGGACTCGCAAGTGTCACTGCTCTACCTACTCTACCCACTCTACACTAGTGTCGTTACACAATGGCGATGTAGCTGCTGATGTTTAGAGCGCTGCGATTGCAACTCCTAATTAATTATTGTGTAACGGAACATTGTTTTACAAGTGTACACAATTATTGTTTGCTCTTTGCAGATGATGCTTTCCGTTTCTAGTCTGAGTATCTCTCAAGTGCTTGCAGATTGTAGATGCTTGCATCACCCCACGGCTAGGCTGAAATTGATGAGTTTGTGTTTCTGCGTGGTTTATGTGTGGCATTGAACTCGATTGAACCCGTGTTCTAAATTCTTTGTCAAACTATTTTTGATTACATCTTTTGTATTTTTTATGTAACAATCTCAAAATATATAATTTAAAAAAATAAAAGAAATTAATGAATAATAACAATAAAAAGCCAACGCTCGGCCAAGACTGCCAGCACCCGCTAAACAATGACATAATAGCGTTCATTCTAGCTTAATTCCTGACCTTCGAGAGATTTTCGAAATTTCAAATAGTAACTTGCTCAGGGTACATTGCAACCGACGGCGCAAGTTGTCGGTCATGTAACGTCTGGTGCGGCTCCAGTTTGCGGCGCGCTGCTCTTCCGCATTGCGCTTTCCGGCCTCGCTGCGACGTGATGGAAACCTACCGCACAATGCTTACTGGGCTTTTGATACTGACACTAGGCGCGCTTCTGAATAATATTTTTGTTTACAATTGAACCTGACGCTGTCGACAGTGTAGGGCGCGCTTTGATCTTCTCGAGCTAATAATTGGTTTACTTGTAGTAATTTCACTGTAACTAAACGGGTGCATCCCAGTAGTACCTCCTAATTTTAGTTCTATAGAACTGTTGATACACCACATTAACTAATGGGACAAAATTAAAGAAATGTCGATATCAACATCTTGTTTGTATGTTACACATAAATTACCTAGTTTTTATAAGTATAATATGAAATCACAGACAAAAAACGGAATCCTTGTAGATTTGTAGTCTTTCTGTCCGTCTGTGTGTAACAGACACTTTTTCAGAAACTATAACAACTATACTAGTGAAATTTACTAAATAGATTTATTCCTTCACACAACATTTCATACAAAAGTAGAAAAAAAAAACAATAAGTTTTGGGGGTTCCCCGTACCTACTTAGAACTGGAACAGAAATTTTTTTTTCATTAAACCCATACGTGTGGGGTATTTATGGATAGGTCTTTAAAAATGATAATGAGGTTTTTAATATAATTTTTTTCTAAACTGAATAGTTTGCGTGAAATATACTTTGAAAGTAGTATATAATAATAATATCTTTATTTGCTAGAATGTAGTACAATATGGATCTTAGAAATTAAAAATACAACTTACATTCTACCATAATACATGGTGTGCAATATTCATTGAATTTACACATCAAATTTACAAAGTAAATTATAATAGTTAAATTTAAATCTGTTATAAAATATATAGTGTCCATTACATTATAAAAATTAATTAAAGTGTTAATTGGATTAATTATTAAGATATCAGTTAAACAATATTATTGTATGTCATTATAAGTAATTCATTATTTTAAAAGTTCATTAGTACTATAAAAGCGTTTACTTACTAGCCAGTTAAATAACTTTTTTCTAAATTGTCTCAGTGGAAGAGCCGTGATTGAGTTAGGTATACTGTTAAAAATCTTAATACACATCCCAGGGCAATTTTGAGAAATAGTTTTGTTCTAGGAAAATGATTTAACATTATGTCATTGGGATGTCTTGTATTCTCCGAGTGCATTAAATCTTTTACTAAAAAGTTGCTCGTATTTTTTAACAAAAACACAGATATCGAACACATACAGGCTTGGTAAGGTTAATAGGTTGAGTCTTAGAAATAATGGCTTGCAAGAATCAAGCGGCACCGCCCCACACATAGCTCGGACACACTTCTTTTGGGCAATAAATGCTCTATTAATGTCAGCGCCATTTCCCCAAAATATTAAGCCATAACGTAGGACGGAAGCAACGTATGCATGATATACCTCTAAGCTGACTTTCTTGTCTACTAGATTTATTAGTCGTCTAAGAACGAAGCAAAAGCTATTTAATTTTCCTGCTACCTTTGCAGTATGTTCTTTCCAATTTAATTGGCTATCAAGATGAACACCAAGAAATTTTATGCTTTTTATGGAATCAACTTTAGCGCCATTATATTGTATATTTAACGGAGTGTTTAAGTTATTAATACGGAAGTGAATACATTTAGATTTAGTTAAATTTATTTGAAGATTGTTAATGTCAAGCCAGCTTATAATAGATTTAATCGTAAAATTAATTTCACTTTCATGTACATTCATCGGCTTGTTCTTTTCAGTAGATACAATAATTGCAATGTCATCTGCATATAACACAGTTTTATAGTTTGTAACCTCAATAAGGTTATTGATATAGATGAGGAATAAGAAGGGCCCTAATATGCTCCCTTGCAGTACACCAAATCTGTTGTATCTGTATTCAGAACTGAATTTTTGGAGCTCTCTTTTTATAATTTTTTTTATGATTACTGACTGACTACGATTGCTTAGATAAGATTTAATCCATTGAAGTACAAATCCTCTTATTCCTACTTTTTCCAACTTTCCCAACAAAATTTAATGACTGACAAAATTGAAAGCCTTGGAAAGGTCAAAAAATAAGCCAGTCGTATTCTTATGCAAATCTACGCATTTTGAAATTTCTTCCAGCAGAGAGAATATGGCTAGCGTTGTAGATTTATCTTTCTGAAACCTGTACTGCTCTTTACTTATAATATGAAATTTGTTACAATAATTTAATAGGCGCTTTAGCATACATTTCTCAAAAAATTTTGAAAATATGGGAACAAGTGTGATGGGTCTATAATTTCCCAAGTCTTTAATATTACCTTTCTTATAATATATTGGTTTAATAATAGATTTTTTTAATATGTTTGGGAAACATCCTGATTCAAACGACCAGTTTATTAAATAAGATAATACTGGGATTATGTAGCTTTTTGAAGCTTTAATAATTTTGGTGTTAATACCATCATATCCTTCTGCAGTTGTATTATTTAGGTTAAGAATTTCTTTTTCCACTTCTTTATGCGTCATTGGCTTTAGGTACATAGATTGAAATACATTACTAAGTTTTGCAAGTGGTTCATTACCGAATACATATTTTGCTTTATTTGTCATCTCGATAAAATAATTATTAAATGTTTGCGCCACTTTATTAGGCTCGTCAACTGTATCATTGTTAAATGTAATGCTATCGATAAAATAATTGTTATTAGGTTTAGTTCTTTCATTTTTTATAATATTCCAGGATGTCTTACATTTGTTTTTACTTTTATGTATTCTTTTTTATTTACTAGTTTTTGTGCGTTGTAAACACAATGTTTTCCTTGTCTTCTTTATTTTTTTTATTTTTATAGTATTTCATACGTAAATACCTTTTTGTTTTAGAACTCACTCTAATTCCTCGTGTAATCCAGTAAAATGTGTCCCCCTGTAACTCCTAAAATATGAGAATATTTTTTTGGATACCACTACTACTTGGTTTTAACAACATAGCTTGTGTCGCAAGGGAAATTTTTTGTTAAAAACAAAATGAAATATCAATTAAAATAATATAAAGTTTATAACTTATATGCTATAAGTAAAGTCAAGAGCAAAAACTATACTACAGTACTATATAGAACTATTGGGATATAATTTGACAATACGTAACATGTCCCAACAGTTCTATAGAACTACGGTATGGGGTACTAATGGGATGCACCCAACTAAACCGGTGTACGTTGATTTCAATGAAAACAGGAGAGGATACAATATGTTAATTAGATTCTGGGACACACGTTCAGATCCACGCGTAAATATTCCAGATTATCTGGTCACCTAAACCTAACCTAGATCTGAACTGTATCCTGGGATAACCCACTTGAGATTTTATAGTAAGCTTCGAGGAAGTAGTGTCCACATTGCAGAAATGTAGAGACGCGTACACGTACCTAAAGTGCAGCATTTATTGACCTACGATTAGGCGGACCAATAATTAGAGGTGGCAAGGAGCCGCTTAGAGTAAGCAAGTCCTAAGAGGCTCAGACCCGGCAGGGTCGGTTACTAATGAAGATTTAATGATGTACTTAGAGTAAGCAAGTCCTAAGAGGCTCAGACCCAGCAGGGTCGGTTACTGATGAAGATTTAATGATGTACTTAGAGTAAGCAAGTCCTAAGAGGCTCAGACCCGGCAGGGTCGGTTACTGATGAAGATTTAATGATGTACTTAGAGTAAGCAAGTCCTAAGAGGCTCAGACCCGGCAGGGTCGGTTACTGATGAAGATTTAATGATGTACTTAGAGTAAGCAAGTCCTAAGAGGCTCAGACCCGGCAGGGTCGGTTAGATACTGATGAAGATTTAATGATGTACTTAGAGTAAGCAAGTCCTAAGAGGCTCAGACCCGGCAGGGTCGGTTAGATACTGATGAAGATTTAATGATGTACTTAGAGTAAGCAAGTCCTAAGAGGCTCGGACCCGGCAGGGTCGGTTAGATACTGATGAAGATTTAATGATGTACTTAGAGTAAGCAAGTCCTAAGAGGCTCGGACCCGGCAGGGTCGGTTAGATACTGATGAAGATTTAATGATGTACTTAGAGTAAGCAAGTCCTAAGAGGCTCAGACCCGGCAGGGTCGGTTAGATACTGATGAAGATTTAATGATGTACTTAGAGTAAGCAAGTCCTAAGAGGCTCAGACCCGGCAGGGTCGGTTAGATACTGATGAAGATTTAATGATGTACTTAGAGTAAGCAAGTCCTAAGAGGCTCGGACCCGGCAGGGTCGGTTGCTGATGAAGATTTAATGATGTACTTAGAAGCTTAATTTTAAGAGTAACTACGAGTTCGAGAATTTTTCTTTTCATAGTTTGTCAGCGATATACGTACGAATCAAATCCAATGCAATCTTATTTACATAAAGAATACTTGTATTTATATAATGTTTAAATGTTGATATATTAATAAACTAGTAATTGCTAATAGCAAGTGTAATGTTCCCGGCATGTGGTGCTGTGCGGTACACGCGGGTAACTTATGGTGCTCTTATGCAACAGATGCGGCGGCGGGCTGCAGGGCGGCGCGCGCGCACGCGGCGGAAAAGCTCCGGTGAGTGCCTACTGCCCTATCACTCGCTGCCCAGCCGCGCTGTCGAGAGCACGCGCTGTCTGCACCTACTCGTGTCGTGTCGCGTCGTGTCGTGTCGTGCAGTGATTGGATCTTATTCGCTTGTGCTACTACAGGTGTTGGTCGTGCATGTCGACCTTGAGTGTCGCAGATAGCGAGTGAGTTGATAAGGGGTTTTCCGTGTTTTCCAATCGTACGTAATTTCTGTTTACTGTGTTTAGAGTGTGGATTCTGATTTACTTTTTGATAATGTTTATGGTACGTGTATGGTAACACTTCACCTTCACCGCTTAGGTAAAATATAAGGCAAAGTTGCAATGAAACGTCACTCAATAGACGCGCTTAAATAAGATGTTTGAGTCATGAATCCTAATTTGGAAGTTTACGCTTGGTAGTTTTCTTAAGATTGTAGTGGCACTACAGTGTGCCGGCAATAGCACACTGGTATTAGTCTGTACCTTTTCTGCATAAGCCACGTAACTATATATTTTTAAGAACACTGTACTGTTGGCCTCTTAAAGTTATTTTATAGAATTGTTCCAACAAATTTCAATAAGGAGTCATTTACATATTAGGATTTAGGATTTCAAATATTTTGCGTTAATTGGTCCTAGTTTTCAGTGTAATTAAAATACGAGAGTAATGTTGTTTGTATAAGTAGTACTTGTTTGTTAGGACGAAGGTTTCACGATGTATAGGTCATCATGTTGATTAACAAACGATTGACAAGTCACGGCAAACGACTGGCTGACCTTGCGTTGTTGGTAGTGCTACTGGATCACTACACTGATCATATCATATGTAGGTATCCCGGGGACGCGTACATAACGTTTTGGTTCCTCGTTCCTGATTCCAACTGCGAAATTATGGGCAGTTATTAACATTTCTTACACGTATAACCCATGTAACTTAAGCCAAATAAAGAAATTTTTTTTAATGCCTTCGCCATCGTTTTCACTACCACCTACTAAGTCTTCCAAATCAAATAGGCAAGCGCGTAGGGTTTTTCGGCATCATCAGACGTAATCGTAGCCAATAGAAAATAAAACGAAAAAACAGATAAATCTGCTTTTGTATTACGTTCCAATATTAATTATTTATTATGTAGGTAGGTACACTTGATCCAAAGTAAACACATGTGGTGACATGTTTGTTTACATTGACGTCACGTGTTTACAAGTAGCATTGTCATTAGCTGGGTTACGTTTATTGCTTTATGGCTTATTTGTTGTGATTCTTTTAGTTTTATTTCTTTTATTGTTATAATGGCGAGCTCCGAGATTGCATTTTCATATTCTTATCAGTACAACCGTCGATTCACATTTCCTCATGGCGGTAGATAAGGAACTAATTGTGTCATATTGATTTCAGTGAATGTAATCCCAGTCTCTTTATCGTATCAGCTAAAGGATAAGAAATCCCATTCCCTATGTCACAACTGAGACGAATCAATTGACACCTCGTATGTTGGAACAGTCAAACAGTTTAGTTTGTACAGCTTGCCAAAAAGTTTAAAATACAACGCCCGAAAAACGGCCAGAGCAGGGTAGATATCGACCCCTTTACAAGTTAAAATAAAACTTTTGAAAATCTAGTGACACAGCTACGTAAGTTTAGCTTGTCTATGATTTCAGAAATCCTTTCCATGATAGTAGTAAAACGCCAATATATTCCAATTAGCTTCTTCTCATATTCGTATACTCGTATAGCTATGAACTACCTCCTTCAAGTCACCAACAGAAACTACAATGCCACAGACAGATTCACAAACACTGTATTCTGTATTGTATTTTGCTCATTACAAGAAACTCGATGAAACTTTCGAGAAGTGGTTATATAGGCGAATGCTGGATGCAATATCATGGAGGGATTGCATTCGCAATACTGTTGTGCTGTAAAGAAAGCTCAAAACAAAGAGATTCTGAAGCATATACAAAGGAGATCGCTTGAACACCTGGGCCATATAATGCGACACTCAGAGATAAGCTCAAACTCACAAGGCAAAAAAAGGGAAGCGAACACCCGGTTGTGACTTGATTTAATATGAGCTCCCGAGCACTATTTCGGGTAGCAGCCAATAAAGTTAAATTAGCTTTAATGATCGCTAACCTCCGACGAGAGATGCACTCAAACAAGAAAATACAAGTGCCAGATAATAAGTTCATATCTCAAATAGTTTTGATTATGAATTGGTCTCATCATCATCATTTGGTGCATCTTCAGAATAAAGTTTGGCGCTCAATGTACTAAAAGCTCTAATATTATCCGCAATTCGCTTTAATTGTCGGTAGCCTAGTCCGGTCCACTTTCTTGTCGCCAGCCATTTTCTCCTCTGACGACCGAGGGTGCATCTTGCCCAATATCTTTCCTTCTAAGATTACTCTTGGTAAGGCAAACTATGCTTTTAAAGACCAGAGGGGTCTCTGGTGTCCAAAGAAGCTCAGTCTCCTCCGCACTCCGCATGATAGTAGACATAAGTTCTCTTTTTAATTCAGCATTCTGTATATCCATATTTCGAATACTTCATTTTGTCTCCGCGTACACGCAAAGCCTAGGAGCCAAAAATCCTCTGTGTCATCTTGCTCAGTGTCAAACTCGTACGTAATTAGTAATTCCGCTAGCTGGTTGCGTTCATTGACTGATTGGTGGCGTGTCGTAATCAGCTCCATTATCACAGTGGTCATTATCATTGCACGCGTTCGACCGTACGATATCGCTGTCATCTGTTGTACACTTGACAAAGTGATCGCCTCACAAGTGTTATACGTATGAAACGTTTATTTTAATTTAATCGTTGAAATTATTGTTTAATTTAACTACAGGAATGTGATTTCGAAGTTTTGGTGTGACAAGTATCTATTCTGAAATAAAGTCAATCAGGTACCTATTTTTTTTTGTTATTAGGATTTCACCATATGTACGAGCATTGTATAATAAATAATACTAATTTATTTCCAGATTTCCACACTATAATTTGTTAGTAAAAAATCTTAATCTATACTGCCAGTAAATCCTAAAGTAATAATAATTCTTCTTTTATTAGAAAGGGTCCATCCAAGTTTAGGGAATGTTTCTTTAGCGAAGTAGCAAAGCACTTAGTGGGTTCTAGATTACGCCCTTAAAGTAGAAAACTTGCGTGGCACCGACGTCATAGATATGTTGTTATTGTTACGTATTAATTTTTTTTATTTAAACTTTTAGTCACAATATACGCGTCGAAATAAGAACCCACTCCGTTTTTTCGTCGGTTAAAAATAATATTTGAATACCTGTTTACATTTAGATTGGTTGTAATTCCAATTGTTCTAATCTTTGTTCTGTAAATACTTAAATCTGTTTTCCAACAGCTTAAAAGCATACTAGCATCAGATCGTTTTATCTTGTCTTGTCCTCAATCTTGTATTTTTTCAATCCACAAATATGCCCTGGCTCTT
Organism: Mycalesis mineus; assembly: GCA_034621355.1. Classification (NCBI taxonomy): domain Eukaryota; kingdom Metazoa; phylum Arthropoda; class Insecta; order Lepidoptera; family Nymphalidae; genus Mycalesis; species Mycalesis mineus. The sequence continues at coordinate 14,119,749 of CM067902.1, forward strand.
AATTGATCTCAATTAAACTAGCTGTGCCTTACTAGGGGTTCAAATATCTAGCCCACTGCGAAGAAGCCTTACTCAGCTGCTAATAACAAACTATGTGCGGCATATGTGTTGGAGACACTTGTTGTACTCGTTTTATTCATTAGCCTCTATCTTATACACTTCTGTAATCTGTCACACGTCACTTTGGGTGCCTCCAGTTCTCATTCCGTGTCCCAGTCTACAACTAAAGGAAAATTAATAAAATTTGTTTTAGCTGTTTCGTCTGGGTAGTGTAACAACACACAACAACAACCGACAGACAGTTAGTTAGTTTTGCATTTGTGCATGTGTTTTCTATGTATATGATGAATTTCATTTTGGAACAGCAGAAGTTTCGAGTATTTGGATGACACATGTTTTTATCTTCACCGAGCGATACGATTCAACTGAACTGGTTTAGTTCACGATTTTGGGAGCAATATTGCAACGTGTTGCAACACGCTATCGATGTAATGAAGGTTTAAGCTGTAAACGCTGGCATTTGGCGGCGAGCGGTGGCGACCGGTTGCGTCACGCGGCTTCGCATGCATTGGGACCGTGTTGCTAGAACGCCGCAGTCTTGAACTTATTTCCTCATAGCCGTAATCGTGATGTCACGATTTGTTATACATTCGGCGTTTAGTTTTAATAAAGGTAAACGTTCTCGTTTTGTTCAGGTTGTTGTTCTACCTGTTTGTTGTACAGGTCCTCGTATTCTCTACCTATCTTTGCTCTTTGTGTGCCACCTATATTCTCGCACAATCGCGTAGGCATTTATTGTTTTCATTAACTAGGAGTTAGTAGTGTCTAGTGATGCGGGCGATGATTGATGGTGAAACAGAAAGCTGTAACTTTAATAACACAAGTGAACCATCATGTGAGCTTTAGGAGTTTTGTTATCATGAAGTTTCCTCGTGAAAATGTTTATATTATGTACGGGCTTAAATAAACTAACAATAATTTTTTTTTTTGCCCCTTTAATGAGTTTTGTAAATTGCTTTGTTTGGTAATTGTTTACAAGATTTATAATCTTTGTTAATTAAATATCATCGAACGAATTGCCTTACGATGATTGCCACTATTGTTATTACTTAATAGCCTCAATTATAATATTTTGTTTGACATTTCCTGTAACCACAGGTAGGTGGTCGCATTTCTGACCGTAGATTTTTTTGTTGTTGTCCTGAAGAGATATATGTTTGTAAATTGTTTGGTTTGTCCGACAGCTCGCCGGGAAAAATTTCGACATCTAAATATTGTTTAAATAATGAAGTGAGGACTTTATACACTGTGCTAACTAATGCCCTCTGTGGCAAAAATCCAGAATCCGTGAATCCAGAATCCGTAAGTACTCAGGAACATGTCACCTACATTAAGACCCCATGCGCGCAACGGTTGCAGCGAGCTGGCCGGTGCAGTGTCAAAACAAACAAAACATTAGAATGGCGAGCGCGGCGGCGCGCGGGTGGAAAGTGTGCCAGTGAGAGGCCCCGACCTTGCCCCGCTTAGCGTTACGTGCTATGAGGCAACGCCGCGCCGCTCTCGATAACAGTCCCCGTAGATTGTTGACTTTTCATCGGACGACAGTTTGGCCTGCTCCGTAATCAGCATGAAGATGTATGCAAGATAATTAAAAAAAAAACAATTTATTAGATTTCATTTAACGATTAAGTAAGCAGGGAAATCGACAACGCCATCCGTACTACTTTTTATTGCGTGCAATTTGGGCGACTAATCGCCCTCAAAATCCCCTGCATACAAAGTTTCATGAAAATCCTTAGAGCTGTCTCTGAGATTCCGATTAAATATATACAAAGATTGCTCGTTTGAAGGTGTACCGATTGAGAAACAGACGAAACTATCATCTCTTCAGTCTTCTAATTGCCTTAAGAGAAGAAACTATGATCGCTTGCATTTGACGCATCGCGAACACTTGCGAACGGATTCACATCGCGCATTCCGTCCATGTTGCGTCACACACTTCAAGCATTCAGTTCGCTCTGAGTAAGACACGTGTAAAATTGAAAATTATGTTTAAAAAATTTGAATTTTACTAATTAAGAAGCGCCATACTAATATTTGTATCTCGTGTGTCTACATCGCGTCTCTAACTAGTCTTAGTCACTGGCTCTGTATTCGGCGGCTTCGGAGCTTTAATATAAGTACAATCTGTAGAAATAAGGAGATGCCATGCCGAGCCGGCAAAAGACAGACCTATTACTAACATTCCTGGCATGCCCCTAGCATAATGGTCTCCTGCCATTGTCTTATTTGTTTGACAGATGTTTTAGTGTCTATTGTTCCTCCTCTCGCGGGAGTGAACCCAAGCATATTGAAGCGCTGGCCGGTTGACTCGACGTCTCGAAGGCTTTTGACTAGGCCTGGCGTTCTAGAACAGTTCCGTCCAAAAGCATCCTACGAGATCTAGCCTCTGCCACTGTGTATCTGATTTTTGAGAGGACGTCGTGTATCTCCAGAGAGCAGTGCTCTCCGCTACACTTGATCCTTGATCCCTTGAACTAGTAGGATAGGATTTGCAGCTTCGTTCCTGATTCGCCGCCACCTACATCGTGCGAAATGCGAATCCTTATCTTCGCTTACGTCAGGTGTCATAGCCGAGAGCTGGTTTCACCACAAAAAGCCATAATTTATTTTTTTATTTATTATTTATAAAAACAAATTCAAAGTTGTGGCTTATAATTTTTACCTTATAAGTAGTACTATTAAACTAAACCACATTGGACTAAATTTGTAAATTAGGTACCACGAAAACTTATATGCATGTAAGCCTAGGTCCCAGTCACGGCCACTCCTGCACTAGCATTTGCTGTATCACAGTGAGCTGCCATTCCTCTTGGACACAAAATACTGGGAGCATTTTGTGTCCAATCCAAACAACAATAATGATCAAAATCGATTTACCAAACGTATGTACAAATTGTGGCCGCGTTGGTAAATAGTTTGCACTAAAATGCGTCGCAGCCATTCTCAACGCCGTTCTGTACGTCGACAATTTGTGTCGCTGACTTTATCTGTTTACTTTAACGTATCTATATCTCAGTTGCTGTATTCTTTTAGCTGGAATATTGAGTTAGATATGCACTAGGCACGATTGCTATTTGTAGAATCGCATTGTTTTATCTGTTTTCGGATTGCGTCGTGGGCGATATCGATAACGGGTAATGACTATATTTTGCAATTGCTCAGAGGTGCAGCGAGACGTGTTACACGACTGCGTTGTCACAGTTTACATAGTAACTACCGCGCGGAAACGCCGCCGTTCCCACGTCTAGCTCGCTACTGTGCGCAATCCAAACAACTAGCTATTGTCGCAGACTAGTCTCACGCCCGCTTCTGTGTGTGCAGATCCGGCTCGGGCAGGCCGCGCCGCCCCGACCGCGCCGTGTACGTGCCGCGAGCGCTGCGCGCGCAGGACGCCGCCGACGACAAACCGTCACCCGACGGCAGCAAGACAGACGCGCCGTCGCGCGACAAGTCGGCGCACGGCACGCCGCGTCGCTCGCTCGACAAGCACTTCTGCAACGTGTACACGCCGCCGCACCTGCGACAGACGGAGCGCGCGCCGCCCGCGGCCGCCCCGCCGCCCGACGCCGCCGACGCAGCCGACGCGTCCGACGCGCCCGACGCTCCCGAGGCCACCGACGGTGAGAGCTTCTACATCGGCGACTATTTTGCGCACGGGCAGCTGGGTTTCTACCAGCCAGCGCTGTTCCCGTGCGCCTCGGGCTGGGCGCATGACGCCTCGCTCGGCATGGCGCTGCGCGACGCGCCCGGCGCCATCGGCGACCTGCTGCACGAGTACACGCCGCGCAAGGACGAGGACGGCGAAGCCAACGAGCTGAAGCGCGCTTCGCAGGAGATGAACCGCAGCAGCAAGCGCATCATCAAGCAGAGCTTCGACTCGGACGTGCTGGTGATCGCGGAGCCTGCGGAGGCCCCGGGCGCGACGCGCGCGCCGGTGCGGCGCGAGGAGTGCGACTGGGAGGCGGTGTTCGACGCGGACGGCGAGTGCCTGGACCCGTCGCTGCTGCAGGAGCTGTCCGCGGCCGTGGGGCGCGTGACGCTGAGCCGGCCGCGCCGCGCCGCCGCGCACGCCGCGCACGCCGCGCTGGAGCACGAGCCGGGCGACGACGCGCTGGCGCACGTGCTGGAGGTGTACGACTTCCCCTGCGAGTTCAAGACCAACGACCTGCTGGCGCTCTTCAGCGAGTACAAGGAGACCGGCTTCGAGATCAAGTGGGTGGACGACACGCACGCGCTCCTCGTCTTCAGCAGCGCCAAGATAGGTGAGACCCTGTATACAATGTACATACATGTGTAAATAAACCCGTAATACCTGCCCAGAATCATGTACTAAATAACTGCTTTAACTTTTCGTGATGACGTCCTTTACTTCCGGTGTCGCATTGTCCTTTGCTGAAGGCAGTAGAAGAGTGAATGCTCTCAGATGTAAGGCGTGGAACGGTGTTACCGGAGCGAGCTTGAGTGGCGCGTAATAACATTTTTATCTTTGACTAATAAGCATTGTCCTTTGCTGAAGGCAGTAGAAGAGTGAATGCTCTCAGATGTAAGGCGTGGAACGGTGTTACCGGAGCGAGCTTGAGTGGCGCGTAATAACATTTTTATCTTTGACTAATAAGCATTGTCCTTTGCTGAAGGCAGTAGAAGAGTGAATGCTCTCAGATGTAAGGCGTGGAACGGTGTTACCGGAGCGAGCTTGAGTGGCGCGTAATAACATTTTTATCTTTGACTAATAAGCATTGTCCTTTGCTGAAGGCAGTAGAAGAGTGAATGCTCTCAGATGTAAGGCGTGGAACGGTGTTACCGGAGCGAGCTTGAGTGGCGCGTAATAACATTTTTATCTTTGACTAATAAGCATTGTCCTTTGCTGAAGGCAGTAGAAGAGTGAATGCTCTCAGATGTAAGGCGTGGAACGGTGTTACCGGAGCGAGCTTGAGTGGCGCGTAATAACATTTTTATCTTTGACTTATAAGAAATGAAAAGAAGGTATAACAATATTTAATCTCCCTGCACATCATTTATTAGTAAATCAAGGTCTTTGAGCTATAAAATTGTAATATAGTTATATTTTCTTTAGGAACACTAATTTATATGTTCCTATTTATTTATATTTTAAATGTTTTCTCAGATAATAACATTTTAGTGAAAATTAATAATTAGGAGATATTTGAATAAATAAATAGAACCAAAACCAATTTCAATTATTTTTTTATTTAAATTATTTTTTATTGCAATGACTCTACCACCGTTTCGGAAATGTGACTGTGTTGTTGAGAAGACAGCGGCAAGAAACTCAACAAATGCCCTTTTAAATATGTTTTTTTTTACAATATTACATAATAGTAACAAATATAAATAATCAAACTCTCAAATACAAATTGTAACCCAAATACAACCGTTACTCTTTTTCTCTTAATTAATATTTCAATAATTGAATGTATGTATTTACAAGTATGGACACAAAATAATATTGCAAATACTAAAAATAAGAATAAGGAATAACATTATAAAATATACTTAGCTTTTGCACAACACTGTCACTACTTGTTTCGCTGATAGAAAAATACAATAAAAACTGGGAGCTAAAAGTAACTCGCTACCCTTTTATAACAAACAAGCCAAAATGGCCACTGTCGGAAATCTACCTACATTTGAGTTTACGTCTACAATTTGAATCTACATTACGTCTCTATATAAATCAATATTAATCTTATAATTATAATCTTGGTTTCACATAAATTATACAAATAAGTTTTGTATTAATAATATAATAAATTATTAATAAATTGTTTCACGACTATAACGTTTCCCGACAGTGGTGTCATCATGTAGTACTCTTCATTTTTATTTACAATAAAGTGCTTTAATTGTATCGTTACATTTCTTAAACAATATATTAAAAATTATTTAATAACAATAACAACGAAACTAATAAACAATAGGCATAATGATAAAAAATGCTAACAGTAATTAAGTTTCATTACGGATATGCTGCGATTTGTCAAAAAGAGTCTAAGTAAAATATTCTATAACTATTTAATACTGTAAAACGCAAATAAACGTTATTAATTTATTTGTAATTTATTAATGATGTTAAAACAATTTTAAAATAGAGATAAATTACTAACAGCGGTAAGTTTCATTACGGATATGTCGAAATGTATTAAAAGTAATCTCATAGACTAATATAAACTTGACAATGAAACATACACATAAGAATACTAGTCTCTATCTTTACTCATTTATTTTAAATAATTTATCATAATAAAAATAATCTATCCCGCGTGTAGTGACGGCTGGCGGTGAGCGGCTTGTTGCCAGTCTGTGCCGAAGCCCTCGGGCACACGACAGTTTGGACTTATTTTGGACAGTAAAATAATAATAAGACAACACACTAGTAATCATTATTTCGATTATTTCATTTTGAACCCTGTACTTATTTTTCATTACACTTTTTTTGTGATATAATTTTCATGTGCTCGAATATTTCTTTTGGTGTGAATGAGATGATTACGTCGGGCGCGGGCCCCGCGTGGCCTCATAGGAAAGACGTTAATGTCTGTATTCGTAAATGCATTTGCTAGTAGAGCAATGCACAGTGCAGATGTTACGACAACACGACGCTGGTGCGAGTTGCGACACGTTACCGACACGATAACTTACGAGTGACGACACATGGACATAATCCGCCTGTAAATCACACTTTATTGTAATTAGAATGACCTCTTTAACGCCGAACGCTACAAGATTGATGCGTGGGCATTTTGTAAAACTTTAAATTCGTGAAAGTTAGTAATTGATGATTTTTAGTGAATCTTCTTAACGTAGTGTAAAACAAATTTACACAATATTTTGTTACATTAGTCATTTTGTATCAAATCTCTAATGTGTAGACAATAATCGATACAACTATACGATATTAATTGTCAAATTAATTAATTAATTAAAAATAAATTGTGAGTAATTAAGTAACTCGCATCAGCTGTGGGGCATTGCAGTACGCACTGATCCAGTTGCGGGCATTTGTATGCGATACGCGATCCGCATCGCCTTGAACTTGACGCGACGTAACACATTATGTGTTTATTGTTAACTGTTACGCCTGCTGATGAGGCAAGGCGAAGTGACACATTGTTTATAGGCGATGAATTTACCGTCAAGTCAGCTGTCTATTGGTTCCGACGAAGATTACTATAAATATATCAATGGAGCCGACCGGGGGGTACACACAGACTCGCTCCCTCGGCCAGCCTGCCACTGGCAAAAGTGTCAGGAGAAGTCTTTTTACACTTTGTTCGGTCTAGCCGCATCCACCTGGAGCGTGTATAATAACAAGACCTCGCGAACACTGCCGCGAGTGTGCGTCGCGTCGCCGGAAGCGCGGAAGTGTTGCCGCGCTCCGTCGGGACCCGGCTGTCAGTCGCAGTGTTTTGTCGCTCGATCACTTCCATGTGATCACTTCACTGTGTATTGAGATGCTTTCACTTTTTGTGCCATTGCCTGACGTACAGACGAGACAATGTACGATCCACTTCCGACTAAAGCGACCTTCACAGTTCGATGACATTAGGTACCATTATATTTTGGTAGTTTGTATCGAGGATATCAACTGGATTTGTTGCGAGGATACCTACTAAATAAACTCGGGGCATTTCCACAATTGGAATAGGAATTAATAATGTCTATAAAACATATTGAAGGCAAGTTACATTCACAATTCAATTCACATTTATTTGTACACTATAACACTAAGACCACCTCGTTGGCTCTTAATACTCTCACAATGCCTCTGATTGCCGATTCCAAAGGCTATCAGCAATCAGGGGCAGCTCCTAAATACCCTGAATTCAGACCTAATACCTCATCATCCAAAACCCGGACAAGGCAGTTGTGATGCACTGTGGTGGCTCCAGCGCATTCCGCGGCTCCGCTGAGCCACGAGAGAGTTGTATCATGTTACTCAACGCTAACTGGGTTACGTGACCGACTCGGTCAGCGCTCGAACCCACTCGGTAGCCTGCGCTTGCGAAACATCGCCCCCAACATGCCCTGCCCATGTATCACAAGAGCGAACTTCTAACATCTTGTACCAACATGCCCTGTATCACAAGAGCGAACTTCTAACATCTTGTACCAACATGCCCTGTATCACAAGAGCGAACTTCTAACATCTTGTACCAACATGCCCTGTATCACAAGAGCGAACTTCTAACATCTTGTACCAACATACCCTGTATCACAAGAGCGAACTTCTAACATCTTGTACTAACTTTAGTTTTTTGTTTATGTTCACGACCTAAAATTATCATCAATACTTTTAAATAATCCAATAATTATTGAAGATTCAAAATACTCTTATTGATTTTATGAAATAAAGATATTTTTACTTTTTGGCTGGTATAATTTTTAGTTTATCTTTTTGTGAAAACTTTACTGGCTTATTGACTAGATAAGTTAGCTAATTTTGAATAAAATGTATAACAGTTTGTTTTTAGAATTAAAAAAATAAAAAAATCACTGTATATCGTTGTCTTAATGTGGCAGGGTATAGATAAATAACAAATTTTTTCATTAACTTAACAAAAAAGTCTACAACTATCGGTCTCTTCTTTATCGGATTATTCACATAATTAACATGTCATTTACCGCTCAAGGTGTTGTCGGCGCGACCGAGCCTACTCCCATGTATCTTGTCGTTTGTGTCCCAACAAAAATAAACTGAATACATTACTTTGCGGCAATTCACAATTTGATTAATTTACAAAACTTTTCTGTTTAATTTAATTGTAAAAAAAATCATGCTCCGGTATTGAATTGCAAACTATTTTGATTTGGTCGCTATTGGCCGACTTAACCTTACAAATACATGCAAATTGCAAAACGATAATCTCGCGGTATTATATATATATATATATATATATGTGTGTGCATTCATGAGCTAATAACCTTGTGTGGTTTTATCGCTCGCTGAAATGGGAAATCTGTTACGTATCAACCTCCGATATTGAATAACAGCGAATGGCTTTGCCCCTGAGGATTATAAAATATGCGTTTCGGAAGTGTAGAATGATCACTTCACTAAACCTGTCACCACGAAGTGCTCGTGAACTAAGCGTGTTTGAATTGCATTTGACACGTTCGCTCCGTGTTGCAGCCGCGGAGGCGCTGGCGACGCCGCGCTCGCTGGCGCGCGTGCGGCCGCTGCACGCCGCCACGCTGGAGTCGCGCACCAAGGCCAAGAAGTGCGCCGAGTTCCTGCAGCCCTACCGCCAGCGCCCCGAGACGTGCGCCGCGCTGGCTCGGCGCCTCGTGTCGGGTGCGCTGGGCCTGCGCCTGAGCACGGCGCAGCAGGAGCGCGCCGAGGAGCGCCGCCTCATCTCCCGCGCGCGCGAGCGCAAGCGCCAGGCCGCGCTGCACAAGGAGGCGGCGTGGGACGGCTCGCTGGCCAACACGTCGCTGGACGCCTGACGTCTTCGCCGCAAGGTACTGGGCATGTCCGACTCGCACGGAAAAACTCCCTACTGACTTCTGCCGTCAGGCAGGGCATGTCCGACTCGCTTTTTTGCTCTCTCTCCTTTTTTCCCTTCTACTCATTATCGCTCGGAACATACGGGCGTATCTCTGCCTCCTCGCCCGACAGCATGCGAGCGGTAACATTACTGGCGTTCACCGCGTCGTCCGTTCCCACGGCAGCTGCTCTGAGGTCTGCGCAACCTGGACATTCAAAGAGCGCATGCCGTGGGGTATCGTCTTCGTTGCAGAAGAAACACTTCTCGTCTGTTGCTCTGCCAATGGTGAAGAGGTATGTTCTAAAAACTCCATGACCGCTGAGCGCCTGCGTCAACCAGCGGTCTATTTCTCCGTGATCTCTTGTGCGCAAACCGCGGTTTCAGTGCGCCGAACATAATACTGTTAAGGTGTTGTAATGATTCTTCTTCACCAGCCTTACTCCTTTCGCAGCCCGATCTGAGCTGGATTCCTTCAAACCTCGCACTGTTCACGAAGTGCCTCACACACATGTCTCCCACTTCCGTGTCCTTGACGCACAATTTGCACAATAACAAAATCCTTTATGGGACAATCACACTAAAATCCACATAAATCTTCCGAGGTGAATCCCGAAAACGATGCAGCCGAGACTTATACAATCAAATGCCAAAGTCATTATCGGTTCATTGCCCCTATCGAGGTTTGCATTTAAAGGTTCAGATCCTCAGTAAGGCAAAATTTAATACTACTTTAGTGAAACTTCGAATCATCCTATATAATCACCCAGCTTTTGTCAAACGTATGGTGAATACGCTTGACAAAAGATTCGCAATTGACTTGGTTATGCAATGAGTCCTCTATGTTCCGAATATTGGCCTAAGAGCTAAATCGTCACTATAACATTAGCATTTGTGCCTACGCTAAAGCTCATGAAACTGGTTCAAGCTTCAAACATTCATTTCACCGTTTACAAACATCACGAAACTAGTTATTGCTGCATCATCAATTCAATTGTCCGTGGCGATATCGATTTCCCAACAATCGCTCAATATTTCAGAGTTTAAAAAGTTAATTTGAGAAAGCGGCCAGCCACCACTGCGTCCCATACAAGCCCTCTTCCAAAGCGATACTCGACTAGTGTTCTATATCCTCTGATACTGATAATCACATGAAACGCCCGCCTTTCGTCAAAGCATGTCACTTAACCCACAAATCACATCGCTTCTAAAGGTTGAGATTCAAATATTATATGAGACGTTCTTGAGAATGTGGTCCCCCTCTGTTGTTCCACCCTCAGAGCTATACTGCAGGAGCATTGTCGAGGCCACAGTGCAAACACTTATCAGGAACTTTAGTATGGCTAATTATAGTCACAGTCACTTTCAGGCTCGCAGTTCGCGTGTCACTTTCCAACTTTTTTCCCTTCGAGAGAGTGATTACGCCCTTCCTTGTGATATTTTGTTGGCAGCTGGTTTTGTTTTTTGGTATACGGCGGCTCAGTTTCGCTCAGTATTCACAGTAGCGCCATCTAGCGAAATGTGTTGAAACGATTAGATGCCGACGGACATAAAGTGATCTACGCAAGACTGGTGATGAATAATGCAAGACGTCGAACCAAAATCAATTTTACGCGCGTTGAAATAACATTCGCGCTAAAGATGTTTATTTCCGCCGAGCGATTTTCGTAGAAGGGAAAACTGACATCAGCTTATTGGAATCAATTCTATTTCACACCTGAAACTTAGTGATCAGTTAGCTTAAATAAGTATTTAATTAGATGTGCTGCAATATGATAAAAACTGTGGCTTGTATTGTGTTCCAGGTGGCAAGTAGTACCCCTAGTACGCTGCCAACACTGGGAACTGCCACTGAGAGCGAGTTCCAGCATGGCACGACACTGGGAGCCGTCGCTGGGGGCGAGCTCCGGCGGTGACACGCCGCAGGGCGCCGCGGAGCAGGCCCGGGAACTGCTGCAATGTACACGCGCTCCAGCGAGCGCCGCCTGCCGACACGCCAGCGCGATGTGGTCATATACAAACAAGCATATTAGGATTTCCAAAGTTTGAGTTTTACCGAGTGACTGCGTAAAAACTTAACCACTCGTAACTACAAATTATATAGAAAAAAAGCGTTTACTCACGCTATAACTAGATGGTGCTGCTTCAAATTCCATATAATTTTGCGTTACATTTGTACGCAGTGTCTCGGTAACAAACTCGGCATTGTGCACGGTGTAGCAACGCGCGCCCAATAGCGAAACATATTGCTGATTTCGCCGCTATGGACCACGTGTGGTTTTCTCAACACGACATTATATCTTTAGCCTATTGGTGTTGGGATTTCTCAAGATTAATTTTTGAAATAATGTTTAACTGCACGACACAACTGCGCACGTGCACATGGATGTAATGAAATGAATCTTTTACGCGCTAATACTCAAACTGAAGTTAGTCGAGACAACTTGACACATAATTAAATATGATTTCCGTATGAGTATTCAGACTGTCCTTATAGAATCTGTGAGATTATATACATTTAGAAATATTTGTATGACTATATCATTTCTTGAGAAGTCTTGATATCTTTGAGGCAGGTTTTTATCGAAAGCGTCAATTAAAGTAAAATGTTAATATATGTTCGTCGTGTCGTAGCGCTGTGTGTTGTGGGCGTGCACGTGCAAGGAGTGCCTAGTGAGAGTTTTCTTAAAAATGTTTACCACACTTGACGTTATTTTATATGGAATTAAAGCAACGCCATCTAGTTAAAACATTAGAAAACGCTTCATCTTAAAATTGGACATTATTTGTGGTTGCGTACTGGGCACTCCACCGACTCGTGTCTCACTCCGTACCGCCCCGCGCTAGTCGCGTGTCGAGCTGCAACGTACCGAGGCTCTCGCGAGATGTATTAGTTTTAAGAAGCTCTCAAATAGATATAGATATATATATAATTTTACATAGTGTAAAGAAATTCTACGAATAGTTATTTTTAAAACGAAGTATAAGTAAGCGGGCAGGCGCGTCCGGACGTCGACTGAGTGCGAGCGAGAGGCCACTATGTTGATACTAATGTGTTTCAGTGTGTGACGTCGATCCGCCATGTCTCATGTACGATGACGTCATAATATTAACTGAAGCAAAAAAGGCTGCAGCCAGCTATCAGAGTGCCGAGTGTGAGTTTTCACCAAAACAAATCGTAAACTTCACTTTCGCGTTAAGGGCATATTTATATGGAACTGAAGCAGCGCCCCTGGCGGAAGTGAGAGAGAACTCAAATGGACGAGTGTCAGTGTTGAGTTCTCTCTCACTTCCGCCAGGGGCGCTGCTTCAGTTCCATATAAATATGCCCTTAACGCGAAAGTGAAGTTTACGATTTGTTTTGGTGAAAACTCACACTCGGCACTCATTAGTAAGTTTTATAAGTGAACAACGATACTAGATCTTAATTAGGTAATGTAATAGGTAAAGAAGAGTTCATACGTTGTCATAAATCATAAAGTAGCGTCGTGCTGTATTGTAATGTATTGGACGGATCAAGTTAGCGTTTTGAACAATTATTCATTTTGATTTGTTTTTAATTTGCTTAACGTATTTTATGAATGACCATAGAAGTACTGTATTGACATACATCATTTTTATTATAGTAAAAATACTAAATTGGGTTCTTGGTGCATTTGATATGTTTGTTTGTTTGTTTGTTATGACATTGTCTAGAGATTGTACGGAGGCTACGTCGCTTAGTTTAGTGAATTTTATATTAGTTTTAATTACTTACTAACTCGATACTCAACACTAAAGGTAATTATTGAATAATGCGAACGAAGAGGTAAACAAATGATGTCCATGTAGTTAGGTGGGTGAGGTCGTTACCACTCGCGTGCGTACCCCTGGACCCCTGCCCCCCTGCCCCCCCTTGCACTGCCGCTCTGTAGCTGTCTACTGAAGCGAACACTTCTGTAGATACCTTGATAGATATGTAGTTTCGATGAAATGTGACAACCGAAATTTTTTTTCAAAATTATGAAATTATTACTGTTTTAAGTAAATATATTTAATGTTTTTTATCTTCCAAAATAGCAGAACTATCTGTCTGTCTTGTTTATCTATAGCGAATAAAGTTACTGATGTTCTATGTAGCTAGGAATTATCTAGACCAAGTCTTCCTTAACAGGATAGTACAGGATGTACGAAAGTCCCGCTCCTCGTCCGGTGTAAGTTAGGCGAACTGTATGTTTGTATGTATTCATTTATTTCTCTTTCACGTTGGTTGAAGTGTGAGTATTGTTATACCAAATATTAGTTGTGCATAATATTATATGTGTAGTTAGTGATCGCGCACTTGCAGCTCGCAGGGGAAGCGCCGCGCGAGGGGACATGTGGAGCTACAAGAGAATCGCTCGACATATTTTAAGCGTGATTGTAATTTTAGTTATTGAGTATATTTATGTCTCGTATACTGTAGAATTTTTATCCGAGTGCCTAGTATGGGTTTTTACCGAGTCACTGCGTAAAATCGTAACCTCGCCTTAAATGACATTCACTTAATGTGGAATTAAAGCAACGTCAGAAAACGCTTCATGTTCCATAACAGTTGACACCACGTGTGGTTACGTTCTATGCAGCGATTCGATGTAGAACTGATACCAGCTCTCACACTAACCCTCTGATTGATAAAATTAATTATAGTATTTGCGAATAAAGCCTACGGATTGCAACACTGCTAACACCATGTATCATGGGAATGGCGTTAACATTGTAAAGAGATATCGTAATTCTGAACCATTCGTCTATTAGTTATTCATTTTTAGAGCATTAAAATATTAAATACATATAATATAAAATTATGAAAACTAATTCAATTGCTCGAGTAAAAAAGTTATGAGCATTTAATATTTCTCGTTAGAAAGAGATAGCGTTATAAAGACGTTACGAGTTTGTAACGCCATAGTAGCTCGTACAAAATTTATTTTTGCGAGTTAGAGATAGAAGACCCCGACTCAAAAATTTTAGGTACCTGTAACTTTGCTTATCTTTATCGGATTTTAATTTTATTTTCAGTGTACGGCATTATTTCCGTCCTAATAGGCTAATAATGTACCCCTCTCGCATATGGCGCCTCCCCTCGGGCCCGCGTGTTTCGTTGTGAGTCCGTGCCTTTGTGTGTCTAGTCAGTGAGTAGCCCCCGCCCCCGCCCCGCGCCGCACCCCGCGCCGCCCGCCGCCTGCCATAGACTAATTGTAGTATTAAGACGAATTGCGATTTTATATTGTGTCTGTGTCTCATTTATTTCCCAATTAAAGTGACTTCGCGAAAAATGTGTTTAATGTTTTGTTATTGTGACGCTCGACAACTATAGATTCGTTTAGGAAACTACTATAGTTCGTTATCGTCAAGAATGCAGTGAGTCATCATTGCTCGCCGGCCCGTCCCCGCGCTCTAAACAAACAAACTACTATAGTTCGTTCTCGTCAAGAATGCTGTGAGTCATCATTGCTCGCCGGCCCGTCCCCGCGCTCTAAACAAACAAACTACTATAGTTCGTTCTCGTCAAGAATGCTGTGAGTCATCATTGCTCGCCGGCCCGTCCCCGCGCTCTAAACAAACAAACTACTGTAGTTCGTTCTCGTCAAGAATGCAGTGAGTCATCATTGCTCGCCGGCCCGTCCCCGCGCTCTAAACAAACAAACTACTATAGTTCGTTCTCGTCAAGAATGCTGTGAGTCATCATTGCTCGCCGGCCCGTCCCCGCGCTCTAAACAAACAAACTACTGTAGTTCGTTATCGTCAAGAATGCAGTGAGTCATCATTGCTCGCCGGCCCGTCCCCGCGCTCTAAACAAACAAACTACTATAGTTCGTTCTCGTCAAGAATGCTGTGAGTCATCATTGCTCGCCGGCCCGTCCCCGCGCTCTAAACAAACAAACTACTGTAGTTCGTTCTCGTCAAGAATGCAGTGAGTCATCATTGTTCGCCGGCCCGTCCCCGCGCTCTAAACAAACAAACTACTGTAGTTCGTTCTCGTAAAGAATGCAGTGAGTCATCATTGTTCGCCGGCCCGTCCCCGCGCTCTAAACAAACAAATCGCGCGTCGCGTTCGAAGCTATGCCGTCAACTGTTCCCTGTGAACTTGACCTTGTAATCTGAAAAGATTTGATTGATTTGTACGGAGTTGGGCCAGCGCTCACTGCATTCCTGACGCGAACACAGCGAATTCTAAATACAGTGTAGTTTCAAGGCACGGTAGTTAATGTCTGTCTGTTTTGCAATTTCACTGCAAAACACTAACAAAGACACAAACAAAACAGGAATAAAGTTGAATCTAAATCATGTACGATGCTTATTGTTATGTAGTAATATCATGTCACTTTTTTTGGGAAATTTTTGGAAAGACGCGGACCACTAAAATATAAAAAATTCTATGATCTTGTACAGTGGACATCTTCCTGTGACGATCGCCAGCGCTGTGGTAGGTAACGATTGTGTGTTGAATTACTTGCTCTCCCGCGCTGTTTTGTGTTTGCTATTATAGTACCAAGTGATAGTTTCTTTACGAAGTCACTGAGTATAAAACAACCTAAAAACGCTTTATACTAAGTCACAGCGTAAAAACTCGCATAAGGCACCCTGAATGTGCGGTCGACGCTAGAGCGAGCTGTACGCTACGCTTGCACTAGGGAAAGCCTTATAAAAATGACCTGGTCGAGTTCGTCGCGGGCTCCACTCGGGCGAGGCGCGTTTGGAACCCGCGCAGTTTGTTTCTGACCTTAATTATGAACATTACTTTTATTTGTGCATAATCTAAAAATTACATATTAACGTTTCGAAGTAATAATAAAGAATTCACTGAATAAAGATATTTGCTTTGAATGTTATAATAATCTGGTAACGCGGTGGTGCGCGGAACATTTTGTTGAAATTGTTCCTATTACAAGTTGTGTAGCCGTCCACGAGAGCAGTTATTTTTTGACATTTGATGTGTAAATCTATGTGAAATTTAACGTACTCGTTCTGTGTGCTTGTGCGACGCAACACAGGGATGTCACACAGATGTAAAGTGTGTTAGTTGTGTGTGTGTGTGTGTGTGCGTGGTGTGGATGTGCGTGTGTGTGGTGCGTATTTCGCACAATCGAGAGCAACTGTCACTTTTAAAAGAAATATATTTGAAAAAATATTTTTATATTCCTTAATTTTTTTAATTTATGAAATAAATAGTGAAATTTGATTTTTATGTTTTATTTTTAACCGACTTCAAAACAAGGAGGTTATCAATTCGACCCGTATGTATGTAATATTTCCAGAACTGCCCAGTTATCGCATTTGATGGTCTATATCAGCGTCGGAACAAATGTGCAAATTTGTATGTATAATGTATGTTTTTATGTTTGTG
This sequence comes from Mycalesis mineus, assembly GCA_034621355.1. NCBI lineage: Eukaryota > Metazoa > Arthropoda > Insecta > Lepidoptera > Nymphalidae > Mycalesis > Mycalesis mineus. The sequence continues at coordinate 14,136,684 of CM067902.1, forward strand.
TTCGCATATCTCCGGAATTACAAGTTCGATTTAAGTAATTCTTTTTTTGTTGTACTAAGTATTGTTCAACTTAGGGAATATTGCAAGTTTGGTTCAGTAGATTTTGCGATAGGGATTTTTTATATATGACCACGTATAACCCGCAGAGTAGTCCAATTTTGATTATTCTTTTTTTATTAGTAAGGGTACACTTTCAAAATGGTCCCACAGTCATCACATTAGGATCTAATGATGAGATTGTGGGTAAATTGAAGGAGCTCTTCAATTTTCTTAGGCACGCAGCGATTTCGGCATTTTTGTAAGTGTCGATAGCTTGTAAACTGACGAAAAAAACGGAGGAGGTTCTCAATTCGACAAGTATATTTTTTTTATGTATCACTTACGCATAACTTTACAGAGTTGTCCGATTTTGATAATTTTTTTTTTTATTAGAAAGGGCATACTTTCAAGGTGGTCCCATTGTCATCATGTTAGGATCTGATGATGATATCCTGGGGAAATTGAAGGAACTCTTCAAATTTTGGAGGCACGCTTATAGCGATTTCGGTTTTTGTCTTGATATCAGTAGCTTTTAGGCTACTAGTGCCGTATAATATACTACGAGAGTATAGTACGAGTACGTTACGTGGCGATAAATCACTAAAAAGTAAGAAATAAAAATTTTTAACAAAAAATAGAACCGTCTCAAAACGCACTAAAAGTATTAAAAGTTGTAAAAGTATTATACTACACAGAATAGTCCGAATTCGAAAATTCTTTTTTATTAGAAAGGATACACTTCAAAAATGAACTCTTCAAACTTCACAGGCACATTTGCAGCGATATCGGTAGTGTATAAGTGGCTGGCGAATATTGGTAGGTACTCATCTATACTAATATTATGAAGCTGAAGAGTTTGTTTGTTTTTTGAACGCGCTAATCTCAGGAACTACTGGTTCGAATTAAAAAAGTATTTTTGTGTTGAATAGACCATTTATCGAGGAAGGATTTAGGCTATATAACATCACGCTGCAACTATTAGGAGCGAAGAAATAATGGAAAATTTGGAAAAAACTGGGGAAATTATTCATCCTTGAGGGCTCCCGTTGCGTGCGCTGCGAAAACGGTTCAAGATAAAAAAATATACGTATTAAAGAATTATTCCTCTTGAAATGATCTAAACAAAATATGTCCAGGACAGTATATGTCTATCTTTTAAGATAACTCACTAGATCCGTTTTTATGGTAATCGGTCGGAATTAATGCATTTGTTAAGAGTTGTATCAACGGAATAATATTAATGTACTGTAATATCGTACAATGTTCAACAAAAATGTAGATCTTTAGTACACGGGACGGGACGGAGGATATTGCTTCACGGGAAACTATAAAAAATTAAATTGAGTGGGGAAGCGGAGAAAGAGCACATATAAAGTGTGCTCTTTCTCGGCTGTCTTTAAAATTAAAAGAGTAACTAAGAGGTTTTCACGCGGACGAAGTCGCGGGCGACTGCTAGTTACTATATATACCTATACAACTTTAATATATTACTGCAGCATGTGTGATAGATCCGATTTTTGCTAACCAAGCCTGTATATTCGTATGTTGAGGTGTTGAAGCGCCTGCTTCTGGCGTTGCGGCGGATGTTGTTGTTGGTTTGATTGCGGAGCATTGGTCACCTTGAGATCTTCACTTGCCCGATGTACACTGTGCCGACGGGTTCGGAGTAAATGGATTTTTTCTTGAACATTGTTTTAATTGATCCAGTCATCCTTGAAGTGCCTATTATATCAACCATGAGGTAACTAGTAAGTGGGTCTATGAAATAGCTATACTCGCATTATTATACATGTTTTTGTTAAACTCTAGTGAATTTGTCATAACCTGTTGGTACCCTATTAAATAAATAAATATAGCACAGGGCGGAAAACAGAACCTAGTGGTACTCCATTAATATATTTTTGTAAAAGCCGGACCTCGCATCTTGTTCTTTAACTTGAGAAAATTATCAAATTTTTCAAATTCAAATTCAAAATCGTTTATTTCAAGTAGGCTTATTACAAGCACTTTTGAAACGTCAAATTGGACTATTTGTAGTGACTCTACCATCTATCTAATTATATTAATCTTACAGCCGACAACGAGAGAACCATCTTGACTGCAGGAGATTGATTCAAGCTGTCTGTTTGATCTGCGATCATATCAAGATTAATCTTCGTGGATTTATTTAAGACCAGTGTAGGTCCTGTAAGAGTGCAAGAACGAGCTCTGTTACTGATACGAGTAGCTCTACTTTCGATGTCTACATTAGTGCCTAGACTCAGCCTCGCTCTTCTGAGTTCTATTGTACCTACCTACCGTTTGTCGTACAATTCTCATTACTGGGCCACTAATAGTGTTTCATTGTTCAGCACAAACAATAGGCGCCGCGTGCAGGGGACAGTTTGCTACGGATTGGACTGCGACCTTCACTCGGACGTTCGCATTGTGCCCGCTGGATACCACCCGTAGAAATCTTACCAACAAGCCAATGGAAATGTACCTACACATGATCATTATACTATACTAATATTATAAATCAGAAAATATGTCTGTTTGTTGTTATATCATGCATAAACTACTGAACCGATTTAAATTTAATTTGGTGCTAGAGCTTCAGACAGGACATAGGCTACTTTTTATCGAAATATCACAAAACATTTTCTCGCGGACGGAGTCGCGGGCGTCCGCTAGTTACAAGTACGTATATACCTACTTCATCATTTTCAGTTTTTAACGAGCCACTGCAGAACCAGAGCACATTCTTTGTTAGAGGGGATATGACACCCCGCAGACACAATGCAAGTTGGCGGGCTTTGGTTGATAACGTTTGATTTTATAACGATCTATATCTGATTAGATTAACGTACTCTCCGAAGCGCGGGGGGTTCAACACAATGATGCTTCTTCTTCTTCGCACTTCACAACTCCATTCAGGTTCGAGTATTAGCTTCAAAACCAAAGACCGGAGTACAGTTTACCGTTTTACGCTCGATTAATCTTTCAAGGATCAGGCGTGGGTTAAAGTTACGTGCAAACATCATCCACGGACTTGGACTCATAGATTGTGTTCTTGTTTAAAAATAACCGGTTTAATATACGTCTCATCGGTAGAGTTTCCGCACTCGGCTCTAAATCAAATATCTTTTGGTGATACTGGTCTCCATAATAAGTGGAACATGCAATTTCTATTAAAAATGTATTATATTTGTATTGAAAATTGTTATACCGTTCTATGGTACCAGCGTAGTAAATAAGTACCTACCACTATCAATACATTTCCACCGACCGTTGCTACAGTGTTGCAAGTGCGTCGATTGTCTATCACCGACTCCACTGATTGAATTATTATTGCGTTGCCAAATAACAATAAATGATTTGGTTAACGTACTTACCGGCCGGTAAGTATTAGGTATTTCGCGCAGTGAATTTAAGAGACAGAGGCAGGAGGCCATAAGTTCAAACTTGGGCTGGACCTTGCCACCCTGCCAGGAAAACATTTAGCGTTCAAGCGATTTACTCTTCCGCAGGGTGTCATGTAGAGAGCGAAACGACAGTCCACAGATTGTATCCCACTCTTAACAAGTTAGGGACCGTTCAAGTATTACGTAAGCACTATTGAGGGGTGGGAGGGTCTGTGTATTGCTTATTTTTGATGACATGGGGGATGGGGGGGTCTAGATGATGATTACGTCATCAATAGTTATTTATTTTTTTACACGAATAGCAAAAATTCGTGAATTCTCTATGTTGAATACTGTATCAGTAAAATCTTATGACAATTATTAAAAAAATATGAAATTTATAATTGAAAAATGTTTACGTAAGCATAGGGGGAGGGGTAGGAACTTTCCTTACTTTTGCTGACAAGGGGGGTTGGGGGGTAAATAATTGTAATAAATCTGCTTACGTAATATTTGAACGGCCCCTTAGGCCACTTCCATTTCATACAGCAGCACTTGCCATGAGGATTCAAGAGTGATTGCTGTCAAGGGCTATACTGGAAGTACCTACCACAAACTCGCGGTACCTGCTGGTGAGCTGTAACGCATATTATAGACTTGATTTAACACTCAGGACATTTCTTAATAGTTACCCGGTGCGGTGCTATTGTTATTTAAAACAATGCGATGCGGAGGGGCTACCGCTGCAGCAACAGTTAATATAAACAACAAAAGGAAACTAATTTCCAGTGCAAGCGACACGCGGGAACAGTACAGCAGCAGCCATGAGGCGTCTGATCCTTCTGCTGTGCTTGATCCGCCTTAGTTCTGAACTGCAGGCCATGCAGCGCTACTTCCTAGCGCGAAATGCGAGGCAGCACTCGTCCCCCGACGCGTACTATTACAGCCGGCTCCCGGCAACCTTGTACAACCCCCACGCCAGGGAGAAACGCGGTGGAGTACAGAATACGACGAGTTTACAAGCTGATGAGCTGATAGACGTCACCACATCGACTGCCAAAGATATGGAAAGCAATAATACGTCGAGCGATGCTCCCTCCGTGTCGGTGACTACGAGATACACTCTCTGGCCAGAGAGTAATCGAGCAGCATCCGGTGGCGTCATGAAAACTTTCGGCTCCATATTTCGTATCGACGATGAAGATCTTCGCACGGATTTCAAAAATTCATACGATTTTTGGCCGTTCTTCTACCAGAATCTATACGAATACGAGCCCAAGAAACTAGTGGAAGCCGAGAAAGCGATAGATAAACGGTTCGCGATTCCAGTTAAAGATAAAATTATACCAGTTCACGAAGATATCGACGAAACGGCGGAAGATTACTCCAGAAGCAAAACAAACATGGAACAAATTTATGTGCATCCTGAGACAGAAACGACTAAGAATCCTATTAATAATATTGATCGACCGTATCCCTCGAACGGCTTCAATGACTCCTTCGATAGTATGGACGAAGAAAATTCGACTGTGCTCAAAGATTTTCCTTGGAGAATGGAAATGGAACACGAAATGCGGTTACAAGATATTGAAGATAGCAAACGACTAAGACGTTTAGAAAAAAATAGCCCCAACAGTAACAGGAAAGATAATACTAATACTGTAGCGGCACAGGACGGACACGACGCATCACACGAGTCTTTACATAATAAGGGTCGCAATTCCTACCGCGAATCGGCGTCTAGTAAAAAAGAAGACGACAACAAGCACAGCTATGCCGGTGACTACGAATACGAAGGAGACAATTACAGGGGATTCGAAGATATTGTCGATTCTTTTGCCAACAAATTTGGAATAGAAGAACATGACAGAGAAGCTAAATTTGCTAAGAAAAATAATGCAGATAAAGGTGAGAAAAAGAAAGGATTTCGTACAGTCTACCATAAAGACGAATATCAAGAGCATCATGATTTTTTCGATAATACCGACAATAATGAAAATGTGGAAGAAAATGGTGCATCCAAAGTTCACATCGGCGGCTCCGAAGGAGTATTGCGTTCTTTGGCGGGCGCGGTGATGGGCAACGATAAAAGCAAGTTAAAGAAGAAAGAAAATATTGAAAGAAATCAGTATGAGAGGAACCAAAATGATAAAGAAGGACAAAACGACATAGAGCAGGAATTAGAACAGTACATGGACGTCGCCAAACGTACGGCACTGAGCAGCAACGGTCAATATATGGAACGATACATGGTATGAGTATAGACATACTAATTAGCGAAGCTAGCGCAGGCGTCAATGTGTCTGCACAGGCCATAGGAATTCGGAAACTGAACTAAAAAATCTCATGTTTTGTTAATTATCGACTTTATTTTTTATTTTTAAATTTACAAATGTTATTTTTTATATTTCCTATGAGTGCACGAGGTAGTTAAATATTTAAGAGTTTTATTTATTTTTTAATAAAATACGTTATGAAATTTTAGTAACACACAACTGTTTTACTCAAATTCTTTTTGTAAAATGATATCTCACTTAACCAAAACTTTTACCTTAAACTACCTAGTTTTGTAGTCTAATAGAACTATGGATAAGCTAATATAGTTGACTAAGCAATCCATGGATACACTGGTACTAGTACAGTCGACTAACCAATCCTTGGATGAACCCTGGGACTGTTTTCGGAGTTAATTTTTCTTGCACTACATCGAGGGTCGCATGTGACAGAGAAAACAACGGCAAAAATGATAACATTTTCGGAAATTCACCTTTTTTTTCTCCCAATTTATTGTCATAGGTGACAAAACTTGTCGGCGACGATCTCGCCGTTCTGCTCCGCTGTTTGTTGCTGTCTTCCTTGCTCTCCTCGGGGTCATCGCTGCTCGTGTCGTCTTTGCCGTTAGACTTTTTATATTTTTCCATCGACTTGGTGCCTGCGGTGAACTCTTCATCGTACTCTTCGTCCTTCATTTTATCTGTGCTCACTTTCCGCACCACTTTGACCGAAGGCTTGCCGCTGTCGTGCGGCATCGCTTTTTCGATCTGCCGCAGCGCTGGCGCCGGACGCGCTTTTTTAACTTTGGCGGGTTTGGGCCGCGGCCTGATCGCTTTTACCCTTGGCTGCAGCGGCTTCCCGCGGCTGGCGAACTCGTCGTGGTCGACGTCAAAATCGTAGTCGTCGACGCTGAAATCCTCGTCCTCCAGCTCGACGGAGTCCAAAACCCGATTCGGAAACCTCAACTTGGCCAAATAGTCTTCCTCGCTGCCGCCGTCAGTAAACTTCGGTATCGGCTTTTTAACGAGGGGGACCTTCGGGTCGCTTGTTTTGGTAACTCTCGCCGCGGTCGCAGGTTTCGCGGGGCGAGTGTCGGATAGCCGCGGTTGACGAATCGTTTTCGTGTAAAAATATTCGCCACCATTAAAAGTCGACAGTTCCCCGTCGAAATCGTCAGCCACACTCCTGGCGTCGATTCGTTCGCTAAGCGACTTGGCTTTCGCCGCGTACGTCAAGCAGCACACGGTCAGCAGCAGCGTCCACATGGCGGCGAGTGCGCGCCTACTGGCGGCCGCACGGCGGCACCAATCACGAGCGGAAACCGCGCGTGTTGATAGTTATCGTTGCCGAACCAAAACAACGCGTGAGCTAATAACAAAGTCATCTTGGCATTTGTTTTGACAACACGATGACACGCCGCTGCGGAATGCGTCGCCGCGCTGACGGCGCCCTTAGCTGGCCTGAGCGAGATCATTGTGTATAGAAAGAAAGAAAGAAAGAAAAATATTTATTTAGGAAAACACCACTAATAAAAATAAAATACAATAATATGCAGGATGTGAGAGTGATGTGATCCCAAGAAGGTCCTCACTCAGCATTTTGCAGTGCCCTTCAGCACACCGCGCTGGTCTACCATGCAGCCTGCACGATGAGCTGACGTCTGGACATTATCTATCCTAATATTATAATTATGAAGAGGTAAAGTTTGTAAGTTTGTAAATAAAGATCTGTCGGAGCTAATCTTCAGAACTACTGATCCGATTTTAAAAATTCTTTTACTAGTAGAATGCTACGTTATCGGTGAGTGTTACGGGCTATATTTTATATATGTATTGTATATATTACCAGAGTTATCATAGTTTATGTCGCGCGAGTCGGACCGTGAAATTTATTAAACCGGCTTTATGCAGGTACGCAGCCTTAGCTATTGGATATAATTGAAAACATTGTATAATAACTTTATGCATCTTAAAAAAATCTACAAATAAGTCTATATGTTGTATAATGTTGACCCCTATTCAGTACGTATAACATAACACGGAGGAGGTCAACTTAATTTGGACGATATAGCGGCAGTGTTATGTTTGTTAGAAATTTTGTAATATCTCCGAAACAATATAAGGTGAGTTTAAATTATTAGCCAGCGTTGAAACTAGAGTAAGTGTGATGCATACTGATTACTATAGCGGAATAAAAATATTTCTAGAACCAGTAACAAAACACATAAAAATTACCTACAAAATATCTACTCACTGAGGATATTTTGCATAGCACCTTCCATTGCATTCATACATTAACCGCAGAGTCACCTGAGGTACCGAACGAAGGTATATCTTAAACATTCTATTGCTACCAATTAAAATACGGAAAGAAAAGCCAAACGGCTAAAATCTCATTATCATCGGCAATATTAGACCAGACCAGAACAAATAAAAAAGAATAACAATCGGCTGTCAGAAATCGAACACGGTACATTCGAAGGACAAAGTAGGTAGATATGTCCACATATGCACACTTTAGGACCGGTAAAAAATAAATGTAGAACGAAATAAACTTTTAAATAAACACTTAGAACTAAATCACCTGATATCAGTACCAAGTTCAATAAACTTTCCTGTTAAATTACCGGTGTCATCATTATGAAGTCGGTGCCATCCAAGTTTAGGTAAAGTCTTTAAAGTACAAAGCTCGGGTGGCACCGATTTCATAGATGTGATTAAGAAAATTAAAGTAAGTAAATGACGTAGTTATTTTTTACTTTTTAGTGCGTTTTGAAGGCGTTTTTATTTTTTGTTAAATTTTTTTTATTTCATACTTGGTGATTTATCAACAATGAACATACTAAAGAACCTATTCGAACTAAACCATAAGTATCAATATTCACTAGCTAGTTATAACATTCCAACATCCCTGCAAATGTGCCTATAAAGTTTGAAGAGTTTTCTCGAGTTTTCGTAGATCTCATCATCAGATCATGACTTAGTAAACGTTAAACTAACTGGAATCTATAACCTTTCAAACTTCTCATTGAGACATTAATCGAGCCCAGTCACAAAGTAGCTACTATAAACCGTTAAAGAGCTCCCTCAGCTGTCCTTCGTCTTCATCGCCAGACCCTTGATGACAGTCACAACCCATATAAATGTAAAGTTCTCATTGAGACAAATTAATTGAGCCCAAACACAAGGTAGCTACTGTAAACCGTTAAAGAGCTCCCTTAATTGTACTTCGTCTTCATCACCAGACCCTCAATGACAGTCACAGCCCATCTGAATGTAAAGTTCTTCTTAAGACAAATTAATCGAGCCCAAACACAAGGTAACTGCAGTAAATCGTCAAGGAGTTCTCTTATATGTAGATCGGTTCCATCATCCGATCCACTCCAGACCTTCATCAAATTGTAGTGGTTAAATACTTACCGGAAAAATTAACAAACGTACTTGTTGTCCCTACAATTTTTGAAAGTTCCCTTCAGTTTCTCGAGGATTCCATCATCAGATCCTGGTGTCCTTGTCATGGTACTACCACCGGACTATCTACTTTCCAACAAAAAAATAATTATCAAAATCGGTTCATAAACGACGAAGTTATGCGCGAACACACATTTTTGAAATTTTGTCATATCTCCGAAACTATATAACTAATTAACATACTGTAAAAGGCAAATCTTATCTCTATAATATCCTTGTGATTATCAAATAATTTATTTTGATAAGGATTTAAGTTTAGTAGTATAAATATTAACCTAAGCGTATTAACGTAAGCGTATGAATTAAATGAAATGAATGATTTTTTAAAACACAAAAAGTTATGTATCTGCCAAAATATAAAAGATAGACATATGCTATCGCGGACTTTTTGTAGAACTTTTTAAGATGCATAAAGTTTTAATACAATCTTTTCAATTATATCCAATATCTAAGGCAACGTACGCGCATAAAGCTAAATTTAATAAATTTCACGGTCCGACTCGCGGGACAAAAACTGTGATAACTCGGGAAATATTTACAATATAAAATATAGCCTATAACACTCACCGATAACGTAGCATTCTACTGGTGAAAGAATTTTTAAAATAGGATCAGTAGTTCTGAAGATTAGCCCCGACAGAGTTTTATTTACAAACTTATAAACTTTACCTCTTTATAATATTAGTATAGATTAATATTATTACGTTAATACAACTCTTAATAAATGCATTAATTTCGACCAAATTTGATTACCTACCATAAAAACGGTTCTAGTGAGTTAATCTTAAAAGATAGACATTTACTGTCGAGGACCAATAATTCTTTCATACGTATATTTTTGATATCTTGAACCGTTTTTGCAGCGCACGCAACGGAAGCCCTCAAGGATTAAGGATTAATTTTCCCCGATTTTTTCACATTTTCCGTTATTTCTTCGCTCCTAATAGTTGCAGCGTGATGTCATATAGCCTAAAGCCTTCCTCGATAAATGGTCTATTCAACACAAAAAGAATTTTTCATTTCGAACCTGTAGTTCCTAAGATTAGCGCGTTCAAACAAACAAACTTTTCAGCTTTATAATATTAGTATAGATAAGAAAAAGTTTGTTTGTTTGTTTAAACGGACTAATCTCTAGATATGTGTGTCGGATTATAAATAATTTAGTTTATTATGAAAGCTTGACTCAAAAGTGAAATGGACTGTTTAATACAAGCTATATCAGCTTGCCATAAATATATATTGTTAATGTTAATGTACTGTAATATCGTACAATGCTTAACAAAAATGTAGATCGTTAGTACACGGGATGGGACGGAGGATATTGCTTGACGGGAAACTATAAAAAAATTAAATTGAGAGGGGTAGCGGGGAAAGAGCACACTTTATTTATGAAAGTCTATCTTTAAAATTAAAAGGGTACCTAAGAAGTTTTCACGCGGACGAAGTCGCAGGCCACTGCTATTAATAATATATAAATACATCATAATATATAAATGAGTTACATTAGGTATGTTAAAATTATATAAGTATAAAAATATATCAGGGGTTAAAGTATGAAATTGCCGATTGGTACTGAAAAATAAAAATTCGTTTTTTTTTTAATTTAACATATTTATTTAATCAAAATAATGACCATTATTATCTATACATTGCTGCCATCTAATAGGAAGGTTATTTATGCCTTTGCGTAAGAACTCTGGTGATCTAGATTCGACAAACTGTGTGAAAGCATTTTGCACTGCCTCCTGAGAAGAAAACTTTGTATCACGTAGAAAATTGTCCAAATCACGAAAAAAATGGTAGTCCGTTGGAGCAAGGCCTGGCGAATATGGAGGATGACGAATGGTTTCTAATTGCAGTTCCTGTAGAGTTAATACGGTTTCTCGTGCTGTATGAGGTCTCGCGTTATCATGGAGCAATAATGGTGAAGATCGATTCATAAGTCGGGTCTGTTTCACTGCTAGTTTCGCTATCATTGTTCGGAGTTCGGCGCAGTAGACATCTGCCTTTATTGCTTGACCAGATGGGAGAAAGCTATAGTGAATAACACCACGCTGGGACCACCAAACCGTTACCATTACCTTTTAATTGGTAAGCTTTGCTTTAGGACACTTGCGGCGTTTGACCTGGGGTCAGCAATTGCATTTTCCGCTTACGATTATCGTAAAGAATCCATTTTTCATCACATGTCACAATTCGATCCAATATTCCTTCATTTCTGTACCGATTCAACAAGGCAACGCAAGTTTCATCACGCGTTTCTTTCTGCAGATCAGACAAATCGTGAGGCACCCATTTTTCATATTTTTTTATTTTATTGATTTGTCGCAAATAATTCAATATTGTTGGTAAAGTAACGTTAAACCATGCCGCTAATTCCTGGGTAGTTTGCCTCGGATCGGCTTCCACCATCTCTTTCAAATCATTGTTATTCACCTGTGTGGGCGGTTTTCCACGTGGTTCGTTCTTCCAATCGAAGTGTCCATCACGAAAGCGTTTAAACCAAAATCGCACAGTGCGATCATTAGCAGTCCCCTCTCCAAACGCAACATTAATATTGCGAGCTGTTTCTGCCGCGTTAGTTCCGCGTCGGAACTCGTTTTCAAAAATCGCACGAATTTTCGAAGTATCCGTCTTTATTGTCTAAGCTGAATAAAAAAAACAACTGAAAGGTGATAATCGAATGTTGCACATTTTTTAAAAGAACTACACTGTATACGAATGAAAAAAGTTGAATGAAGGTTCTATGTCAATTCGAAGTAGGTACCTATTACAATAAAACGGTAATTTCATTCTTTAACCCCTATTATTAGAAGTAAACATGAACAATACATAAATAAGAAAAGACTAAACAAATGTGAACCAAGGACAAAATGAGTTGTATATGTCAAGCAACAAAATAAAAAAAAACCGGCCAAGTGCGAGTCGGACTCGCGCACCGAGGGTTCCGTAAATTTTAAGGTTTTCGGAATTATTCCTAAACATTGCTTGATGCGAAATTTCAAGATTCTAGGACTAGATGCGAGTAGTAGAGTTAAATATGCGGCTTATGCTTTATTTTGTTACAGCTTAAAGGTATTATCGAGCCAAGTATTTGATATACAGTACAGTACAGTACATACCTTTACGCGTTCATGAGACACAGGGGTTAGTGTAAATTATTAAAAACATTATTATTATACGATGCAACTAAAAATTTACAGTTTTCGTATATTTTTCATTATCTATCCTATATAACGTTACTTCGTACCAAATTTCAAGATCCTAAGCTTACGCGAACTACCCGTTAGGTTTTGATTTACTTGACCGTGTCGAAAATTAGGGAAATTTTTGGTATAAACGGCTGTATCTTTTGATTGCCTTGGCCTAGAAGCTTGATTTGTTCACGACTCTAAGGGACAGCAGACTTTAGTATTTGATATAAATTTTAGCTTGATACTTCCACGCGTTTCTGAGAAAAAGGGTCTTGACAGACAGACGGACAACGAAATGATCCTATGTTTTTTACGGAACCCTAAAAATATAGCCGATTAAAAATAGGGTCCTTAAGTTAATTTGAGTGAAAGTGCGTAAGTGTTCTCTTAGTTTTTTTAAAAGTGGCCTTAGATAAATCTAAATTACGTAAGGCAAGTCATTCCAGCATTTTAAAAAAAAAACGGAGGAGGTTCTCAATTCGACACGTATATTTTTTTTATGTATGACCACGCATAACTTTTTACAGAGTTGTCCGATTTTGATAATTCTTTTTTTTAATTAGAAAGGACATACTTCCAAGGTGGTCCCATTGTCATCATGTTAGGATCTGATGATGATATCCTGGGGAATTGAAGGAACTCTTAAAATTTTGGAGGCACGCTTACAGCGATTTCGGTTTTTGTCTCAGTATCGGTAGCTTTTAGGCTGCTAGTGCCGTATAATATACTATGATAGTATAGTACGAGTACGTTACGTGGCGATAAATCACTAAAAAGTAAGAAATGAAAATTTTTAACAAAAAATAAAACCGACTCGAAACGCACTAAAAAGTAAAAAAAAACTGTGTTATTTAGTTGCTTTAATTTACTTAAGCATATCTAGGAGTCGGTGCCAGCCAAGGTTTTTACTTTAAGGACGTTACCTAGTACCCACAAACTGCTTTACTACGTAAAATAAATGTTCCTTAAACTTGCTGGCACCGACTTCATAGATATTAAGCTTAAGTAAATTAAAGCAACTAAATTACACAATTATTTTTTACTTTTTAGTGCGTTTCGAGTCGGTTCTATTTTTTTAATTAGATAATGCAAAAGTCTTGCGTTAACGCTTATTCGAAAGGAGAAGCCTACGGATGTATAGATTTACCAGTAGCTACCTGCCAAACTAAAACCTAAGCATACCTATTGTCCGTTCAGTAACGAAATGACGATACGATCAAATCACATCCACTTGATCAAAAGTGCAGAATATGGAAATCAAAAACACCGTGTGATGTTCATGCGCAAGAAATTATCTTGATTTTGCAGGACAAAAGAGCTACCAGCACAGCGGCGCAGACATCATGGCGATGATGCATGCGTATTTTGACGTGTTGCAGCTTTAGAATGGACTCGAACATAAGTATGACCTTATATGATCTACCTCCTTACATTTGCGGGAGATCGGGGTGACCTAACGCGGTGGCTGTCTCGCCTCAAACCTCGAGAATTTGGTGATACCAAAAACTCCACTCCTGTCCGATTCGGTACCTAACATATTGTTTACCTACTATTCTTATTCATTTTTATATAGATGCCTATACGGAAAAAGAATTTTAATAAAAACACAAACCGACTTCAAAACTCCCTAAAAAGAAAATAATAATTGTATATTTTACTTGCTTTAATTTACCTAAGCATATCTTTGAAGTTGGTGCAAGTTTAAGGCACGTTTATGGGAAGGAAGTTGCAAAGCACTTGGTAGGTTCTAGGTAAGGTTCTTAAAGTAGAAACCTTGTATGGCACCGACTTCATAGATATGCTTAGATTAATGAAAGCAACTAAATGATACAATATTTTTTACTTTTTAGGGCGTTTTGAAGCTGGTTTATTTTTTTATTAAAATTGTTTTTTCTTACTTTTTAGTGCTATATAAGCTATCGACACCTACACAAATACCGAAATTGCTGCGTACCTAAGAAAATTGAAGAGCTCCTTCAATTTACCCGCTATCTCATCATTAGATCCTAATGTGATGACTGTGGGACCATTTTGAAAGTGTACCCTTGCTAATAAAAAAAGAATAATCAAAATCGGACTACTCTGCGGGTTATACGTGGTCATATATAAAAAAATTACCTATCTCAAAAACTACTGAAGCGATTTTGATGAAACTTACATTATTTCCTATAATACAACAAAAAATAATTACTTAAATTGAACTTGAAGTTCCGGAGATATGCGAACACAAACATAAAAATATATATACATACATACATACACTTTTGCAATTTGGTAACTCTGTTCAGATGCTGATATAAACTAACACACGTGAAAACTAGGCGGCTCTGGACATATAACAGACATACGGGTTGATTTGATAACCTCCTTTTTTTGAAGTCGGTTAAAAGGCGAGAGACATTTGAAACAAAGTTAAGGTCACATTTGCCGGGGTGGCAAACATGAGAATTAATAACGGCAATAGAACAGTTTATTTGTAACAAATCACGATTCCGTTGCAGCCACTCATTTCCATGATACTCAATCAGTATCATGCAGCTCGACTGCTACGAGGCAGATGCGCCCCCGCGTAGCCGACGTAGCGCCGCGACACGCAGCACGCGCCGCTCGAGCGCTACGGGCCGGCAGCTTCCCTCTACGAGTGCATGCGACGGAGCACTTCCCCGCGCGGCTTGTTAGCGGTACGAAGAATGTGCTTGTTTGTTTGTTTATCGGCGCGGCGGGAACGTAAACACTCGCCGGGCGTATATCAGCGCACGGGCCCGGTGCACCGCAGTCCGCGCCCGCCGCTCGACATGTTCGCTCTTTGGTTGATGCTGGTGCCGGCGCTGGTGGGACTGTCGCTGGCGGCGCCCGCACTCTACGTGCTCGAGGAGCCGCTCAGCCGCAAAGTTTCAGCCTACAAGAAATACTACATCGGCGGCGCCGGCCAGCGCAGCAAGATGCTGGTCAACGAGCGCGCCGTCGACTCGTATTTCCGCATCCCGCGCCGCCCGGCCGAGCTGCTCGCGCTCTCCGAGCCGCCGCCCGACGTGCCGCCCGACGCGCCGCGCGACTACGACGCGGAGCGCGGCCGCAAGGAGTACTTCCGGAAGCAACGCGTCTACGACAGGCAGCAACTCGATTCCGGGGGCAGGAATGCCGGCTTCAAGGCGCGTTTCTCGAAGACAAACCGAAAGGGCGCCCAGCACCAGCGACCACGCGCCGCGCCTCTCACTCGTCAGCGCCCGCCCGCGGAGGACGGCGGGGGCGACGAGCGGCGCGACGGGAAGGGGTACGGGAAGCGCGACACGGTCGCCCGCGACGACGCGCACCCACCCCGCCGCGACGCTGCGGACGAGCCGACGCACGACGCGCCGGACGAGGGCCGGGACTTCACCGACACGTCTAACAAAGCGGCGACTGAGTCGTGGGCGCCACTGTACCGCGACCCGGAAGTGCCGCTCCGCCGCGCCAGCCCCGTGCCGCCGGCCCCGGTGCCGGGCGCGGGCGGCTACGTGCACATCGGGCCCAGCCGCCGCGCCGCGCTCACCATCGGCGCCGACGCAGACGCCGTGCACCGCCTCCACACGCTGTAGCGAAACCAAGCGCTGATATGTGCACCCTACATACTCGACTACGTCACTATATGTCTATATATACAATTTCTACCTATTTATTAATTTATAAACTTGTGTAGTTTCATAATTATTAGATAATAGATTAACTTTCTATTGGATTTATTATTTAGAAAAGGGCAGCTGGCATTTTCCCTTTACTGCTTCCGAAATAAATAAGTAAGTAGGTAAATGAAATGCTACCTACGAGACATTATAATATTATATTGGTTCGTTGAGAGTTTATTTTTCGCACACGTAGTTTACTATTCAAGTATTCTTAGGCATGCGGTAAAAAGGTTTCCTCATGTTATAAACTATCGAGGTATCTTTCATCGAGATAAATGTTCAGGCGCGAGTTACCTTGCTGAACGCAGTGCGAAGGAGGCCGCGAGCGCGTAGCTTCTCGTAGCGGTTTCGTTATCATTGACATACAAGCGCGTTGCGCAACTCGGCGGACGCGTATAAAAGCGCGCGGGGCGCTTCGGCGCGCACTGTGCCCCGCCATGCTGCCCCCGCTGCTGCTGCTCGGCGCGCTGCTGGCCCTCGCGGCCGGCGTAACGCGCGAGACCGTGCAGCGCATGGTGGTGGTGCGCACCAGCGGCTCCGACCTGGCGCCCGCCGCCACCGGCTACCTCTACCACAAGAGCGACGACGGCGAGAGCGTCGTGCGCATGGCCGACGGAGAGATCGAGCGCCGCCTGGCCGACGCGTACCCCGCCCCGCACGCCACCGCGCGCGTTTTACCCGTAACCGAACAGAGCGACGAGCGCGAGCCTGTCGACGGCGCCGCCGACTTCGACTACTCCAAACTCTTCGCCGACTTCGGCGCGGCCGACGGCGGGCGCGACTACGACGACTATTTCAAGCGGATCAAGGACGAGTTCCATCGCAAATACGCACACCGAGGCGCTGCGGACGACGCTTCCGTTCGACCCCACTACGAGAAAGGGGAGGGAGACAGTTACAGTAAGGCGAAGTTCGAGAGCTACTCGTTCTCGGACGGCGATGACACAGCGCGCAAGCAGCCCCATCGAGCCCCCGCCTCCTACGAGGTGTACGACAATAGCGAGGCCGACTTTGCCCAACAACATTTCCCGAGGGCGCGACAGTATTACGGAGAGAGCGCCCGGAGCTACGCGCCCGAAAACGCTAAAGCCACCTCTACCGCCGCTGAGAGCGAAGCGTCCGCCGAGCGCCCTGCGGCCGAGCCCTCCTCCGAAGCGGTCGCGAGCTCCGCCGAAACCGCGCCGGCCTCCGACGATGCCCAGGGCTCCGCCGAAACCCCAGTAGATTCCGCCGATGCTCCGGCAGAGGCCGCAGAGAGAGGAGGCCGCAGGAGCTACGGCTACGAGATCAAGCACTGACGCGGGCGTGTTACAGATACTCATTTTGTTATAATTTTGTTAACTTTTGTAAATATGTAATTTATTACTAAATACAAGTAAGCCATAATCTCTAACTACTTGAATTTCATTTCTCATTTACTGTCTTTTTCAAAACTTTCGTTTACCTCACTCTAGGTACTACATGGTGCTGTAGTTTTCTACTATCTACCTATGTATATTATTAAATTCCTGTATTTGTCATTATTTATATTGAAGTTATAGATAAAAAAATCGCTAGTTCCGCCTGGACGGATCGTAGGTCAACAAGTAATTACGTACTTGATATAAATGAATACCCTTGTGCTGAATGAGAACGTAACGACTACGCTAAATGATGCAACAACTATCAGCAAACGATCGTTCCTTCGCACGGAGAACACACTGTCGATTTCTAAAATCCAAAGTATCTGAAAGGTTTTTGAAAAAAAAACGTTGGTAGACTGAGATGAAAGTAGCGTTTCTAAAAGACTTGTAAACTAAGTTTACTTGAAATAAACGAAGTTTGGTTTTGATTCGACTTCACTTTACTTACTTTAGCCCGACAAAGGTTTTGAACTCATACTGAAAATAAACAAATTTTTATTTTTTGCCCGGCTTTGCCTGGCAAATGAATTGAACCCTGGAGTCACTGTGTTAACGGGCTCTATGGGAATTTTAATAAAATCAACATCCTGCATTGTAAGTTAGACTGTTTTATTAAAAATAAAACCGGCCAAGTGCAAGTCGGACTCGCGCACCGAGGGTTCCGTAAATTTTAATGTTTTCGGAATTATTCCTAAACTTCTGTATCATTCTCGAGTCGACCACGGCTCGGTGTACACGGGCTATTGTAGGTTGTGACGCTGCGTGTCATAACCGAACAAATGACGCTCTACTTAAATTTTTTTACCAATATTATATTTATAATGTCATAAAAACGTATCGTATGATAATAAACTACATATTTAAAATTAAATGTGACTTAACCAGAAGAATCGTTTCGTTGCCCATTCCTTCAGGTTGACCGACTCGACTTTAATTTTTCTACAAAGATCACTTGATTGGCTTGTTACAGCCGATATAGATTTTCCAAATTAGTCCAAGTCTAGCTGGTGCGAGGCTTTGGTCATTGGTAGTTACCATCCTACTGACAAAGACGTACCGTCAAGCGATTTAGCGTTCCGTTGCGGTGTCGTGTAGAAACTGAAGGAATGTAGATTTCATGCTACTCCTAACAAATTAGCCCGCTTCCATCTTAGTTTGCATCATCGCTTACCATCAAGTGTGATTATAGTTTAGATATACCATCAAGGGCTAACTTGTAATGAATAAAAATAATAATAGGTATCATAGGTTCACGCTTTACAAAAACACTAGGGGTATGGTAGACAGGACAGCGGGGAGTTCAGCTCAACTGTTTAAACAAAAGAAAAATAGATATACTAGGTACCTATCTGAGATGATTGTGGGTGTGTGTGTTTTTAAGATATTGTTAAATTGGTTAATATATACTCTATATTAACCTATATCACAATATAATTTTGCTGTGTAGGACCAACACGATGTATTTTTTTTTTAAAAATGGGTAAAAATGAAGTAGAGCATACTGCTAGTCAAACATGACATTCTTGCTGACTTAACTAACTTGACACTTTGTGTGAGTGTGCACACATTGCCACTCGTCACGTAGTAATAGAACTCACTGCATTTGAACTTGCACTGTAAGCGGTTGAAAAACAAAGAACGACGAGCCATCGTGAATTGACCAATCTATAGTCATCTTTAATGTATAAAATAACTAGCAGTCGCCCGCGACTTCGTTCGCGTGAAACCTCTTAGTCACTCTTGAATCTAGCCTTCAGAATGAACAAAAATCATTTTACAATCTTACATTAATACGTATAGGTCCGTATATACATAAGAATTAATTTATATGTAAAAAGGAATCTAATGTCATGTCATGTACATTATTAAAGTATAATGTTTCAATTATGTGATTGTCTTTTACTATTCGGTTCGTTACGCAAGTGCCGGCGCGCACACAATAGGTCTCTCGTATTTTTTCATTACTATTTGTCACCTGTCAGCAACCTCGTGAGTATCTAGCACACGGTTACGAGAAAGGTCCAGCGGCGCGGCGTCTCCGCGCGACCCACTTATAAATATTGAGCAACGGGTCGGAGGGGCATTGCAGCATCACCCGCTGAACGATCCACACACTCGCAGCATGAGATCCCTGACTCTACTCCTGTGCGCCGCCGTCGCCGCCGCCGTGAGCGTGCCGCCCTACCCGCTGGCGCCCGCCGCCTACATCTACCGCAGCGACAACGGCGGCCCGCCCAGCCTCATTCAGCTCGCGCCCGCACCGCTACCCTTCGTCAACGCGCAACCTATCGCCATCGAAGACGCAGAGGAGGATGCCGAGAGCTACGACGACGCCGACGAGCTGGGCGGGGAGGGCGAGGAGCTATCGCACGACTTTGGCGGCGCATCCGAGGCGCACGAGCACGGTGGCGGCAGCAGCTACGGCGAGACGCACCACAACGCACACGGACACAAGGGAAGTAAGGGGTACGCCAGCAAAGGGCACCACGCCAAGGGGGTCGCCGGTGACTACGGCGAGAAGCACGGCGAGGGACACTACCACGAGAGCGGAGGTCAGAAGAGCGCCCACCACGACGAGGCAGACGCGAACGGCGCGCACCACGAGGCCGGGAAGAGCTACAAGGGCGGCGACCATGGGCACAAGAAGCACTTCAGCAAGGGCGAGGACGTGAGCGGATACCGCAAGGTGTTCAGCAAGGACGAGTACAAGAAGGACCACGACTTCTACGACGAGGCGGCGCGCGACGGCCACTTCCACAAGCACGGCTACCAGAAGGCGCATCACGGCGCGGCGAAGGGCGCGCATGCGGCGGGCGGCAGCGCAGCCGCCGGGCACGACGAGGACGGATACGGCGAGGCGGGCTACCGCACCGAGGGGCGCGTGGACGAGGCGGACGCGGGACACTCGGCCGAGCGCGGGGACGACGAGCACTACCAGCATCACGAGGAGCACGGGAAGAAGGGCGCCAGCGACGAGGGCAGCTCGTACCAGTACGCGGACGGCGACGATGAGGACTGAGCCCGCCCACCCTACGCCGACGCCGGGCCTTCCTGAGTTCTATTTTAATAATTTATTATCGTAATTGGTTATTTTGTTATGTTTGATATACTCGCTGTAAATATTTTTATATTTCATAACTGTAAATAAAAAATACGCAGGAACGATTCATTTAATTCATTTTACAAATACAAAATATACGAAAATAATATTAAAAAATGCTCGCCTCTCCCTCACGCGTTTCACCCTTGTGCTTGAGGTGTAGTCCATACGGTGACACGCATCCGTGACGAATCGTAATGTGGATCTCAACCCCCAGGGGCACGCGACTGGCTCTCGTCAATGGCTGTGCGGGTGTTTGGATAAGACTGCGATGAGATGTGCTGAAACTTGATGCAGTGGCGGATTTATAGATTTGCCGCCCGTAGGCTATTCAATTTTTGCCGCCTCTAAATTTTGATATCTTAGTCCACAATCATATCAATTTTCAATCAATAAAATTCCAACTTTATAATTTGTGCCCCATCATCCTCGTTACTTCAACTTTTCCCATATAGTTATTATTATTGAGAACTATGGTACCGTGTTAGATCCTTGATTATTTTTACAGCAAAGAATTATCAAAAAACATTATTTTAAGGAAAAAATATCTCAATCGTATACCACTTTTAAAGTAAGGTAAGGTATGTCTTAAAACTATACAATACTTACAAAATATGAATTAAGCTTACGTAAAAAAATACATTTGGCGAACGTTGATTAACATTTATTATTACACTCACAGTTTAAAAACATACATACATACATACATAAACATCACGCCTTGTTCCCATAGGGGTAGGCAGAGACCACATCCCTCCATTTGCCACGGTCCTTGCATACTTCCTTAGCTTCTTCCACTCTCATTAATCCTTTCATACAAGTTCGTCGGTTTAGGGTACTCTTGACCTGGCCATTATTTAAAATGTCCTGAATTTGGTCCAGGAACATTCGCCTAGGCCTTCCCCTTCCAACATTCCCATTCACCCTCGCCTTGTAAATCTCTTTTGTTAATCTTCTTTCATCCATTCTCTCTACATGTCAAAACCATCTAAGCATCCCTTTCTCAATTTTAGTCACTACATCCTCTTTTACACCACACTTTTCTCTTATCACACTATTTTTAACTCTGTCACACAATTTTAACCCGCACATACTCCTCAATGCTCTCATCTCTACTGCATTTATTTTACTTTTTTGCTTCTTCTGCCATACCCAACTTTCACTACCATACATAAGTGTGGGCACCAACACACCTCTATGCACAGCCAGCCTTGCCTTTTGGGACACTTTCTGGCTGTTCATAAATGCATACAGAGCACCATTCACCAAGTTCCCAGCATTTACTCTTCTTTCAATATCACTCTCACACGTTCCATCTTTCGTAAATTTACTACCCAGGTATACAAACTCTTTTACTTCTTCCACATTTTCTCCATCTATCACAATATTACAATCTGTCACATATTCATCTCTTTCAAAAACCTTTACTTCCGTTTTGCTAACATTCACTTTCATTCCTTTCCTTTTCAGAGCTTCATTCATAATAGTTACCATTTTCTGTAACTCATTAGCAGACGATGCAAGTAATACTTGATCGTCGGCATAGAGAAGACATTTGATGAGTAACTCGTTCATTCTTAAACCAAATACACTTTCTTTCAAATCTGTCAAGCAGTTGTCCATGAATAAGTTAAACAGCCATGGGGACGCTACACATCCCTGTCGTACCCCTCGCTCCACTGGAAACCACTCAGTGTATGCCCCATTTATTCTGACACAAGCACTAGAATTTTCATAAAGAGATTTCAGTGCTCGGATCAAACTGCTGCTCACCCCATACGTGGACAATGTTGACCATAGTTCATTCCTCACCACACGGTCATAGGCCTTTTCCAAGTCAATGAAAGCACAAAAAAGAACTTTAAAAACAATACAATAAATATATCTTTTCTTTATTATTTGTTAGCATTATGATTTAAGTTAAATTATAAAAGCATTACAATACTTTTTTGCGAGACTTTGAATTCGCAAAATCATTTATTATATCGTCGTACGAAATCTTGTTCATTAGCTCTGACTCTATGCACAAGAGAGCTAAAGCGTTTAGCTTTTCTTGACTTAAAGTCGATCGTAGGTAGTTCTTTACTCTCTTCAAGCAAGAGAAGCTTCTTTCACCTGAACAATTTGCCGCTGGTGTACAAAGAGCCATACGAAGTGCTATATCCAAGTTTGGATAAATGTTTCCTAGATTCTGTTCTTGCAGGAATGAAGACAGACTTATTAATGATATAAGATATGGAACTAGTTTTTTATTTAATAAAAATTAGTCAATTTTAGTCAGTATTTTTGTTAGACTATCGATATTATATCGATTGAATTGGGTAAGCAGATCTCATAATTATTAGGTACACGGAGAAAAAATTATAGCAGTTATCAGTGAAGAATATATGTAAAAATTACTAAATTTCGATTATAATATCGAATCGCGATATTCTAAAAGTTCATAATCATTAATGTATAATTAGTAAAGCGTTTAGGAATTGTTCATGCAGAGATGTTGAAATATTTATTAATTAGCACTGTATATGAGAATATTTCGATTTTTGTTAAATATTTCAATTTCTCTCCAATTTTCGAAATTCGTATTATGTGTGTGTATAATAATTTTTTTTTAATTTGTAAACCGAAATAATAAATTTATGAAATAAATTTGCCGCCCCTTAAAATTTGCCGCCCTAGGCTCCAGCCTACTCAGCCTGCTGGTAAATCCGCCACTGACTTGATGTGTTGTTATTAAGATAACAATACAATAGTGCGGACTTTTTAATTTTGAAAGTGTTTATTAATTTGTATCTTTTTTTATTTGTATTTTTGATAACGTAGCATTCTACTAGTGAAAGAATTTTTAAAATCAATTCAGCAGTTCCGAAGATTAGCCCCGACGGAACTTTATTTACAAACTTACAAACTTTACCTCTTTTTAAGATTAGTATAGATATACGAAAAAGTTTGTTCGTTTGTTTAAACGGGCTAATCTCGAGATCTGCATGACGGATTGTAAATTATTTTGTTTATTATGAAAGCTAGACTCAAAAGTGAAATAGACTATTTAATACAAACTATACACATCAGCTTGCCATAAATATATATTGTTAATGTTAATGTACCGTAATATCGTACAATGTTTAATAAAAATGTAGATCGTTAGTACACGGGACAGGACGGAGGATATTGCTTCACGGGAAACTATAAAACAATTAAATTGAGAGGGGTAGCGGGAAAAGAGCACACTTTATATGAAAGTCTGTCTTTAAAATTAAAAGGGTACCAAAGAGGTTTTCACGCGGACGAAGTCGCGGGCGACTGCTATCTAGCCATAATGACGTAGGCGAGCGCTAAGAAACGTTTTTTCTAATGCTCACCTCCTTAAGGGGTCAAACGGGAGTTCAAGTCTACACCAAGATTCACGCGGACGAAGTCGCGGGCGTCCGCTAGTATTATATAAATATGGTCTGCCATGCCAAATAAATTGAAAGAAAAGATCAAAGATCAAATTCTCAAAAAATATCAGTACCAAAATGTTGACCCCTATTCAGTACGTATAACATAACACGGAGGAGGTCAACTTAATTTAGACGATGTAGCGGCAGAGTAGTTTTTTAGACATTTTGTAATATCTCCGAAACTATACAACTAATTAACATACTGTAGAAGGCAAATCTTATCTCTATAATATCCTTGTGATTATTAAATAATTTGTTTTGATAAGGATTTAATTTTAGTTGTTTAAATGATGACGTCAACGTAAGCATATGAATTAAATGATTTTTTAAATCACAAAAAGTTTTAAAATGTAGATATTTCACGGACTTTTTTGTAGAACTTTTTAAGATGCATAAAGTTTTCATACAATGTTTTCAATTATATCCAATAGCTAAGGCAGCGTACGCGAAATAATGCCGATTTAATAAATTTCACGATCCGACTCGCGAGACAAAAACTGTGGTAACTCGGGTAATATATACAATACAAATATAAAATATAGCCATATAGCCAAATATAGACACTCACCGATAACGTAGCATTCTACTGGTGAAAGAATTTTTAAAATCGGATCAGCAGTTCGGAAGATTAGCCTCGACGGAACTTTATTTACAAACTTTACCTCTTTATAATATTAGTAAAGATATATTACAATGTTTTAGTTTGTTTATAAAAATACAAATATATTCCAGTACATATAAGATATCTCAGGACACTTTTGTCGTGAATTTTGCATTACACCCGAAGTCCATAGTACTAACTATTAACATGTCAATGTACGTAATGCTTTCAATTCGTTTGACAGAGGAGCCACGTTAAACGAAATTCAAAAGCAAATACCAGAAATTTCAGATTATTTGTGGCAATGTTATGGTTCTCCTTCAAAATTGATGTTTGGCGATAATGTTCTGGATTCAGCCGTTAGCTGCCAACAGGGTGATCCACTTGGTCTCACTCTACTCAGCTTTGTAATAAATACAATGATCTATTCAGCTTTGTAATAAATACAATGATCTATTCAGCTTTGTAATAAATACAATGATCTATTCAGCTTTGTAATAAATACGCCGTGTAATAATTGTTGATATTACTATTCCTCATGACGATAAAGCCGAAAAGGAAAAAGTATCAAAATACTATCAAAATTCAAATACTACAAAATAGTATCAAAATACAAATACTACATTAGTTCTATATAGAACTAATGGGACAAAATTAAAGAAATGTCGATATCAACATTTTGTTTGTACGTTACATACAAATTACCTAGTTTTTATAAGTATAATATGAAATCTCTTTTGATTGCAATAATAAATGTCCACTTAAATTTGAGAGTATCTACACAAACTGAAATGCATTGTGGTGAAGTATCTAAACATACTATATCGAATACAACTTTGCCTAAATTGCACAAAACGTCAGCAACAACTTATTTCTTTAATTGCTGAAGATTACTTTGGGAATGACTAAAGATTAAAATAAGCTTTCAAAAAAGCCTTTGGTGACATGCTAAATATAATAAAAATGATATTGAGATTTCTAATATCATTTTTTTCTAAGCTGAATAGTTTTATATGCTATAAGCAAAGTAAAGAGCAAAAACTATGCTACAGTTCTATATTGAACTATTGGGTCATAATTTGACAGCCCGGAAAGTATCCCAACAGTTCTAGAGAACTACGGTATGGGGTACTACTGGGATGCACCCATTACGTTGCTGTCCTTTTTGGAAATATCCTTTTTTGCTTTCAAACATAGACGTATCTCTTAAAGACATTCTATCCAAAATTTTAAATATAAAATTTGACCGCACTTGGACTCAAGCAAGTTTGCCTGTCAAATACGGTGGGTTGGGCATACGCTCTGTATCAAGCGTGGCATTTCCGGCTTTCTTGGCATCTGCTTCCGGCTCTACTACACTCATCAATCAGATCGCTAACCCATCCAGTCCGCCTGATGTTGCTATGGAGAGTCTCGCGGAGGCTAAGTCAGCGTGGATTGCATCCTGCCCTGGCGAGAGTTGTCCTTCGACTGAGTCCGCCTGATGTTGCTGTGGAGAGTCTCGCGGAGGCTAAGTCAGCGTGGATTGCATCCTGCCCTGGCGAGAG
This sequence comes from Mycalesis mineus, assembly GCA_034621355.1. NCBI lineage: Eukaryota > Metazoa > Arthropoda > Insecta > Lepidoptera > Nymphalidae > Mycalesis > Mycalesis mineus. The sequence goes on from CM067902.1 coordinate 14,162,803, forward strand.
TTGTCCTTCGACTGAGTCCGCCAGATGTTGCTGTGGAGAGTCTCGCGGAGGCTAAGTCAGCGTGGATTGCATCCTGCCCTGGCGAGAGTTGTCCTTCGACTGAGTCCGCCAGATGTTGCCGTGGAGAGTCTCGCGGAGGCTAAGTCAGCGTGGATTGCATCCTGCCCTGGCGAGAGTTGTCCTTCGACTGAGTCCGCCAGATGTTGCCGTGGAGAGTCTCGCGGAGGCTAAGTCAGCGTGGATTGCATCCTGCCCTGGCGAGAGTTGTCCTTCGACTGAGTCCGCCTGATGTTGCTGTGGAGAGTCTCGCGGAGGCTAAGTCAGCGTGGATTGCATCCTGCCCTGGCGAGAGTTGTCCTTCGACTGAGTCCGCCTGATGTTGCTGTGGAGAGTCTCGCGGAGGCTAAGTCAGCGTGGATTGCATCCTGCCCTGGCGAGAGTTGTCCTTCGACTGAGTCCGCCTGATGTTGCTGTGGAGAGTCTCGCGGAGGCTAAGTCAGCGTGGATTGCATCCTGCCCTGGCGAGAGTTGTCCTTCGACTGAGTCCGCCAGATGTTGCTGTGGAGAGTCTCGCGGAGGCTAAGTCAGCGTGGATTGCATCCTGCCCTGGCGAGAGTTGTCCTTCGACTGAGTCCGCCAGATGTTGCTGTGGAGAGTCTCGCGGAGGCTAAGTCAGCGTGGATTGCATCCTGCCCTGGCGAGAGTTGTCCTTCGACTGAGTCCGCCTGATGTTGCTGTGGAGAGTCTCGCGGAGGCTAAGTCAGCGTGGATTGCATCCTGCCCTGGCGAGAGTTGTCCTTCGACTGAGTCCGCCAGATGTTGCTGTGGAGAGTCTCGCGGAGGCTAAGTCAGCGTGGATTGCATCCTGCCCTGGCGAGAGTTGTCCTTCGACTGAGTCCGCCTGATGTTGCTGTGGAGAGTCTCGCGGAGGCTAAGTCAGCGTGGATTGCATCCTGCCCTGGCGAGAGTTGTCTTTCGACTGAGTCCGCCTGATGTTGCTGTGGAGAGTCTCGCGGAGGCTAAGTCAGCGTGGATTGCATCCTGCCCTGGCGAGAGTTGTCCTTCGACTGAGTCCGCCTGATGTTGCTGTGGAGAGTCTCGCGGAGGCTAAGTCAGCGTGGATTGCATCCTGCCCTGGCGGGAGTTGTCCTTCGACCGAGTCCGCCTGATGTTGCTGTGGAGAGTCTCGCGGAGGCTAAGTCAGCGTGGATTGCATCCTGCCCTGGCGAGAGTTGTCCTTCGACTGAGTCCGCCTGATGTTGCTGTGGAGAGTCTCGCGGAGGCTAAGTCAGCGTGAATTGCATCCTGCCCTGGCGAGAGTTGTCCTTCGACTGTGGCATATCAGAGTTTGCGGAATAAACCTCGCGGATTGCGTTCTCATGCAAGTGTTTTGCGACAATGTACTACTCCTTCAGACAAAGTGCGTTTTTTGGCGTTGTCTGAAAAGGAGTCGGGTCATTGGCGGCATGCTCTGTCATCGCACTTTTAGATCGAGTAACGCTTCGTATAGCCGTATGCCTGCGTCTAGGCGTTAAGGTTTGTGAGCCACGTGTCTGTCCCTGCGGCAGCCACGTGGATCAGTTTGGTCTCCCGGTTTGTTCTGAGATGATGGCAAGAGGCCCGACGGGATGACAATAGTGCCGTGGTCTATGGTCGTATGGGACGTGCTTTAGTATGGGACGCAACCTGTGTAGATAATTTAGTACTGTGACATTCATCTCGCACCTCACAAGCGGCTGGCGCAGCTGCACATTCTGCAGCTCAAACGCTGAAGCGTCGTAAATACACAGCTTTATCTAAAGATTATATACCTGTTTGCGGCGCTTGCGTTTGAGACTATGACAAAGAATAAGCCTTACAAGCAGAGGGGAAGTAGCGCCAGTGTGTTGGGCACCGCGCCTTTGGGCGAACAATTAGATGGCTTATTCTTTTTGTAAATATCTTGTTTTATTTTAAATTTTAATTTTTTTAACTATTAAATATTTATTTATATGTACATATAGTTAATTACGAAATAACAAAACTAAAATAAGCTGGCAAATAAAAGCTTAAAAACGACGCTAAAATGGATTTTTGTTCGAAGAAAAACAGCTGATAAACAAAAAGCATTATTTTCTTTATTTAACAAACAGATGGCCCCCCTGACGCAAATGTTACTTGCTGCTGGCATTCCCCGAATGAACTAGTATAAAAGGCTAAAAAAACTGATGACCAAAAAAGATCATATTTCGCAATGTAGTGCACACGCCAACCCGCATTGGATCAGAGTGGTGGCCCTGAGCTCCATAGTTCCTCTTTAACAAGGCGGGAGGCCCGGCACAATGATTGTTTGAATGTTTATTAGATACCTACTCAAACACGTCTAAAATGTTTAGCGGATTTAGCATATAATTTAGCAAACAAATAAATAATTAGTCTACAGTTTTGTTCTGGTTTTATTTTACTACTACTAGAATAAAATGTCTAAAGTAAAAGTGGGCAATACAATATTATGATGACATGGTGCTAAACTGATGTCAGAGCTGAAGGTGGCCATGGGAACTACGCAATGAACACACGATTCACCGAACACAATACCTACTCTACAATATGAACAAAAAGAAACAATTATCTTTAAAATCAGTTAAAGTAGTAATAGAAATAGTCACAATTTAGACAAATGCCATGATTACGATTATTCACTACCTACTAACCTCAGCTTACACACAGAATGGCTTCCTTCCTACGTCTGAGGGTAGGAATTTATTCCTTCGATATATAGGTAAAATCTTAGTGAGGCCGGTTAAACCGTAAAATTACGGTAAACAATTTAAAATATCGATTTAGCGGCCGACGCGACCCTGAATATTTTCGAAATCGATTTACTCGTATTTTAAATCAATTAAGTAGGCTCTGTTCGATTTACTCCGCCTGTTTACCCGATTAAAGTAATTGAATGTCATTCGGCAAAAACAATAGTAATACACGTTTTTAGTATACTTTTTATGTTTTAGAACATATTCACTCTGTTGAGTATGAAGAATTTCCTCTTTACAGGATAGTAATGCATGCTGTCAAATACCAGTTTACTTATTTAATTATTTAAATGTACCTACCTAGATACTTCCTTGTTATATTCAATTGGCAGGAAGTAAAATTATAAAGATACAAGTTTGTCACAATTACATTACGATATTAGTAACAAATACGTGTCACAATAATTGAGATATATAATGGAAGCATGTACACTGAGAAACGTAAAATAAATATTATTAAAGTAGATACACAATGCAGAAGATGTTCAATTCCGAGTCGACATCAATCCATGTCAGTGCGCCGATCGCTCGGTTGAATCGATCACAGTTCGTCAAGGCGGAACCGAGAAATAAGGAATCTTTACAAAAAAACGTATCCTTGTCCGCGAATTCTGCTAAGGCTATATAAAGTCGGCAGTTCGCATGTATGTCAGTGTCGCAACCCACTTCCATTGCACAACAACAAACAAAAAATCTAAACATGCAGAAGAAATTATTTTTTGTGCTGTCACTGACATCGATTTTTTGCTGGGCCGACTCGTTGCCGGTCGACTTGGGTTCGCTGGAGTTCGATAATCTTGACACCGATATATCGCAGTTGAAGTATGAAGTTCAAAACGGAGATTTGGATGACTTTTTCAAATCTTCCGAAAAGGAAAATGACAAGAAGTCTGATAATAACTCGAAAAGTAAAACTAACGTATCCGAATTAAAGAAAAAAAAATCTGACTCAAAAGGTGTTAAGGTAAAATTTGACATCGAGGATCTGAAAAAGTTTTTCAAACAAGTCGGCCTGCATGACGCCGGAGCGTACGACGACGGTGCTATCTATGCTATAGCGAAAGCTTTATCAAAATTGGGCGTCGGCATAAAGGGAAATGAAGAGAGGAAATACAAAAAGGGCACGAAGACGAAAGGATTTCACAAGATCTCTCACAAAGACGAGTACAACAAAGACAAAGAATTTTACGAAGAAGACGAGACCAGCGGGGTCATCAAGAAAGTAGGCGTGAAAGGTATAGGGTTCGATATCGGCGCCGGCGCAGGAATCAAAAAGGGCTACTACGACCACGATCGTGAAAAGGCATTATTTGATAAGGAAAGGTTCAAGGACAAAGGAAAATTGGAAAAGGAATATGAAGGATCCAGTGACTCGCAGGGATCCAGTGACTCGCAGGGATTCGATACTTATTTTAGTAGTGAATAACTCATGTGTTTTTATTATATTTTATGTTTGTTATTTAGATAAAGTTTACGCTTTGAGTATTGTGTGAGTGACTAGTGGACTTATTTACCGTCGTGCATGACTAACCGTTGAATGGCTCGAGGTTTCCAGATATTTATTTTTTGTTGGTTGTTTTCAATAAGGTGACATTTTTATGCGGTGTTTTAAATCTAAAACATACAAAAAAATATTTTAATATAATTATGCTATCGACGGAAAGTCTTCGAATGAGCGGAACTTATAAATCACTTCAAATTCGAAATGCGTTAATAATTTGAATAGGCGCGTAACGCTGTTTGTATATCCGTGACTGTTAGCGATAATATTTAATACAAAGCTTTTGAAATAATAAAAGTCTTCAGATCACCTATACGCACTTACTTTCATTTTAAATAATGAAGTGGCTAGAGTATAAGTTTGTTAAAATATGCGGTAAGTTACATTGTTTTATACTTTCATTTTAGTACTATAAGCTTATTTAATATAATGTCATCTTAAACATGGGTACAAATCGGTTATATTTATGCATAATTATAGAACCAAGCATGTTTTACCATAAAGGCGTGCAAAATATTTCAAAATTAAAAGAAATTACAAAATTCATACAGTACATTAAAAACAGATAAAAGAAAATTTATGCTAATATTAAAATAAGGCTTTAAAATTATGTGTTATTAGTGTTATTATTATTAGTCAAATTTTAGTTTAAAATAGTCATTAATGTCATAAATGTTCGCATTAATAAGTTTATTAAAAATATAATTTTTGAATTTAGTAAAACTCAAATCTTTGATCCTGTCTGGCAAGTAGTTATGTATATTTTTATGGCCATGCAGTAGGTACACATTATTTTTATAAACATGAAATTTTTGAAACGGCACTTCCAGTTTGTACTTTTGTCTATTGTTTCTGGCACTATATTTAAGTGGGAATAAATTAATTTTTTTTTGACAAAAATGTACATTTCAAGTATGTAACAAGCTGGTAGTGGTAGCATCCTTTTTCTCCTAAATAATGGTTGACTGACTGTCTAGAAATCCTGCGCCGCATAGACTACGTAAACACCTTTTTTGTGCTCTAAACACTTTTATTGCATCAACGGAATTTCCCCATACAATAAAGCCATATCTCAATGTTGATGATACATAAGCATGATAGGCAATTGTTGCAGCTGCCTCTGATACTGTCGCTCGAAGTCTTTTTAATAGGTAGGTGAATCTATCCACCTTTGAACAAACTTTGTCTACCTGTGGCTTCCAATTACAGTATGAATTGTAATGCCTAGAAAATTGACTGAATTAGCTTCTGTTATATTAGTATTGTCAAGATTTATATTTAGATTTGTATTCGCACTATTATATGTGTGCAAGTATACAAATTGAGTCTTAGTAAGATTGATGTTTAAATTTTTATATGAAAGCCAATGTACTAAATCTTTCAGTGCATTATTTGTCTGTTTCTATTGTTTCTTTCTCTATTGTTTAGCGCTTTAACAAGTATCGTCGGCATATTGGACACATTTATGTTTAGTACAAAGAGGTAAGTCATATTTTGTAGAGAGGAGAAACATTTTTTTTTCAGGAGATAAATATATTTTTATTGCAGCTGTATTATTCTTCAAATTCTTCCGTTGGACGGATGGCTTCCATGTCGTCCCCGCTTTATTCCCCTGCTGCAATGGAGCTGGCACTTTCCCGGGCAGCGATGTGGTATCAAATGCTCCGGCACTTAATCCATTCAATATGGATTCAGAAATGGACCCCCTCGAAAGTATGCAAAAAACCTTCGGATTAATATTACCACCTCCATTTGTACCTGATGATGACACGAGTGCGGGATATCGGAGCAAGGCTTACAGCTGTTCCCTGACGCCTTGTCTGCAGGAAGAGGGTACGGTAGCAGTGTGCGCCTGTAACTTTAACACAGGCAATGTTGTTACATTCAAAAATAATTGCGATGTCAAAAAACATAACTGCAGGTTTGATACAGGTAAGTTAGCAATATGAGAGTTGCTTTAGAACCTCTTGCATGTCTAAAAAAAATTGATATGGACCTATATGGACAATACAGACACGGGATTTTCTTTGCGATAAAATAAGAAACAAGAGTTTACTCGATCGACAGACACAAGCTTTAAAGCAATTCTTAAAAGAGCGCCATCAAAAGTTTATGTCTATAACAATACTGCAATACCGGTGTTTCTAGAATAAATTTTGGTTTTTCTTTACTAAATAATCCTGTTTAGTTACTAGTTATGTGCGGGTAGTTAGGTAGGTACATTTCTTTACTGTTTCGTCGTTATTGCGAACAGCAATTATTGATATTGCGTAATAATTATTATCATTATTTTTTCAGCATTCAAAGTTATTTTAAATGAAATTTGCCCATGGGAATTTGAATCACGGCGAAGTAATAAACAGTTCGAAGTTGACTATAGTGATCCAAAATATTATAATAAATAAAAAGTTAACTAAAAAAACTAAACTTAAGAATATTTTATAAAAGAAACTGAATACCTATGATAAATGAGACTTGATGAAGTAAGTCATATAAATCTTAAATAAACTACATAAAGTTATATAAACATAAATAAATAAATTTGTTTGATTTTATTTATTTATGAATCTTTCTACAAGTACGATGTAAGTATTTTTTTAAGGTTTTTATAGAACAATTATAGATGCTAAAATAATAATAAAAGACAAACTTGTTGAATTTCTTAATTTTATTTAACTAGTCAACGAATTGAAGCCGATTAAAATCGATTTGAACGAGTGAATGAACGCACTACCTGTATACGCGTATAAAGATAAAAAAATACTGTTGTCTATGTCTATGCTTTGTGACCTTTGTGAAGTTTGTCATTTTGCTGTCAATAAGCGAAGTCTGTCATCTGAGCTTTAATCTTTGAATAGTAATGAATTGAAGTTGAAGTGTTTGTGTAAATGATTGTGAGACAAAGAACATTACAATACGAAATAGATGAGGTTCGATAGAGGCAACCCTTGGAGCAACACTCATGAGTACGGAAGAGACTCTGTTGAATCTCGATTTCGACAAAATCCCCTCGACGAGTCCGCCTCCCGATGACGGCGTGGTGTCCCTGTCGAGTAGCGCTGAGGATATCTGCTTAGTGCCCGAGGTCGGCTTCGAAGGCAACGTGGACTCCCCGGGCGTTAACCGGGAGTCGCAGCCGCTGCTGGGCGGCCGCGGCGACCTGGAGCTGTCCTGCAACCACTTCCCAGGTACCCCTGCGATGCTCCGAGCGACACTTGTGCGTCTTCCGCAGCGCGCGGGGCTTCCGCGCTAATTAATATCGCCGATAATAAATCGTTGGCCATAACTGCTAACGTTGTACGTATTCTCATGAGATGCGATTGCCTTGACACTAAAACGCAATTTACATTGTTCAATTTAATGTATTTAGTAATCTTTTTGATACAGTTTTGGTTAGACCTTAAACATTTCATTCTCTCGAACATAACTGTTGACAATGAACATAGGCACAGATTAGATTTTCATGTCAATTTTCAGTGAAGCGTAACAGCTGTTGTTTTCAGTAGTTTTTCCAAGATGGATTTACTCTTTGTGTGCAGTAAGTAGATTTTAAATTAGATTAGTAATGTTAGAGTGCTTGTGCAGCTTGCAACATGTGAAACAGTAGTTGCATGATGAGCACTGAGCTCCCATATGGTGTTGCTTGTGCTTACCCATCAATATTACTTAAATATTAATATAATACAAAGGAATACATAATTATGACATTGATATTGAAATTGATTTCTTTAATTTAATAAGTTTGTAGGACTGGTGGTACAAAAAGAATCATAAAGTGTTAGTATAGTACCCTGTTACAGAGTATCTACACAGTTAAACTGAAAACCAAAGTATAGAGCCAACACTATTTGTGTACTGTGGTCAAACACAATCCTTATCAGTATATTTTTATCAAATATCAATGGATGTACAGTCCACATAAATCAATATAATTTTCATCATCCTAAGGATTACTGTATAAGAGTTGTATTTTATCATCTGAATCCAAGTATCAATCAAGTAGATGATCATTTTATATTCCATCCTTAAACTTGAGGAATTATTAATCTCTTACAAATGTTTATTCCCTGAATCATCCCTTCATGATTTATTTGGTGGTATGAAGTCGCCCTGAGCAATGTAAACTATTGACAACACTTGTCAAAGCTCAATAATATTTGAAACATTGGAATGGACTTTGCCACATCACTGCCAAGCAATGTTATTATGAAATTAATTTGGTTTACAGAATGGGCTTAACTTCTACATTGTAAATATTTCATAATACACTATTAGTTTTCCACATTTTTGTGATTCATTAAAAATTTGAACCAGTCCATTAGCAACTGCTGCCATTAGAATGTATATTAACATACATTTAATAGCAGCCGAATAATTTATTTCATGGTCAAAATTGATATATTTGTCAACCTGCCATGCTTTTTGTTTAGTGTAAAATATAAAAAATTCTAAAAAAATATAGGTATAGAATTTTATATTTCTCAAAGATGTTGAAATTACTATTGTAGATTATTAAGGACATAGATTCTTGGGCTCTATTTCTTCTGCACATAGGATAGGATCTGAATTATAAATGTTAACAGGTAAATATTGATTCAGCTTTCAGGCATGAGTGAAAAGGAACTGAAAATGTCAGCTAATTGTCAGATACTCTGGCCCATACTGCGAAAGAGAAAGCTGAAATCCTTAGCGCTCTCTTTGCCACTAACTCAACGCTTGTGGTTGATGAGAGAACACCACCCAACATCCCGCGGTGTACAAGTTCTTTGAGTAAAATTCGCTTCACTCAGAACTCTATACGCAAAGTGCTTATCTCTCTAGACATCAACAAAGCAAGTGGGCCAGATGGTATCCCCGCAGTTGTGCTAAAATTATGCGCTCCTGAGTTAACGCCTATTTTGGCGCGTCTGTTTCAGCTATCGTACTCCACTAGCACTGTCCCGTCTTGTTGGAAGTCTGCCCTAGTTCATCCCGTGCCTAAAAAGGGCGATAAATCGATCCCTGCTAACTACAGACCAATTGCAATTACCTCTCTTCTATCAAAAGTGATGGAGCATGTTATTAACTCCCAGTTGCTTAAATACCTAGAAGAGCACCAGCTCATTAGCGATAGACAGTATGGCTTTCGTCAAGGTCGTTCAGCTGGTGACCTTCTAGTGTATTTAACTCATAGATGGGCTGAAGCTATTGATAGTAAGGGGGAAGCTCTGGCAGTTGGCTTGGATATTGCAAAAGCCTTTGATAGGGTATGGCATGCGGCTCTTCTAGCAAAGTTACCATCTTTCGGACTACCGGAGAATCTGTGCAAATGGGTCGCCAGCTTTCTTGATGGTCGCAACATCAGAGTAGTGGTTGATGGTTCTTGCTCTGATCCTAAGTCCATTAATGCTGGCGTACCGCAGGGCTCTGTGCTGTCTCCCACCTTGTTCATACTGCATATCAATGACATGTTGGAAAATAATAACAACATACATTGCTATGCGGATGACAGTACGGGAGACGCTCTTTATAAAGGGCATGCGCAGCTATCCGGAGCACAGCTTATGGAGAACAGATGCAAACTTGTGTCCGATATTGAGGAAACCCTGAAACGAGTTTCCGATTGGGGAGCACTAAACAATGTGCAATTTAATGCCTCAAAGACACAAGTTTGCGCACTTACCGCGAAAAAGACCCCCTTCAACATCGCTCCTACATTTCAGAACACTCTCCTCACCACCTCAAACAGCATTGGGATTCTTGGCGTCAATATTTCGAACGAAGTCCAGTTCCGTGATCATCTGGAAGGGAAGGCTAAGTTAGCCTCAAAAAAACTTGGTGTGCTTAGTAGGGCAAAAAGATACTTTGCGCCCAAGCACAGACTTTTGCTATACAAGGCTCAAGTTCGGCCTCATATGGAATACTGTTCCCACTTGTGGGCCGGTGCACCACAGTACCAACTCCTTCCATTTGACCGGATCCAAAAGCGGGCTGTTCGTCTTGTTGACAATCCCAGGTTAACTAATAGTCTGGAGTCTTTAGAACACCGAAGGGACGTCAGTTCCCTTTGTGTGTTTTATAGACTATATTATGGAGAGTGTTCTGAAGAGCTGTTTAACCTAATACCACCGTCAGGATTCTCTGCCCGTACCTCACGCCGCAGAAACAAATTTCATCCTCACCATCTGGATGCCTGGTACAGTACTACCATCCGCTATACTAGGTCTTTTCTGCCACGCACTTCTAAGTTATGGAACGAGCTTCCATCCTCGGTGTTCCCACACTCTTACAATTTGGGGAGTTTCAAGGGGAGAGTTAATAAACATCTCAAAGGCCGGCAACGCATCAGTGGCGCCTCTGGTGTCGCAGTTGTTCATGGGCGGCGGTAGTCACTTAACATCAGGTGATCCGCTTGCTCGTTTGCTCGCTATTTTTATAAAAAAAAAAAAAAAAAAAAATTGCGATTTGGGAACTATACTAAAGCCAAACTCGATTGAGAATGCTTGTCAACAAACAAATTAAAAATGAAGGTAGAAATCACTGGTCATTTTACACCTTTTTTTTAAAATTAACTAGTTAATTACGAATTCTTGATAATAAATTAGATAAGTAAGCTTAAAACTAATTATTATATTCAATATCTTTTAAATAAGATTTTTTAAAATAACAAAACATAATTTTAAATTTATTAGGTATAAAATGTGTTGCATTTTCTACCTTCACTTTAAATTTGTTTGTTGACGAGCATTCTCAATTGAGTTTGGCTTTAGTATAGTTCCTGAGTTGAGTTTCTTCCCAACACTTGTCTAAAGAATTTGCTTTCCAGACTGCTGGTAGAGTCACTCATCTGAATTTAAAATTTACATAAATAAAGAATCTAATTGTCCAGCACCTCAGTAATTTGTAACAAATACACAGAATGTTTTAGATGGTATAGAAATGAAGTATGTAGCAAAATGATAATATTATCAACAATAATACTTTAATGAATATCATTTAAACAGTCAGTTATGTGCAAAATGACTATGAATGAAAGTTTGAACAATTCTTGTAAACCTTTATATCTATTAGTAGTTTGATGACTTTATTAATGACTTTTGACAATAGACTACGAGTGGGCCCTTGACTGCTACCATACCTGATGTTAAGTGATGAAGCAATCTAAGATGAAAGTGGGGAGTAAGATTAAATCCACTCCGCTTTTGGTTTCTACAGGACATTGTACCAGAGCGCTAAATCGCTTGGGGGTACATCTTTGTCGGTAGGGTGGTAACTAGCTGCGGCTAAAGCCTCCTATAAGCTGCCAGTAATTCTTGGTTCAGTGAATTTACTGTAGTAGAACTGATAGTGAGCATGTACGTATGAACAAGCTAAAGCCAAGATGTTCATTTTATCATATCATTTGACCTTTGTAGTAATCTTTACAACACAAAAAATCAAGAACATACCTAAATTTGTAGTGGTCATTTTAATTAACTATAAAATGAAGTGAACTTTCTGGAATCCTATTGTTTTTGAAGTCATATAATTACATAAATTTCACATGACATGGGAAAAAGAAATATTTTTTAATTTTACACATTTCTGTTTTATGTTATTTTTTGCCTCAATTATTTTATTTTAGATACAATAATCATAATATTAATAGCTCACTACTAGGCCCTACCTCCCTCCTTACAGGAGAGGGCATACAATAGTAATGGGGAAAAAAATGTAGTCTGCCTCCACAGTGCAGCGGCACGTGCAGTGGAGTTATAACATGGAAGTCATGGGTTGGTATCATGGCAGGGCCCATTGAGTTGTTTTCATTGATCTGGGGCCGGCTGGTGAGACCCCAGCCGGGCTAGGTACCACCCCCTTCCAACAAAGATGAACAAAGTGATTTGGCCTTCCAGTAAAATGTCATGTAGAAATGAAAGAGGTGTGGATATTATCCTACTGTAACACTGCCCGCTATATGTCTTAAATCACATTTTCACTTGCCATCAGGTGTAATTGCAGTTTGGGGCTAATGTGTAATGAATGAAATCTTTTTGTGCTAATCTCCAGGACTACCCAGCAGATTTCTTTTGTTGTGAAGTTATTCTCCTTCTTTTAGATGCAATATAAGAGATTATAATTATTCATCAATGTAATACTGATAGATCTCGTGGTGCAACTTTGTAGATGACCCTCAGTTCAGCGAGCTGGTGTGGCAGGCGGAGGTGGCCATCGACAATGGCATCTTCCCGGAGCGCATCTACCAGGGCTCCAGCGGCTCCTACTTCGTCAAGAATCCCGGCGGGGTAAGTCTCGTCTGTTTGTAGACGCAACTCTTTGTAGATGACCCTCAGTTCAGCGAGCTGGTGTGGCAGGCGGAGGTGGCCATCGACAATGGCATCTTCCCGGAGCGCATCTACCAGGGCTCCAGCGGCTCCTACTTCGTCAAGAATCCCGGCGGGGTAAGTCTCGTCTGTTTGTAGACGCAACTCTTTGTAGATGACCCTCAGTTCAGCGAGCTGGTGTGGCAGGCGGAGGTGGCCATCGACAATGGCATCTTCCCGGAGCGCATCTACCAGGGCTCCAGCGGCTCCTACTTCGTCAAGAATCCCGGCGGGGTAAGTCTCGTCTGTTTGTAGACGCAACTCTTTGTAGATGACCCTCAGTTCAGCGAGCTGGTGTGGCAGGCGGAGGTGGCCATCGACAATGGCATCTTCCCGGAGCGCATCTACCAGGGCTCCAGCGGCTCCTACTTCGTCAAGAATCCCGGCGGGGTAAGTCTCGTCTGTTTGTAGACGCAACTCTTTGTAGATGACCCTCAGTTCAGCGAGCTGGTGTGGCAGGCGGAGGTGGCCATCGACAATGGCATCTTCCCGGAGCGCATCTACCAGGGCTCCAGCGGCTCCTACTTCGTCAAGAATCCCGGCGGGGTAAGTCTCGTCTGTTTGTAGACGCAACTCTTTGTAGATGACCCTCAGTTCAGCGAGCTGGTGTGGCAGGCGGAGGTGGCCATCGACAATGGCATCTTCCCGGAGCGCATCTACCAGGGCTCCAGCGGCTCCTACTTCGTCAAGAATCCCGGCGGGGTAAGTCTCGTCTGTTTGTAGACGCAACTCTTTGTAGATGACCCTCAGTTCAGCGAGCTGGTGTGGCAGGCGGAGGTGGCCATCGACAATGGCATCTTCCCGGAGCGCATCTACCAGGGCTCCAGCGGCTCCTACTTCGTCAAGAATCCCGGCGGGGTAAGTCTCGTCTGTTTGTAGACGCAACTCTTTGTAGATGACCCTCAGTTCAGCGAGCTGGTGTGGCAGGCGGAGGTGGCCATCGACAATGGCATCTTCCCGGAGCGCATCTACCAGGGCTCCAGCGGCTCCTACTTCGTCAAGAATCCCGGCGGGGTAAGTCTCGTCTGTTTGTAGACGCAACTCTTTGTAGATGACCCTCAGTTCAGCGAGCTGGTGTGGCAGGCGGAGGTGGCCATCGACAATGGCATCTTCCCGGAGCGCATCTACCAGGGCTCCAGCGGCTCCTACTTCGTCAAGAATCCCGGCGGGGTAAGTCTCGTCTGTTTGTAGACGCAACTCTTTGTAGATGACCCTCAGTTCAGCGAGCTGGTGTGGCAGGCGGAGGTGGCCATCGACAATGGCATCTTCCCGGAGCGCATCTACCAGGGCTCCAGCGGCTCCTACTTCGTCAAGAATCCCGGCGGGGTAAGTCTCGTCTGTTTGTAGACGCAACTCTTTGTAGATGACCCTCAGTTCAGCGAGCTGGTGTGGCAGGCGGAGGTGGCCATCGACAATGGCATCTTCCCGGAGCGCATCTACCAGGGCTCCAGCGGCTCCTACTTCGTCAAGAATCCCGGCGGGGTAAGTCTCGTCTGTTTGTAGACGCAACTCTTTGTAGATGACCCTCAGTTCAGCGAGCTGGTGTGGCAGGCGGAGGTGGCCATCGACAATGGCATCTTCCCGGAGCGCATCTACCAGGGCTCCAGCGGCTCCTACTTCGTCAAGAATCCCGGCGGGGTAAGTCTCGTCTGTTTGTAGACGCAACTCTTTGTAGATGACCCTCAGTTCAGCGAGCTGGTGTGGCAGGCGGAGGTGGCCATCGACAATGGCATCTTCCCGGAGCGCATCTACCAGGGCTCCAGCGGCTCCTACTTCGTCAAGAATCCCGGCGGGGTAAGTCTCGTCTGTTTGTAGACGCAACTCTTTGTAGATGACCCTCAGTTCAGCGAGCTGGTGTGGCAGGCGGAGGTGGCCATCGACAATGGCATCTTCCCGGAGCGCATCTACCAGGGCTCCAGCGGCTCCTACTTCGTCAAGAATCCCGGCGGGGTAAGTCTCGTCTGTTTGTAGACGCAACTCTTTGTAGATGACCCTCAGTTCAGCGAGCTGGTGTGGCAGGCGGAGGTGGCCATCGACAATGGCATCTTCCCGGAGCGCATCTACCAGGGCTCCAGCGGCTCCTACTTCGTCAAGAATCCCGGCGGGGTAAGTCTCGTCTGTTTGTAGACAGTGGCGGGGCAAGACCTAAATTTGATGTGGGCAAGACGGATTTCGCGAGGCCCTGTTCTATTGCCACCTGAAGACGGAATTGATAAAATAATAAAAAAAAAACAAAACAATTAACACTGCCAAGTTTTTATTCGAAAAATACAAATAAGATTAATATTATTGGAAAAATTACACATCGTAAATATACTTAAAGGTTGAAATAACAATACCAATAAATTAAATATCAGCTTTCATAGGATGCTTCTAGTCCAAAAAACAAACAATTAATTTCCACTTTTTAAAAATTATGGCTAGTACTGAAGATGATTCTGCCAGTGATATTTATGCAATCAGGATAGCAGTCAGGACATAATTTAATGTTTTAAATATTTTCTTCATGCTGTATAAGGTACCACCATAGCCCATAGGGGTCAATGATCTATGTAGACCAGTGCATTTAATATTTAAAACCAAATAAAATCTGTTTTGCCTTTTCTGAGAAAGTTTATTATAGTAACATATATATATTTTATCACCATCGGAAAGTAGAGATTTCAACGAACAGAAAGCATACCAATTTTAAAAAAAATTATATTTTTACGGCCAATTTTTCGGTTGAAAATTAGGTTATTTTTTCGATATTCATTCAAAATAAGGTGAAGAAATAAATATTTCAAATCAAATAAATTATAGCGTGTTTATTGCGACCTGAAGACGGAAGGCAAGGCAAGTTTTCACCAAATTTTATGAAAATAAAATTTTATTTGTAAAAGATAAACATAAAAAACGAAAAACTTGGTTTTTGATTTTATCACACATATTTTGAGGTTATGTGGAAAAAGTGTGGAAACAAAAGTTTTAGATCTTTTTATTACCTACAACTTAGCCATCCGTTTTTTACCACTAAACCCTCAACCCCTACCCCTTCCTGACCTCAGATCGCCCGTAATTTATTTTTCCCTTCATTTTTATGATATTCTCCTCATTTTCTGATGGGTTTCATTCTACTGCGATTTTCTTGTACTTTTTTTAATTTTAAGGCTAATTGCACTCGAGTAATGGTAAAATATCATGTTAACATATTTTAAAATATTGACAGTTTCTGATTTTTTGATTCAGTGATTATTTTTAAAGGGATTGCGTAATTACGCCAAAAAATAATGTTGTCGCTTAAAACCGTGTTGTTGCTTAATTTTTTGTCTGATTATGGCTGAATTTGTTTGGAAAAAAAATGTATTTTTATTTATAAGTACATTTCTTAGCTTTAAAATACTGATTATTTATTTACAATACTTATTATTTAAAACAAGGGATTCCCCGCACTGGTTGGCAACAAATGTTGCCAGACTAAGAAAACATATTTCACAACAAAATTAATTTATATCTTTTTTTTATTTTATTCTTGCTTTAAAGCAATGCTTAAAATTTTTTGAGGCGCGAGGCCCCTTGTAGCGCGAGGCCGTAGGCGGTGGCCCACGTCGCCCACGCCTAACGCCGCCTATGTTTGTAGACTGTACTAAAAATCTACATTTTTGTAAAACATTGTACTATATTACAGTACATTAATATTAACAATATATATTTATGGAAAAGTTGATGTGTATAGCTTTTACTCAAAAGTGAAATAGACTATCTATTTCACTTTTGAGTCTAGCTTTCATAATGAACAAAATAATTTACAATCCGACATGCAGATCTAGAGATAAACCCGTTTAAACAAACGAACAAACTTTTTCGTATATTATATAAATATGATCTGTCATGCCAAATAATTTGAAAGAAAAGAACAAAGATCGAATTCTCATAAAATATCAGTACCAAAATGTTGACCCCTATTCAGTACGTATACGTACTGAATAGGGGTACGCACGTACGTAACATGGAGGTCAACTTAATTTGGACGATATAGCGGCATTTTTAGCGGCAGCGGCGGTTTGGTAGAAATTTTGTAATATCTCCGAAACTATATAACTAATTAACATACTGTAAAAGGCAAATCTTATCTCTATAATATCCTTGTGATAATTAAATAATTTATTTTGATAAGGACTTAAGTTTAGTTGTATAAATAATGACGTTAACGTACGCATATGAATTAAATGATTTTTTAAAACACAAAAAGTTATATATCTGCCTAAATATAAAAGATAGACATATGCTATCGCGGAATTTTTTGTAGAACTTTTTAAGATACATAAAGTTTTATACAATGTTTTCAATTATATACAATAGTTAAGGCAGCGTACATGCATAAAGCTAAATTTAATAAATTTCACGGTTCGACTCGCGCGACAAAAACTGTGATAACTCGGGTAATATATATAATACAAATATAAAATATAGCCTATATCACTCACCGATAACGTAGCATTCTACTGGTGAAAGAATTTTTAAAATCAAATCAGCAGTTCCGAAGATTAGCCCCGGCGGTACTTTATTTACAAACTTTACCTCTTTATAAGATTAGTATAGATAAATGCACTTTAGATTGTCAGCAAATGAGAAACATTACTAAGTAATGATTTGTTGGTAAATGGCTTGGAGGCTCTGTATTACATTGAATAATTTAACAATTACACCAAGCTACTTATCTATACTTAACTGTACTGGGGGATTATGTTTCGAAAATATTAACACTGAGGGACTTAAAATCATGTATGGAATAAATAGTTTTAGTGATGATATCCATTACATCCTATATAGCTCCTGAGCTTCATCGGAGCTGCCGTTGTTTGCGGCAGTTCCTCGCTCGAGAGCGCACAGCGACACCCTTCGCGGGGTTGAGGGGCATAGAGCCTGAACTCCTCAGTTGGTGTGAAGGGGACACTGCTGTTTTCTGTAACATGTATCATTATGCATACAACTTCAATTGTTTTAGACTCGAACTCAACGCCGTCGTTCAGCGGCGAGGTCGGCCCCCGAAACCCGATACGCGGTGCGGCGGCCGCGGTATCGGCGGCTATCCTACTTTTAATAATTATCACGTTATCGGTTCGCGATTGCAGCCGCGATATGATAGCCGGCTGTGCGCTGTTTGGGCGCTTTCGGATCGTTCGCTGGCTTATCAAACGTCGCTTCGTCTGTGTGTTCGCAGAAGATCATCGGCGTGTTCAAGCCCAAGGACGAGGAGCCGTACGGACGGCTCAACCCCAAATGGACCAAGTGGATGCACAAGCTATGCTGCCCGTGTTGCTTCGGCCGCTCGTGCCTCATCCCCAACCAGGGCTACCTTTCAGAGGCGGGCGCCAGCCTGGTGGACGCTAAGATCGGGCTCGGCGTGGTGCCCAACACCAAGGTGGTGAAGCTGGTGTCGGAGACCTTCAACTACCTGCGCATCGACCGCGAGCGATCGCGGCTCAAGCGCGCCATCACCGAGCAGTTTCCCAATCTGCGCTTCAACCGTATGGGCCTGCCGCCCAAGGTCAGTATATTATTTACCCATAGTTCTAGTAAACTAAGTATAGTAAGTTGGAAAATTTCATCAGAATTTTTATAGTTATAATATTTCCTAATAACAGTGGTATACAATTCCAAGAAGAGCGTTTCATTGCAGTTCTATTTACCCTTTATTAAGTTAAGCTTTTTGTTTCTTGTATTGAAATAGAAGCATGTTTATAAAACATATGATGCAAGAGGTAAAACGTGCACGTGGTGCGCAGGTGGGCTCGTTCCAGGTGTTCGTGGAGGGCTACAAGGATGCAGACTACTGGCTGCGGCGCTTCGAGCAGGAGCCGCCGCCGCCGCACGTCATGAGGAAGTCAGTACCCGCCTCGCATTACATTGGCCAAGATATTCGCTAAGTTGACTTCAATAACTTTTTTCCTTCCTTCTACTGCACAGGTTCCAGCTGCAGTTCGAACGGCTGGTAGTGCTGGACTACATGATTCGGAATACAGACCGAGGCAACGACAACTGGCTCATCCAGTACGACGCGCCCGACGCGCGCCACGCCGCCATGACTGAGCCTTCGGTGCGTGTTCTGTCTGTCCGACTCTCCCATATAATCCATGTCACAGGTCCAGCTCACAAGAGCTGGTGGTGCTGGATTGCATCGCAGCTCATTGATGTAGACTAGAAACGAAAATGGACCTAAGATGGTACCTTGTGACACACCCATTGAGTAGGTTTATTTATATAACTTAATTTTTTATGAACACCTTTTGCGTCTCTAAGTAAAGAGCTATAAATTTGAGTGCCATGTCCTTGATGCCATAAAGCCTTAGTTTTACGAGCAAAGTTTCGTGATTGACACTATCAAATGCCCAGGCAAATCATAAAATATTTTGTTAATTTCCCGCAGGAATGGTCCGGGGGTTCGGAGATCCGAATCGCAGCCATCGACAACGGGCTGGCGTTCCCCTTCAAGCACCCCGACTCGTGGCGCGCCTACCCCTACCACTGGGCGTGGCTGCCGCAAGCCAAGCGCCCCTTCAGCCAGGAGACCAAGTCAGTGACACATCAACATACCCTAATACATCATATTACAATTTATATTGTCGCGAGTATTGTCCATCTTATTAAAATATAAATGGCTGAAAACTACGTCACTGCTGTCGGGGTATGCCAATCATGAGTTTACTTGTTCCTGTAACTGATATATTTATATGTTGCTACTATACGTATGTAACGTGAGTTTGAATTATCTGCCAGCGTTGAAACTAGAGTAAGTGTAATGCATACTGATTACAATAGCGGAATAAAAATATTTTGAACCAGTAACAAAGAATTTAAAAATTACCTACAAAATATCTACTCACTGAGGACATTTTGCATAACACCATCCGTTGCATTAATAAATTAACCGCAGAGTCACCTGAGATACCGAACGAAGGTATGTCTTAAACATTCGATTGCTACCAAATAAAATAAGGAAAGAAAACCCAAACGACCAAACTCCCACTAGACCAGACCTGAACTAATAAAAATATTTAACAAAAAATAGAACCGACACAAAATGCACTAAACGTAAAAAATAACTGTGTCATTTAGATGCTTTAATTTACTTAAGCATATCTATGAAGTCGGTGCCAGCAAGTTTAAGGAACATTTATTTAACGTAATAAAGCAGTTGTGGGTTCTAGGTAACATCCTTAAAGTAGAAACCTTGGCTGGCACCGACTCCTAGATAGGTTTAACTAAATTAAAGCAACTAAATAACACAGTTATTTTTTACTTTTTAATGCGTTTTGTGTCGGTTCTATTTTTTGTTAAAAAATTTTATTACTTACTTTTTAGTGATTTATCGACACGTCACGTACTCGAACTATACTCTCATATTATACGGCACTAGTAGCCAAAAAGCTACCGATACTTACACAAAAACCGAAATTGCTGCAAGTGTGCCTGTACAATTTGAAGAGATCAGATCCTAACATGATAACAATGGGACCACCGTGAAAGTGTGCCCTTTCTAATAAAAAATTAATTATCAAAATCGGACAACACTGTAAAAAGTTATGTGTGGTCATACACAAAAAAAATTGGTTGTTTGTAAAGTCGGTTTACTGACGATAGTTGAACGTGACAACGTCTTAAGAAAATACTGATGGAATGGTAGCATTTAATTGGTTATTAAAATTTTTAATATAAGTATATTTTTATTAATATTAATTTAAATTAATAAAATAATTGATTTTGATTTTATAAATTTATATTTTAAATTTATAATAAATATATTAATTATTAATTTAAAATTAATATATTTAATAATTATATTTAATAGAAGGATGTCGAACGCTGCCAAACGCAAAGGCCGATTGTGCTTCTTTGACGCCTTACATGGAACGCCTCAAAGCGAGGTAACGCCGCATGAGTCATGTTTTTTCGTGCGTGCAGCCGGCTCTATCGAATTATTAGACGTTGTCACGTCAAAAAATAAAAAAAAAATTACGTGTCGAATTGAGAACCTCCTCCGTTTTTTTCGTCGGTTAAAAAAAATAACAATCGGTTGTCAGAAACCGAACACGGAACCTTCGAAGGACTAAGTAAGTAGGTATGTCCCCATCTGCACACTTTAGAACTGGTAAAAAATAAATGAAGAATGAAATAAACTTTTAAATAAAATTTTAAATGCGCGTGTTTGTCTGCGTCCGCGGTAGCGATCAGAAAAAAGAAAAAGCGAACGATGCCGTTGTTGATCTTTTAAAAGGCCGACAATTGCGCCTGTTTGTACGCCCGCTGTCGGCATTTCAAACAAAGTATCAACCTATTAATGGAAAGTTCATTGACCTTGGTAGTCGATCAGCTGTTACGTTTGTTATTTTAATCAATTCCAGTGTGTACGTAAGTACCTAACTACTTTGGGGTTAATGGCTGGCTGGCTTTGGGATTAATTTATCGGTGTTTAGGATGGTGTTATGCGTACTGTTGTAAGTGAATAGATATTTTGTAATGTTTTTAATTTCTTTTTTTATTGGTTCTGGGAACGAATTTTTTTCGCCATTGTAATCTATATGCATAAGACTTGCTCCAGCTTCGCTATGTCAATGACGTCACGAGCCGTCGCTGTGCGGTTGCAGGGAGCTGGTGCTGCCGCTGCTGTCCGACATGACGTTCGTGCAGGAGCTGTGCGACGAGCTGCACGTGCTCTTCAGAGTGAGTTCACGACACTTGCACAGTTTGTTCTCATGTGTTGCAATGTATTGACGCGACCGTTGCGCTCTGCAGAAGGACAAGGGCTTCGACAAGGGGCTGTTCGAGCGGCAGATGTCGGTACTTCGCGGACAGCTGCTCAACCTGACGCAGGCGCTCAAGGACAACAAGAGCCCCGTGCAGCTCGTGCAGATGCCCGCCGTGGTGGTGGAGAGGTACGCCCTCCGCAGGCAGCGCCTCGTCTTGCAGCTGCGGGCCTCCACTAACGCATGTTGTTGTCGCAGGTCCAAGGGCGGCACCACCTCGTCGCGCTTTTTCGACTCGTTCCAGCAGCGCTTCCAGCACAAGTCGCCTTTCTTCTCGTGGTGGTGATCGTGCGCACGCGTCCCTGCAGCGCAGCGCGGCCTTGACTTCATCATTTTATTAACTCGATGTATAAATTAGGAAATTTCATTTAATCGTACTCGAGTATGTTTCGAGTTCGATAACTTGTGATATATCAGCGAGCGAGCGCGCCCGCCTCTGCTGGCGAGCACACCGTACACACCTCGTACGCACCTCGTACGCGCCTCGTACGCACCTCGTACGCAGCGCATAGCTTCTGTCTGTCTATTACTTAGAACGAGGAACATTGAGTTCATTTTTAATGAAGTTTTATACAATGGTTTGAAACTTCAAAACATCTCCAAGGACTTGAAACTAGAAAGGCATGCGCGTTGCGACATCATCAAAATCGAGGAGCACTCGGAGCTGTTGCGCAGGTGGCATGTGTTACTGCCAACAATTAACGAATTCATTTAAATTAAATTTGATACATCGCAATGAAATGAGGTTTCACGATGTGCTATTATATCATTCCATATTTTTAAACTGACATCAACAGCAAAATGTTCGCCATTTCGGTGTCTTTCAGAAGAATAAATTCAACTGAACATGTTGACCTAAGTACAATTCAATTTAGTAATTATTATTTTAAATTATTAATTTAATTTTTCGAAAGCGATCAATATAGCGAATACAGGCTCAGAATATAACTTGAATGGAAACCATTATTTTCTTATTTAAAGTTAGAACGTCAGTAATAGCTCACATCGTTGGTTTTGTTATGCCCAAATACTCGAACTGAAATCAAATATAAGTACGTCTCGAGAAGACTTACTTTAACAGTTTCTGTCACAATAAATAGACTTGAGGCATACTTAAATTTGATTTGAATTTGAGAATTCGGGCATTATATGCTAGCGTCGCGCGGCTCGGCTCGCACTGAGGCTAATGTTGAGTGCAACTACCCGCAAGTCGATTTGTTCTATACTAGCAGTCGCCCGCGACTTCGTCCGCGTGAAAGCCTCTTAGGTTCCCTTTTAATTTAAAAGACAGATTTTCGTATAAAGTGTGCTCTTTCCCCGCTACTCCTCTCAATTTAATTTTTTTATAGTTTCCCGTCCTCCTTCCCGTCCCGTGTACTAAAGATCTACATTTTTGTTAAACATTATACGACAATACAGTACATTAACATTAACAATATATATTTATGGCAAGCTGATGTGTATAGATTGTATTAAATAGTCTTTTGAGTCTAGCTTTCATAATAAACAAAATTATTTAGAATCCTACATGCAGATCTAGAAATTAGCCCGTTTAAACAAACGAACAAACTTTTTCGTATATTATATAAATATGGTCTGCCATGCCAAATAAATTGAAAGAAAAGATCAAAGATCGAATTCTCAAAAAATATCAGTACTAAAATCTTGACCCCTATTCACTACGTATAACATAAGGCGGAGGAGGTCAACTTAATTTGGACGATATAGCGGCATTGTTTTTTAGAAATTTTGTAATATCTCCGAAACTATATAACTAATTAACATACTGTAAAAAGTAAATCTTATTTCTGTAATATCCTTGTTATTATTAAATAATTTATTTTGATAAGGATTTAAGTTTATTTGTATAAATAATGCCGTAAACGTAAGCATATGAATTAAATGATTTTTTAAAACACAAAAAGTTATATATCTGCCAAAATATAAAAGATAGATATATGCTATCGCGGACTTTTTTGTAGAACTTTTTAAGATGCATAAAGTTTTCATACAATGTTTTCAATTAATTCCAATATCTAATGCAGCGCACGCGCTTAAAGCTAAATTTAATAAATTTCACGGTCCGACTCGCGCGACAAAAACTGTGATAACTCGGTTAATATATACAATACAAATATAAAATATAGCCCATAACACTCACCGATAACGTAGCATTCTACTGGTTAAAGAATTTTTAAAATCAAATCAGCAGTTCCAAAGATTAGCCCCGGCCCCGATACTTTATTTACAAACTTTACCTCTTTATAATATTAGTATAGATATAGATTATATAGTCAAGTAATCGTCGATCTGCCCGGTTAGTATATCTTGTACCTGTCGCGAGGTGTTGGGGCGAGGAGTCGCACGAGCTCATGTACCATTGTTTGCGTCTGTATATATGTTTCTGT
Organism: Mycalesis mineus; assembly: GCA_034621355.1. NCBI lineage: Eukaryota > Metazoa > Arthropoda > Insecta > Lepidoptera > Nymphalidae > Mycalesis > Mycalesis mineus. The sequence continues at coordinate 14,186,635 of CM067902.1, forward strand.
TGTGTGTATATGTGAATTGTATATATGTACATTCCGACGAGACTCGTTGGGATCGATCTAACTTATATCTTCTTTGCCTTACAAACCATTTTATTTTCGACGACATAATTGAAGACGGTTACATACTTACAACCATTGATGCGCGTCATTCATAATTATCGATGTAGACAGGGAGAATCTTTTGTCTGAGTGATTTGTAAAATAGCGCTCATAAGCAAAATGGCAACCGCATGTAATGACGTGCTTACGTTACAAAAGGATTAACATCAGATTATTTAGTAATTAAAATACAAATCGGTTAAGTCTGTATTTCAAATACACCATTAAGAAATATTTTGTATTTCAAATACATGCATATGATAATATGTTGTAATTTGTATTATAATTAAATCATATCATGTATTTTGACCAACCCCGATGTGGACGGATTTCGACCTTTTCAATTTTGTATTTGTAGAGCCACAATTAACGGCCGAGTGGCGCAGTGGGTAGTGACCCTGCTTCTGCGTCCTAGGCTGTGGGTTCGATTCCCACATTTGGAAAATGTTTGTGTGATGAGCATGGATATTTTTTAGTGTCTGGATGTTTATCTATATATTATAAGTATTTATGTCTAGTATATCTATATATAAGGTGAGTTTGAATTATTAGCCAGCGGCGAAACTGGAGCAAGTCTTATGCATATAGATTACAATAGAAAAAAAAATTTGTTCCCAAAATCGATAAATAAAAAATTATAAAGCATTACAAAATATCTATTCACTTACGACAGTACGCATAACGCCTTCCAATACATCCATAAATTACCCTAAAGCCAGCCAGCCATTAACCTCAAGGCAATTATGTACCTACTTACACACTAGAATTGATCAAAATAACAAGCGTAACAGCTGATCGACGACCAAGGTCAATGCACTTTCCATTAATAGATTAAAACTTAGTTTGAAAAGCCGGCACCGGCGGCGGCGAGCGTACAAACAGGCGCGGTGCGATTGTCGGCCTTTTAAAAGACCGACAACGGCATCGCTCTTTCTGAACGCTACCGCAACAAGGGACGCCGACTAACACGCTCATTTAAGTTTTTATAGTAGGTAATTTAACAGGAAAGTTTATTGAACTTGGCACAGACATCAGCTGATTCAGTTTTATGTGCTTTTTAAAAGTTTATTTCGTTCTTCATTTATTTATTTTTTACCAGTACTAAAGTGTGCAGGTGGGGACATATCTACCTACTTAGTCCTACGGAGGTTCCGTGTTCAATTTCTGACAGCCGATTGTTATTATTTTTTATTAGTTCAGGTCTAGTGGGAGATTTTGGCGGTTTGGTTTTTCTTTCCGTATTTTATTTGGTAGTAACCGAATATTTAAGATATACGTTCGTTCGGTATCTTGTGATTAATTTATGAATGCCATGGATGGTGCTATGTAAAATGTGCTAAGTGAGTAAACATTTTGTAGGTAATTTTTAAATTTTTTGTTACTGGTTCTAGAAATATTTTTATTCCGCTGTTGTAATCAGTATCCATTACACTTACCCCAGTATCGCCGCTGGCTAATAATTCAAACTCGCCTTATATAATATTCATCAGTTGTCATAGTACATAACACATACCTACTACCTACGAGTACGCTTACTTTGGGGCTATATAGCGATGTGTGTAATTGTCCTATATTTTAAAAAGAAATGAAAGCCGCGGGGCTCGTTGTAAGTATGTTTCCTCTTCACCGGCGAGCGTTGCCCGCCGCCTCTCCGTCTGTCGGTGCAGGCGCCGGGCGCGCGACGCTCGCAGCATGTAACCGGCGCCGCTACGTAGCTCGACTCAGACTCGCGCACAGGTAAAGCGTTGCCTCATGTTTTGTGCGTAGAGCAACGTCATCTCTACTCTAATATATTAAAATGGAATCAATCGCGCGTCGCTCCGATCCATATTTGTACAACACAACTCTGTACCTTAATGATTTGGAAATAGAAATTGACGGCCTCCGTGGTGCCATGGTATGTGCAGTGAATTTATAACGACGGAGGTCCTGGGTTCGTCTCCGGCTGGGCTGGTTGCTGGCTGGGGGAGGCTTCGGCCGTGGCTGGTTCTAGTCCAATGTCGTATAGAAACCGAAGGGGTACTAACAAGTTAGCTTCATCTTAGATTGCATCCTCAGTGTCAGCCTATTAACGGCCCGCTACAGGGCCAGGCCTCCCTTATAAGAGAGGGGATAGCGTAGTTTTGTAGTTGACAAACTTGACGCATCGCTTCGCTTCCAATCAGAGTCGAGTTCCGTGGTAGCCTTGTACTTGTGATATGTTGGGAAGTTGTGACGCATTGTATAGTGTCGTAGATGATAGATAGTTGAATTGACTTATTATTCGTAACAAACAGTGCAAAGCATTAACATTACGTGTTTATATTATAAAAGTAAAACATAATTAATTTCAGTTCGTAGTTATCTTATAATAATCTGTGTATACAGAATGTATTCTGCAATTGGCAACTTGTAATAAATTGTTTATTACGGTCTGTTTCGTTCTATTACGAGGATCGTCGTTATAGTTCTAAATACAGATTTTAAAAAGTAGACAGAGGCTGAACGGTTGGCGTATGTCCGACAGTTTTTATAATTTGAAAATTTATTAACCCTAGTCCAGCATAGAGTCCATTCCTTAGGCAGCAGGCGTGACTCAGCGTGAGTAGAGTATACGTGAAAACGTCACGTTTGAAACAACTATATTATTGACTATTGTTAGTATAGCCTTACTAGAAAAATAAAAACCTACCCACGTTACTGAAAAGCCAACTTATTTTTAATTTAGATAGCATAATGTTGACGACCTCCGTGGCGCAGTGTGCTCGGTGGATTTTATGAGTTCCGGAATCTAGTGTCCCGATAGGGTGTATTGATATTTTCTGAATAGGTTCGGGTGTGGCTGGTGGGAAGCCTCGGCCGTGGCTACCGACAAAGACATACAGCCGAACGATTCAGCGTTCCGGTACAATCCGAGGGGGCGTGGTCTCCTACTCCTACGCAGTTGGCCAGCTTCCATCTCAGATTGCATTAGCCATCACTTGCCACAGATGTGATTGCACTCATTGATACGAAGATACACTGATAAGTTTAGGTTTTTGTTTCCCTGGTCTGGCTGAGGTGTTGGCTGACGGCAGCGGCACACCGGTTCCAGTCAAAATGATTTAACTAAAACGATCTAGTGGTTATATATTAAACAAGTAACATATTTTGAAATGAAACAGCTACGTTTGTCTCGGAACAAGAGCGAACCGCCCGATCTTTTGTTATAAAGGCTTCATTTTCCTTGAGAATTTTAAATGAACCTCTAGTGTTACAAAGCCGGTGTCGGTCTTTAGCTAATCCAGTCAGCTCGCTGTCGCGAGAGTCGTACGACTCTGGGGAAGGCATCGCGTAGGACATCCCCTCTCGTAACGCGCTGAACTGTGCTGTTCCTGGCGGCACTGGAAACTATTTTGTACTACAAACATTTGTCTATAGTCCGTACCATATAAATTGGCAATGAAGGGCGCCAACACAATAATTTTCGTCATTTGGCAATGTTAACGATGTTGGCAACCGACGACCCTTATTGTGTGGAACTGGGAGTGAGATTGACGCTATGAATTGCAAATACATAGGTAAGAGAGAGATAGATATATTCCTTTGCTTTCGAGAGTTCAACGCTCTTTATGGCCAATTTATATGGTTCGGAGTTCGGAGGCAGTGCCAGCGGTGAGCGGACAGCACCTTAGAGTCAGTTACAAGTCTGCGGGGCGCAGTGACGCACGCTGGCACAGGGCGCATACATTGCTGGTTGTGCCTGGTTCGGACTATAATAGTAAGTCGTGTACAGTGTGGCTAGTGTGAGATTTTACCGCGTCTATACCGAAAACAGTAAACGCAAATTTTATATGATATTGGAGTAGCGCCATCTAGTTATAGTGAGAGTAAACGCTTTTTTTTCTATATAATTTGATGTTACGAATGAGTACGTTTTTACGCTCGGTGAAAACTCGCACTTGTCCCACAGAGCGGATACTAATTTTGGCGCGACCTGTGCACGTTTCCACAACTGTGCGCCTCGACACAGCTGTGCAAACGTGCAGTCGACTTTCTGAACATTGAATGCTTAGACGGAAAACAATTGTGTGCGAAAAGAAAGTGCCCAAGTTACTTATTCCATACAATTGGCTGCGTCTGCCTGCTGCTCTGTAGCTGGCCTTCCATTAACTCTTGCAAAGGCGCCTTGTTATCTTTATTTTGACTAGTAATTTAGATTACTCCGCGCAGATGTGACCAACTTCAGGAAAAATGTAACCACTCGTAACTCAATGTATATGATAAAGAAACGTGTGTGTCTGCTCGCCCGACAGAGTAACTTAATGCGGCTAACGTTGTGGGTCAGGTGCCCTCCGCTGCCGTATGCGTGAACGAAAGGGAAACGAGACAGACTAGCGTCGCACGTAGGTAACGAAGCAACTTACCTTCCCTTAAGAAGGTATCACTTCAAAAACGTTTGTAAGTGATGGCGCTTCAATTCCATATAAATTGTCGTTGGTTTTTACTCAGCGACACACTAGGCACTGCGAGCGCCCGACGAGCGCCCGACGAGCGCCAGGCGAGCTCGATGTGAATGTTCCGCAAGCGAGCGGAGTCTCGCGTAGTCCGTAAGAAAGTTTCACGTTTGTAAATACTTTGAAACCGTTTTGTTGTTAAGTGAGTCATGTTTATATACATATAATATACATTCATTAATTATTATTATTTAATTCGGAGAATAATATAATCGCCATTGCATTAATACAGTTGTTTTCATTTACCCTTTCACCCTATAAATGTTATTTAATAAGCCCAGAAAAATAGCCCTAAAATCCGTCATCTTAAAAATTAAAATTTATCTGTTCTATATTTTCGCTGGTCACTGGCGCGTTGTTAGGAAATCCCTTAAAAAAGGCCAGCAGCTGTTACTGACGATGTATGTGGCTTCGGATCGGAAGATTGGACTCGGATTAAATGCGGAGGTTTTCTTCTCTGAATTTTTTAGAAAATTTCTCAGTCCAGAGTTGGGAAGTTGGCGGTATATGTGTCTCAGAGATCACGTTAACATTCGTTGCTTACCTACAAGTGCCACGGTCACACGCGTCGGAGGCTAAGTACAATCATGAACATCGATACAAAGCGCGTAATAAATGAGGTGCAGTTTCGACCTCTCCGCTGAGTAACCTACTTGTCAAGAACGGGTTACGCTGTCGACGTTTTTTCCGTTGACGTCTTTTTACCAAATAATAAATTGGTAAGTAATCCATGGTAATCTACTCCACACAACTGTACACGCTCGACATCAAAGTTATACTAGCAGCGCTAACTGTGACGGGCGCATGCGACGGGTGCCCGCGCGCGGATATGTGGCCCGCGGCGGTCGTCCGACGCGTGCGCCCGCGCCCGCACCCGCCCGTGTTTTAGCGTTAGCCCTAAGGGTCCTGGTCATTATTAAACTTCTATTACCCTAACCCCGCCAACCCGCAAAAATATCAAGCATATTTTTTTCTCAATTGAAAAAGCAATTTTAGGTAAATTATCCACCTGTCTTCAAAATAATACACGATTTTTTTATTAACAATTATATTGAACAAGTGGACCTAATATAGCGCGAGATGCAGCTCGCTGCAACTGACACCGCCGTCTCAATACAAGACGATAGGTAATTCATAACAATAATATTCTGTTACGACTAAAAGCACAAGTTCGGTTCTCTATCTATGAAGTCGGTGCCGTCTGCAAGCCTTCTACTTTAAAGACGATACCTAATTCACGCAAAGTGCTTTGCTACTTTGCTGAATAAACTTGGATGGCACCGAGTTTATAGATATTATGGTTAAGTAAATTAAAGTAACTAAATGACGCATTTATTTAAGCAACTTTTACTGGCTGCATCTAGTTAAACAGGCTAAGTAGCTGTAACCGAACTTCGACTATAGCCATAAAATAAAATATGTTATAATAAAATGCATATTTAAAGAAATGTTTTACAAACATTCCTCTGCAGACTAGAAACGCTTCACGGTGACTCCATACATGACATTCATAAGCTTATTTTAACATAGACTTAAGCTTATTGTAATAAAATACATGATATATTAATTTGTTAATGCCAGTGCCACAGCGGTTACATAAAACAGAAAGCAAATAAATAAATATGAAAACAAATTGTTTTACAAGTTTTGATAATCTTATCATGTATTCATCGCAATTTTTGGTAATTTTATTTTTAATGTACAGATAATATTCGGTTTCTACTCTCTTATGTTACTTATAGATTAATCGATTTTAAGTAAAACGTGAGCAGACGCTCGCAGCCAAATATAAATAATAACAGAGCGAGCTACCAGCGCCCCGACGTTTAGTATTTGTTCAGGAATAAAATATTTGCGATAAGTGTTGTTGTTGGACAACAGGCAACAAGAGTCAGAGTCAGGTGAGAACAGCCCCTCTGTTGCTGCTGTCACGCAAACACTACTGAATGTATTTCGATGAAACTATACAATAATACAGCTTCACATTAGAACGGGAGGGGAAGTACGCACACTACTCTACCCCGCTCTGTCGCTGCTGGTGCTCGTACTGGTGCTGCACGAAGGCGATGGCGGCCAGCTCCTTGCAGAACTCCTCCAGCACGATGAGCGTCTCCAGCAGCGCGGGGCGCGGCGCGTCGTCGGCGGCGGGGTCCTCGCTCAGCAGCGCGCGGCGCGTGGCGGCCAGCTGCGCGCGGTGCTGCGGCAGGCGCGGCACGGCGCACGCCAGGCGCGCGGCCACGTCGCGCAGCGCGCGGTACAGCGTGCGCGTGCGCGGCGCCACGCTCAGGCGCGGCTCCAGCAGGTACTCGCGCAGCGCGGCGTGCGGCAGCAGCGCCAGGCGCGCCAGCACGGCCGTCAGGTGCAGGTTGACGCGGTAGGGGCGCTCCGGCATGCGCGCCGCCAGCTGCAGCAGCGCGCGCAGGAACGGGCCCTCGTCGAAGGGCGGCGGCGGCTCGGGCGCGGGCCGGTCCGCCTCGGCGCGGCTGTCGCAGCTGGCGCAGTCGGCGGCGCGGCGCCACGCGTGCGCGGCCGTGCTGTCCAGCCAGTGCTGCTGCTGGCGCTGCGCGTCCGCCACGTACTGCGAGTAGTCGGCGCCCAGCGGGTCCGACAGCACGCCGCGCGGCAGCAGCAGCAGGAAGCTGAGCGCGCCCACGCCGCGCGGCAGCAGCAGCAGGAAGCTGAGCGCGACGGGACATGAGAGTGTATCTAGGTACACGATAGGGAAGACGTCCAGCCAGTGCTGCTGCTGGCGCTGCGCGTCCGCCACGTACTGCGAGTAGTCGGCGCCCAGCGGGTCCGACAGCACGCCGCGCGGCAGCAGCAGCAGGAAGCTGAGCGCGACGGGACATGAGAGTGTATCTAGGTACACGATAGGGAAGACGTCCAGCCAGTGCTGCTGCTGGCGCTGCGCGTCCGCCACGTACTGCGAGTAGTCGGCGCCCAGCGGGTCCGACAGCACGCCGCGCGGCAGCAGCAGCAGGAAGCTGAGCGCGACGGGACATGAGAGTGTATCTAGGTACACGATAGGGAAGACGTCCAGCCAGTGCTGCTGCTGGCGCTGCGCGTCCGCCACGTACTGCGAGTAGTCGGCGCCCAGCGGGTCCGACAGCACGCCGCGCGGCAGCAGCAGCAGGAAGCTGAGCGCGACGGGACATGAGAGTGTATCTAGGTACACGATAGGGAAGACGTCCAGCCAGTGCTGCTGCTGGCGCTGCGCGTCCGCCACGTACTGCGAGTAGTCGGCGCCCAGCGGGTCCGACAGCACGCCGCGCGGCAGCAGCAGCAGGAAGCTGAGCGCGACGGGACATGAGAGTGTATCTAGGTACACGATAGGGAAGACGTCCAGCCAGTGCTGCTGCTGGCGCTGCGCGTCCGCCACGTACTGCGAGTAGTCGGCGCCCAGCGGGTCCGACAGCACGCCGCGCGGCAGCAGCAGCAGGAAGCTGAGCGCGACGGGACATGAGAGTGTATCTAGGTACACGATAGGGAAGACGTCCAGCCAGTGCTGCTGCTGGCGCTGCGCGTCCGCCACGTACTGCGAGTAGTCGGCGCCCAGCGGGTCCGACAGCACGCCGCGCGGCAGCAGCAGCAGGAAGCTGAGCGCGACGGGACATGAGAGTGTATCTAGGTACACGATAGGGAAGACGTCCAGCCAGTGCTGCTGCTGGCGCTGCGCGTCCGCCACGTACTGCGAGTAGTCGGCGCCCAGCGGGTCCGACAGCACGCCGCGCGGCAGCAGCAGCAGGAAGCTGAGCGCGACGGGACATGAGAGTGTATCTAGGTACACGATAGGGAAGACGTCCAGCCAGTGCTGCTGCTGGCGCTGCGCGTCCGCCACGTACTGCGAGTAGTCGGCGCCCAGCGGGTCCGACAGCACGCCGCGCGGCAGCAGCAGCAGGAAGCTGAGCGCGACGGGACATGAGAGTGTATCTAGGTACACGATAGGGAAGACGTCCAGCCAGTGCTGCTGCTGGCGCTGCGCGTCCGCCACGTACTGCGAGTAGTCGGCGCCCAGCGGGTCCGACAGCACGCCGCGCGGCAGCAGCAGCAGGAAGCTGAGCGCGACGGGACATGAGAGTGTATCTAGGTACACGATAGGGAAGACGTCCAGCCAGTGCTGCTGCTGGCGCTGCGCGTCCGCCACGTACTGCGAGTAGTCGGCGCCCAGCGGGTCCGACAGCACGCCGCGCGGCAGCAGCAGCAGGAAGCTGAGCGCGACGGGACATGAGAGTGTATCTAGGTACACGATAGGGAAGACGTCCAGCCAGTGCTGCTGCTGGCGCTGCGCGTCCGCCACGTACTGCGAGTAGTCGGCGCCCAGCGGGTCCGACAGCACGCCGCGCGGCAGCAGCAGCAGGAAGCTGAGCGCGACGGGACATGAGAGTGTATCTAGGTACACGATAGGGAAGACGTCCAGCCAGTGCTGCTGCTGGCGCTGCGCGTCCGCCACGTACTGCGAGTAGTCGGCGCCCAGCGGGTCCGACAGCACGCCGCGCGGCAGCAGCAGCAGGAAGCTGAGCGCGACGGGACATGAGAGTCTGTCCAGGCACATGATAGGGAAGGGACTCTTGTATATGACACTAGCAGTCGCCCGCGACTTCGTTCGCGTAATAACCTCTTAGGTACCTTTCTAATTTTAAAAACAGATTTTCATATAGTGCTCCCCCTCTAAATTTAATTTTTTTATAGTTTCCCGTGAAGCAATATCCTCCGTCCCGTCCCGTGTACTAAAGGTCTACATTTTTGCTAAACATTGTAAGATATTACAGTACATTAACATCTAATATATAAAATTTCTCTGTCCCAATGTTAGTTACCATACTCCTCCAAAACGGCTATACAGATTTTTACTAAATTCAGCAGGTCTGAGAATCGGCTACTATCTAATTTTTTTTTAAATTTTTAATGCAAAACAACGTTTGCCAGATCAGCTACTATATATTTTTTTATTTATCCTAACGTAGGTACTTAATAAGTACGGATTACGTTGTCGCGCTAAAAAGCACGTTTTTATTAATTATTGATATTTTCCTCGCTAGAGAGCTCCGATAAACGTGTGCGATCGTTAATATTCACTTAAATTACATGCCGTAAAAAGCATATTGATCTATAATAATTAATTGGATAAGGATTAATGCTGTGTTGTTTAAAATCTCTTCGTAAATAACCATTTTTTAGTAAAGGATAAAAATTGTTTATGGACATCAATAAGAGATAGACATATACCATCGCGGACTTTTTGTTGAACTATACTGTAGTACATTATTGGGTCATCAATAAGAGATAGACATATACCATCGCGGACTTTTTGTTGAACTATACTGTAGTACATTATTGGGTCATCAATAAGAGATAGACATATACCATCGCGGACTTTTTGTTGAACTATACTGTAGTACATTATTGGGTCAACAATAAGAGATAGACATATACCATCGCGGACTTTTTGTTGAACTATACTGTAGTACATTATTGGGTCATCAATAAGAGATAGACATATACCATCGCGGACTTTTTGTTGAACTATACTGTAGTACATTATTGGGTCAACAATAAGAGATAGACATATACCATCGCGGACTTTTTGTTGAACTATACTGTAGTACATTATTGGGTCATCAATAAGAGATAGACATATAACATCGCGGACTTTTTGTTGAACTATACTGTAGTACATTATTTTGGTCTATCTCGTAGGGTACAGCCAGCGTTTGCAATATAAGCGCAAAAAAACGTGCTTATTTATGACATCACTTTAGAAACCTCTAAATTTATCAGTTTTTCTCTACTATATTATGCATGTATTATAAATATAAACCTTCCTTAAGAATCACTCTATCTATTAAAAAAAACCGCATCAAAATCCGTGGCGTAGTTTGAAAGATCTAAGCATACATAGGGACAGACAGACGGCGGAGAGAGACTTTGTTCTATACTATGTAGTGACTAGAACCCCCGACCCCTTCAACTTTGAGTCTTGCGTTTGAGTATAGCGTAACTGCCTACCAAACAAACAAACAGATTATTTTCTATTTGTTAAGATGACACTCTACAATGATATAGCTTTTGGTTGGAACGATTCTAATAAGGACTGACCGCCCGCCTGGCGTGCAGACGTCCCCTCTACAAATATCATGTAGCTTTCTCTTGATGAAATACTTTTGTAAATTGGTTCAGCAAATCCAGAGATTACACCTCACAACGTCACAAACTCTTCCTCTTTATAACATTAGTATACATTACTATGAAATAAGTTCGTGGCGCACGACGCGTGGTTGCGTGCTGTTACATCCCTAAATTCTATATTAATAACGCTGACCTGCAACTATCGACTGATACAGACGTCAGTGGCCAGTCAGCGATATATTTGCTATAAAAACCCTAACTCTGCTTCAAACAGTCAGTCGTTTTGGTAATTAGTCAAATCGCTGTCCAAGACTACGGACCTGGTTTCTGCCCGCCGGTCTGGACTAGTAGTGAGACTAAGATCCTGCCCATCAAGTCGCCGTTAGACCTTTTGAAGGTCCTCGCGAATCGCGAAATAAAGTGATTTGAGTAAATCGTCTAAGTTGTGAGAATTATAGTATAATATAAATAATTAATAAATTAGTTTCTAGCCAGTGTTGTGTTTTTTTTTATAAACACTGAGGGCCCGAGACTAACATTTGGTGTCAGAAGTGGGATTTATTCCTGTTGGACGCCTACTCCTGACGACGTCCAGATACTATAATTCTCCAAGCCAAGCTGCCTGCTCTGCTGCCGTTCCCGATCTCTCTGACCGAGGGACAGCCAGACTCCCAGCTAACTTCGACAAGCCGACCACATCGTGCCATACCCCATCGTGCCCGAGGGTTCTCTGCCCAGCCGAGAGGTGCTGCCACGCGGTCCAGGCTCCTGCCAGATCACTTTCATCGCGACGAGGCGTGCGGAATTGCACGCGCGACCCAGATCGACTCACCCGGCGTTGCAACTTCTGCGCCGCTGCGCCGTATTAATCGCCGATTCATCAATGACACCGTTACTATTACTGCTGTGAGTGATTTTTTCGAGTCATTGACTTTATAATACTAGTTTATTTTCTGTTATTGCGTATAGGTAAATTGAAATATTATTAATAATCATGGCAAAACGGGAAGACACACCAGCTTCATACCAACTTTTTCCCGCAGAATCCCTTAAAATGAATTTTAGTGATTTAGTCCGGTTTATAAAACCTTTTGACGGTGACCGAAACAGACTAACATCTTTTATACGAAATTGCGAAAATGCCCTTAATTTAGTAAACCCCACACATGTCGACATCCTTTTCCAATACATTCTATCACAAATTCAAAAAGGAGTTTACTTGTCCAGTTGTTTGACTACAGTAAAGGCTAATAACCATGTTAACGTCTCTATCTTAAACACGACAAATAAAGAAGTAAAAATTCAGACCTTTTGCGTCGAACTCCATCCCTTTCATACTCTCCAAGACATAAATACTAACCCTATTAACAATGTTAACGAAATTCCACTCTCTAAAACTTCAGATCGTAACAAAGAAATTAGAAATCAAATCAGATCATCTCATTTAAATTCAGAGGAGTCAAAAACACTCTTAAACCTCTGCCAAGAGTATTGCGATTTATTTTATCTTAACGGCGACAACCTATCTCATACTAACACTTTACATCACGAAATCAAAACTACTTCTTCACAACCCATTCATGTCAAAAGCTACAGATATCCAGAATGCCATAAAGAGGAAGTAAACAAACAGATTCAAAAAATGTTAGATCAAAAAATCATTAAACCTTCTAACTCTCCATGGTCTTCTCCGATATGGATTGTTCCTAAAAAACTTGATGCTTCTGGCCAAAAGAAATGGCGTATCGTCGTTGACTATAGGAAATTGAACGACATCACTGTAGGCGACGCCTATCCTATCCCTAATATCACTGAAATATTAGATCAATTAGGACATAGTAAATATTTTTCCACATTAGACCTAGCCTCTGGATTCCATCAGATTCCTATGAAAGAAGAAGATTCTCCAAAAACGGCATTTTCCGTCAACAATTATGGTCATTTTGAATATACTCGAATGCCATTTGGATTAAAAAATGCACCTGCTACATTTCAACGCCTTATGAATACTGTACTTTCTGGTCTCCAAGGACTACACTGTTTCATTTACCTTGATGATGTCATAATTTATTCTCACGATCTTCAAAGCCACATAGATAAACTTAAATTAGTTTTTGATGCCCTTAGGCAGCATAATCTTAAATTACAGCCGGATAAATGCGAATTCCTAAGAAAGGAAGTAGCTTATCTCGGTCACATAATCTCAGACAAAGGAGTTTCCCCTAATCCTGATAAAGTTAAAGCCGTAGTTTCATATCCTACTCCCAAAACACCTAAAGACATAAAAAGTTTCTTAGGTCTCGTAGGTTACTATCGTAAATTTATTAACAACTTCTCTAAAATTACTAAACCCCTAACCAGTCTCTTACGAAAGGATGTAGAATTCGTTTGGTCACATCAACAAGAAGACGCATTTAATACTCTTAAAACTATGCTTACTAATGCACCAATCCTTCAATACCCTGACTTCTCGAAACCCTTTATTTTAACCACAGACTCATCTAATTACGCTTTGGGCGCCGTACTTTCCCAGGGTGAAATAGGTAGTGATCTTCCTATCGCATTTGCATCCAGGACCCTTAATAAAGCTGAAGGTAATTATAGTACTACAGAAAAGGAATTGTTAGGAATACTATTTGGTACTAAAACTTTCAGACCTTACCTTTATGGTAGGAAAATAAAAATCGTAACTGATCATCGTCCTTTAGTTTGGCTTATGAACTGTAAGGATCCTAGTAGTAAATTAGTAAGATGGCGTCTAAAACTAGAAGATTACGACTATGAAATAATTTACAAACCAGGTAAAATTAATAGTAATGCCGATGCTTTATCCCGACCTCCTATACATAGCATTGATGATATTAACTTTACAGACAACTTAACTTATGAATCTTTTATCAAGTCACGTTCCAGCCCCATGCTACATGACACACACATTACAGAAACAAATCAGAGTTTACTCGAAACACCATGTCCCTATATCGCCTATCCTACCTCTGTCGACTTAGATACTTCCAATCCTTATTGTGATAGCATTCTTAGCACATTAGAAAATCGAAACGAATTCGAAATGTCTGAAAGAGAATTGAATAGTTTAACAGTGACTTCTATTAACAACAAAACCTATTTTCATCTTTTCACTAAAACACACTACTATGACTCAGCTACCTACAGAGATATATTTAAGGTTTTAAAGGAATTACGTAATTATTTAATAGTATTTTATCCACAAGTCACAGAAGTTTCTATCTCCGATTTCGATAATCCTTACGATAAACTTAGGTTTCCATTAATTTACGAAATCATAGCATTTATATTTCACAACACTAAAATTAAAATAAATATATATCATAATAAAATTAAGTATCCCACTCCTACAGAAATTCCCACAATACTAAAAGACAACCATGATACTCCAATCGGAGGACATATAGGCTCGAACCGTTTGTACAATAAACTTAAAGATGCATATCATTGGAAAGGCATGAAAAAAGACATAGAAACCTATGTTAAAAATTGTTCTCAGTGCCAGAAAAACAAAGCATTAAGAGCAATTAATAAAGCTCCTATGGAAATCACCACTACGTCTCAAGAACCTTTTCAAAGAATATTCACGGATATAGTTGGTCCATTGCCGGAATCTGGACCTCAAGCATTCAAATATATCGTAACATTCCAAGACGATCTAACGAAATATTCTATGGCCTATCCTATAGTACAAGCCACAGCTGAACAAACTTCAGAATGCCTAATTAAATTTATTTCTCATTTTGGAATTCCTCGAACTATTCTTTCTGATCAAGGAGTTCACTTTATAGCTGAAATATATAAACAAGTAGCATCACTTTTTAAAATCAAACATCTTTTTTCGTCCATTTATCATCCTCAAACTAATGGCTCCCTAGAGAGAAGCCATTGCACGCTTAAAGAATATTTAAAATCATTTGTTAATAAAGAACAAGATAATTGGCACAAATATCTTCCCACTGCACTTATTTCCTATAACAGCACAACACATACCACTACAAACTTTAGCCCTCATGAACTTTTATTAGGTTGTAAACCCTATTTACCAAGCTCTATCTACGACATAAGTCCTACTGCAACTTATCCTGATTACATCAAAACTTTAAAACATAAATTGAATACCACAAGAAATTTAGCTAAAGAAAATATTCTGAGAAGCAAAGAGAGATCAAAACGCTATTATGATCAACATGCTAAAGCAAAAAACTATAATGTTGGAGATATGGTCTACATAAGGGAACATCACAGATTACGTAAAGCTCTCTCCCCAATCTGGAAAGGCCCCTTTAAAATCATAGAAACCCATGATAATAATAACGTCACCATTCAAATGAATAGACGTAAGATCCGTTACCACTTCGATCAAATTAAACTAGCCTACGATAATTCTCTTCCAGGGTCATCGCGCCAGGCACCATCACCACTACCAAGTTAATAACGCCAATAGTTGATAGCCCAGGCCTATATTTTGATAATCTAGGAATTTTAAAATATTACAATAACTTTTGGAATATTATCACATTTACTGACTTATCCTACATTCAACCTCATATAGAAAACATTCAAAATGTTATATATACTGTAAAGGAAACCTGCCATAATTATAAATCTGCTAAAATACAATCCGATTGCTCTAACACACTTAGTCCTTTAGAAATACTTTTAAATAGTGTAAAAAATAATTATCAATCTCTATCTCATCTTACACAAGAAAGGGGTCGTTCTAAAAGGTCTTCATGGTTCGGGTTTGGTGGACCCATACTTAAACAACTATTTGGATCTCTAGATGAAGACGATGCTCAAACATTTACTAATGCTATAAACGCGGTTCAAGATGACCAGAGAAATCTTGCATCTTTAATGAAAGAAAATATTCATATTATATCCTCTACTATAAGTACATTTAATAATACCATTCAAAAATTAAACGAAAATGAACAAATACTCAACAATAATATAGACAAATTAGACAAAATCCTAGATAGTGTTATGCAGGCTACTAATAAATTAGAAGCCTCATCGCATCTTACAATGACTTTCAGTGCTTTAGAAAGCTCATTAATGACATTAAATTTCAACCTCAAAGATATTGTTGATGCAATACTATTTGGTAAACAAAATATTGTCCATCCTTCTATTCTATCCCCTATGCAACTTTATAATGAATTACACTCTAATAAGAATAAAGTCCCACAAAATTTTCCTTTACCTTTGGATTTAGAAAATATGCATATACTTTTAGATATATCTCAAATTTCTAGTTTCATTACAGACACTAAATTAGTATTCGTTGTTAAGATTCCTCTTGTTCTCTTACAGGAATATAATTTGTACCATGTCTATGCTCTTCCTACTGCCCATGATATTACTAATCCACATTCCCTTGCGTTGATTAGCCCTACTGCTAAATTCCTCGCAATAACAGATGATAAATTACTGTATTCAATGACAGACTCGATCAGTGATTGCAAAATTCCAACAAATAACTATCATCTGTGCAGATTAGGCAATGTGCATTCTAGTGTCTCGAACCCTACCTGTGAAGTGCAAATCCTAAGTGCTTACATAAATAAAATACCGGACACATGCGATTATAAAAATATAATTAGCGATATTGACGTTTGGCAAACTATTAGTAATAATAAATGGATTTATGTTCAATCCAATATAGCTAAGCTCTCTGTTAAATGTAATAATACTATTAATGACTATGATATAATTGGAACAGGAATCCTCAAACTTCCGAAAGGATGCATAGCTTTTCATAAACTCTTACAATTCTCTCCTTCAGTAGAATACGAAACTGAATTGTATATGCCTACTCCTAATTTTAATATTATAAATGATGATTGTTGTTCCAGAAAGAAAATTAATTCTTCGCTTCCATATCTAACACCAATTAAACTATCTCATATAAATTTAGATTCTTTACATTACGTTACTCATAGATTAAATCAAGTTAACGACGAAATAGAGAAAATTGAAAACCAACCCTATCATATTAAATATGGAAGTTATTTTAGTGTTTTTACAACTTTAGTATCCTTAATCGTATTAAGCTATATTTCCTATAAAATATTTAAAATATTGTGTATTCGAAGAAAGCGTAACAATAGTTTAGATTCTAGTTCTGGTTGTTGTATTCAAATTTTTAATAGCTGTTATACTAAACCTAACCATAATATCCGAGCGATTAATACTAGTTCCAATTACGAAACACGTAATAGAGCATTCGAAACCAATAGTAGCTCAGAGAACTCTCCTACATTCCTAAGGAGAAACCTAGATTAATATGATAAATACTATTTCATGTTTCATTTATATTTTATACCATTATCCTAAGTCTATTATATACTAGATGCTATTTCAATACACTGTTTCCTTTGTAATTGTAAGAAAATGTTATTTCGTAGTTTTTCTATTTCTGTATGACTGTAAGTCTTAAATATTTTTACTCACTACTTTACGATACGATAAAATTCATGTTATTCTCAATTTTTATTTCTAGTTCTGTTTTATTCTATATCTTTACCTATTGTAATACTCTAATCACTTTATCCTACTCACATCATATTTTCTATGATGTTTCGTCTTAAAGAGGGGAGGTGTTACATCCCTAAATTCTATATTAATAACGCTGACCTGCAACTATCGACTGATACAGACGTCAGTGGCCAGTCAGCGATATATTTGCTATAAAAACCCTAACTCTGCTTCAAACAGTCAGTCGTTTTGGTAATTAGTCAAATCGCTGTCCAAGACTACGGACCTGGTTTCTGCCCGCCGGTCTGGACTAGTAGTGAGACTAAGATCCTGCCCATCAAGTCGCCGTTAGACCTTTTGAAGGTCCTCGCGAATCGCGAAATAAAGTGATTTGAGTAAATCGTCTAAGTTGTGAGAATTATAGTATAATATAAATAATTAATAAATTAGTTTCTAGCCAGTGTTGTGTTTTTTTTTATAAACACTGAGGGCCCGAGACTAACAGTGCGCAGTGCACGTCGCAACCAACGCCTCGACCGCTACGTAGTCTCACTGCTGCCAGAGCGGGGACAGTGTTGCTCTACCGAACATTTGTATGCGAGAGATTTCGACGGCACTCACTTAACTGATAGGTAATAAAAAATACTGTACCGGCACATCAACATTACAGCTACTTAACAATAGATGGCGTTGTTATTTTATTAGTGTCTAAATTCTTAATTTAATTTTAAACCAGGTACTAGCGGGCGTATATTGACGGTTTCTCATTCAGGATGCCCCAGTGGGTGGCGGGTCGATCCGTTGCGCGCACAAATGTGTGAACATTAAAGGATAAAGGACAGGGCATAAATAAAATGCTTCGTTAACAATATAAAATATGTTTTAGTAATGTTATTATATGGCGGTATATACAGCCTGCTTATAGCACTTCAATAACCATTCCACTAAACTAAAATGGCCGATTTTAAGGAACTCATATTTTAACTAATTAATATTTTGTAAAATTAGAATACTTCGCTGATTCTTTTCTACTAATATATGTTTAATAAAATTAAATATCTATACATGTATACGAATAAATTAAATCGGAAGTCTGATCGTATTTTTATATTAACAGCTTTTCACTAAAATCTATTTTTTTAATTATTTTAGTTTGTATTGCCAAATAAAAATCATTTTGTTTCTGTCAAATGCATATGCAAAATTTCAAGTAATTACACAAACACTAACCGCGGGAAACAAATATCCCTCAAGACCGCAGCGAACGTGAATCAAAATTATGACCAACACAAACATACAAATTAACTAACAACATTTTTTAATAAAAAATTGAACCGTCTCAAAACACACTAGAAAGTAAAAAATAAGTGTGTCATTTAGTTGTTTTAATTTACTTAAGCATATCTAGGAGTCGGTGCCAGCAAGTGGGACTTTGCTAACATCCAGAAAGTAGAAAAATTGCAACCGTACGTGTATCCATTCAATGCGAAGATATTCGTCTTATTCTAGACAATAACTGTAGCCTCTTCAAGAATTGTTCATAATTGTGCCCCGTACAGGCATGCATTCATGTAAATGCACTCGCAGTCGCCCGCGACTTCGTCCGCGTGAAAACCTCTTAGGTAGCTACCCTTTTAATTTTGTTAAACATTGTACGACATTACAGTACATTAACAATATATATTTATGGCAAGCTGATATGTATAGCTTGTGTTGAATAGTCTATTTCACTTTTGAGTCTAGCTTTCATAAACAAAATAATTTACAATCCGACAAGCAGATCACGAGATTAGCCCGTTTAAACAAACGAACAAACTTTCTCGTATATTATATAAATATGGTCTGCCATGCCAAATAAATTGAAAGAAAAGATCAAAGATCAAATTCTCAAAGAATATCAGTACCAAAATGTTGACCCCTATTCAGTACGTATAACATAACACGGAGGAGGTCAACTTAAATTGGACGTTATAGCGACAGTGTTATGTTTTTTAGAAATTTTGTAATCTTTTGTAAAACACTGAAAAAGGCAAATCTTATCTCTAAAATATCCTTGTGATTATTAAATAATTTATTTTGATAAGGATTTAGGTTTAGTTGTATAAATATTGACGTAAACGCATATGAATTAAATGATTTTTTAAAACACAAAAAGTTATATATCTGTCAAAATATAAAAGATAGATATATGTTATCGCG
This sequence comes from Mycalesis mineus, assembly GCA_034621355.1. Lineage (NCBI taxonomy): Eukaryota > Metazoa > Arthropoda > Insecta > Lepidoptera > Nymphalidae > Mycalesis > Mycalesis mineus. Next base: position 14,206,044 of record CM067902.1, read on the forward strand.
GACTGTTTTGTAGAACTTTATAAGATGCATAAAGTTTGCATACAATGTTTTCAATTATATCCAATAGCTGAGGCAGCGCACGCGCATAAAGCCGATTTAATAAATTTCACGGTTCGACTCGCGCGAAAAATGCTGTGATAAATCGGTTAATACAATACAAATATATAATATAGCCTATGACAATCACCAATAATGTAGCATTCTACTGGTGAAACAATTTTTAAAATCTGATCAGTAGTTCCGAAGATTAGTCCCGACAGATCTTTATTTACAAACTTACAAACTTTACCTCTTTATAATATTAGTATAGATTAATGAAAAGCCGTTAATTAGAAATTGCAATCAGCTACTTGAATATTCTAATGATAAACAAGCGATGGCACTGCTTGTACTGCGCGCTACGTGCCGCAGCCCTGCCCCGCGCGGCCGCGCTGCCGCCGCCGCCGCGCGCTCAGCGGTCAATGCGTGTCGTGTCGAATGTGTTAGACCAAGTTTATGATAAAACTCCCGTTGTGAATAGTGCTTTAGAATAAAATTAATGCTGGTCAGATGCAAATGGGGATTTATAAATTATTTAAATCAAAACCGCTGTATTCTTTCGTATGCACAGTATTTCGGTCAAGACATTACTGTCGCTAGTTCTTGAGGCTGCCATCATTATTATTTTGGAAAACGACTTCTTGGAATGTCACCTAGTGTTTTGCACAAAAGATTATCTCCGAAAGGAATGGAAAATGAAAAGTTGTAAGATCACAAACTCTCCACGAATATCTTTGTAATGTGATCATTCCATAAACCTGAGCGCATCCTCAGATGTTCATTTCGCATTGAACGATGAGACGCGAGTTGCTTCTCTGTGGGATGCGCACGAAGGCATATAGCGTGTAGAGAAAAGATATGGTTACGAAATAGAAATAAATCGAAAATATCGCTCTTGCGTTGTGTTGTGTTAGGGCCAAATCGATCGATATTTTCGATTTACCTGCTTTTGGGTGACCATATCTCTTCGCTACATGAGATGCCTTCCTGTGCGAGAGACTCGTGCAGTCACGTGGCTCCGGCGAGCGGCCGCGGCCGTGAGCGCGACGACCGTCCTGTCGCTTCTTAAGGTAACGTGATAATATTTTACAAATACAATTGAATCTGTGACCCGATATGGTCCTGAGCACGTGCGTGGCGCTCGCTGCTAGAGCGGGGGCGGCGGGGGCGGCGGGGGCGGCGCGGCCAACTGCTGCAAGCGCGCTCTGAGCAGCGTCAGGCGCCTAGAACGAACAGTCGGGTGAGTGGGAGCGCGTGCGGGGCGCGGGAGGACGCAGGGGGTCGCTCACCTGTTGATGGCGTGGTGCAGGTCGGGCGAGGGGGGCCGCTCGTCGCGCTCGTCGCACTCGTGGGCCAGCAGCGCCTCCACGCGCTCGCTCACCGCGCGCTCGTGCTGCAGCTGCTGCATCGCGTCCCTGCGCACACGCACACGGTCAGCGGCTCGGCGTCGGCCGTCGCGCGCCGCCGCGCTGCCGCCGCTCACCTGCTGCGCTCTCGCTCGCGCGCGAACGACACGTCGTTGAGGCGGTCGCGCTCGTCGCGCTCGTCGCTGTCGTGCTGCTCGGGGTGCGCGGGCGGCGGCGCCACGTACCCGCGCGCGCACACGCGCGACAGCACCAGCCGGTCGATGCTGCGCTCGTTGCCCTTCTCGATGATCACCTGTCGACCATGCGACGCAAATTCCCGTTGTTTCAAATAAATAAGTTTATTTGATTTATTATATATACTTTTTCTCATTTTAATATGCATCTAAGAGTATACATAATTATTTACTTATCACCATTATTTAATTTTTAATAATAAGCTTAAGTTAATTATTTATTTTATGTTAATAAAGCTATTTTAATTAATATTTTGTGACCTTTTATTATGTATTTAATTTCAATAAATACTATTGGTGTAAATTAGACAAGAATTTTTTATTTATTTATTGCACATGCAATAAATAATTAAAGTAATGTAAGAAGAAGCGCACACCTCGAAGAAGCGTAGCGTCTCGAGCGTAAGGTCGTGGTCGTCGCCCAGGCAGTTCTCTACGAGCGCCAGCAGCAGCGGCCACTCCTCCAGCGGCCCGTCGCCCACCAGCCAGTCCGAGAACTCGTCGACGAGCTCCGGCGCGTCCACGCTGCGCAGGCAGCGCGCCAGCAGCGCCGTGGCCAGCAGCGCGCGACGCGGCGAGCGCTCCTCGCCGGCCAGCGCCTCGCCCGCCGCCTCCAGGAAGTGCTCGCGGAAGGCGCGCGCCAGGTGCGCCGCCAGCGTGGGGTGGCACTCCTTGGCCAGCGTGTCGCAGTAGTCGAGCCAGCCGAAGAACGCGGCCAGCTGGCGGCGGCCCGGGAAGCGCTGCGTCGGCTCGTCGGGCGGCGCGTAGGCCCAGCCGCTCTGCAGCGCCTCCACGTCGGCCGGGTCCAGGTCGGCGGGCACGGCGCGGAAGGCGGCCAGCAGGCGCTCGGCCACCCGCTCGCACGCAGGGCTGGCCACCAGCAGGTTGGCCACGTCGTCGGCCGGCAGCGACGCCACTACCAGCAGTCCCTCGCACGCGCGCAGCACCACCGTGCTGTCGGCGCTGTGCAAGTAGCGCAGCAGCAGCTCGGCCAGCAGGAAGCGGTCGGGCTCGTCGAGCGGCGTGCGGCGCCCGTCGCGCGCCAGCAGCACGCGCGCGGGCGGAGGCGCCACGTCCCACAGCGGGTTGCGTCGCGGCGCGCCCGGCGGCAGGCGCAGCTCCTCCTCCTCCTCGTCGACCGGCGGCGACGTGAACAGCGCGGCGAGCGAGGGCTCGCGGCGCACGCACCCGCACAGCGCCAGCAGCAGCTCGGCCTCCTCGCGTTCCGTGGGCGAGGCGGGCGGCGCGGCGCGCAGCAGCATGCGGCGCAGCGGGCGGTGCACGGGCGCGCTGTGCAGGCAGGGCTGGCGCGTGCGGCGCAGCAGCGCGGCGGCCAACGTCAGCGCCAGAGCGCGCGCGCCCGCGGGCCGGTCGGCGTGCGCCAGCGCGGCCAGCGCGTCGGGCAGCGGCACGGCGCGCCGCACCACGGCCTCCAGGCACGGCCCTACGGCGCCCGCGCCCTGCTCGCCCTCCTCGTCCACGATGAGCTGCAGCATGTGGTGCAAGTGGTGCGGCACGCGCGTCTCCTCCACCCGCAGCTTGCAGCTCTCGTCGTAGCTGCTGTAGAAGTTCTGCACCATCTTCCAATGGTACTGAAACTCCTCCAGCCGCGACGGAGGTGGTGCCAGCTGTACCACATTGTCTACTAATTACATTATCTACCGGATGCCTTACTTTATAAAGAAGAGACAAATACTGAGTGTGGCGTAGCACCACTCGAGCTTGATTGCGAAAAGCACATTAAATATTATATCGCAATTAAGTATTTACTATATTAATAACTAGCGGACGCCCACGACTTCGTCCGCATGAAACTTGGTGTAGACTTGAACTCCCGTTTGACCCCTTAAGGAGGTGAGCATTAGAAAAAACGTTTCTTTAGCGCCCGCCTACGTCATTATGGCTATTCTAGCAGTCGCCCGCGACTTCGTCCGCCTGAAAACCTCTTAGTAAAATTACCCCGCTACCCCTCTCAATTAAATTTTTTATAGTTTCCCGTCAAGCAATATACTCTGTCCCGTCGCGTGAACTAAAGATCTACATTTTTACTAAACATTCTACGATATTACAGTAGATAAACATTAACAATATATATTTATGGCAAGCTGATGTGTAAGAAAAGATCAAAGATCGAGTTCTCAAAGAATATCAGTACCAAAATGTTGACCCCTATTCAGTACGTATAACATAACACGGAGGAGGTCAACTTAATTTGGAAGATATAGCAGCAGTGTCGTTTATTAGTAATTTTGTAATATCTCCGAAACTATATAACTAATTAACATACTGTAAAAGGCAAATCATATCTCTATAATATCCTTGTGATTATTAAATAATTTATTTTGATAAGGATTTAAGTTTAGTTGTACAAATAATGACGTAAACTTCTTCTTCTTCCCAGCGTTGTCCCACTTGGTGGGGTCCGCTTTCCGGCATAATCTAGCCCACTTTGCCCGGTCTTGGGCATCCGATTTCTTAAGTTTATTGGCTCTCATATCATTGCTCAGTTAGCGCCAGGGACTGCGATGTTCAGACACCTGTTTCCGACGTAGCTCTGCGGACGACGTGCGACATGGCCATACCATCTAAGACGGGCTTCCTGCAGCTTGTCTCCGCCGTCACGGACATTGAGCCTACTGCGGATGTGATCGTTACGTTGACGGTCACATCGAGTGACGTTACACATCCACCGTAGCATTTTCATCTCCGTGACTCGGAGTTCCTGCACGTGCCTCGTTAAGGCTGGCCAAGTCTCACTGCCATATAGCAGAACCGGCCGGATAACAGATTTGTACACAAGTCCCTTTAGCTTTAGTGGCATTCTGCGATCACATAAAACCCCTGTTAAGTCCCGCCATTTGGCCCAAGCAGCACTAATACGGGCTTTGACGTCGTGGTCAGTACCACCCGACTCGTGTTGTGCATTTTCCGCGCCGATTGATATACTGCTTGGATCTGTACTGCAGCAAGCGAGGTATTCTGTCTTTGCCACATGCAGCTTCAGACCTCCGTTTTCCAACGTTCTCTTCCAGTTGTTCACCTTACGTTCTAAGGTCTGTTTATCCCTATTTACTAGCGCGATGTCATCCGCGTACATAAGAAGTCACGGAGGCGAGTCCTGAATATCCTCGGTTACGGTGTAAAGGACTCAGAGCCGAACCTTGGTGGACACCGACTGTGACTGGAAAAGGCGTTGTGTCGCCAACGGCAGTCCTAACTATAGATGCGGAGTTTAGGTACATATCTCGGATGATGTCAATATAAGCCTCGGGTACGTTTTTCGATCTAAGAGCCCACCAGATTACTTGCCGGGGCACACATTCGAAGGCCTTTTGCAGATCCAGAAAAGCAAGGTGCAAAGGTTGGTTGCTTTCCCTATGTGCCTCTACAAGTGTTCTGAGAGCAAATATAGGGTCCATCGTACCGAAACCAGGTTGGAAGCCATATTGACACTCCGAGACAGCACACTCTTGGCGCAGCCTTGAGTCGATAATGCGTTCGAAGAGCTTCATGGTATGACACATAACTTTAACACCGCGGTAGCTAGCACAGTCCTGTATATCCCCTTTACCTTTATAAACAGGAGTTATGATGCTCAGTCTCCAAGAGTCCGGCATTTTCCTGGTAAGCAGGATGCGGTTAAAAAGGTCAGTGAGCAGGTACACACCACGATTGCCTAACGATTTCCACGCCTCTATCGGGACGTTATCAGGGCCGATTGCTTTCCGATTCTTCATACGGCAAATGCTAGTATCAACCTCTTCAGGTGTTATCGGGGCAACAAGTCCTAGGTTTGCAGACAGTTCGGGGAGTTGAGCATTGAGGTGTTGTGTATTAAGAAGCTGCAGAAAGTATTCACGCCATCTCTCCTTAACCTTCGTATCGTTATACAGGAGGCCACCATTGGTGTCTTTTACACAGAGGCATTTAGTTATGTCCCGTGTAGATTTCTCACGGGCTTTAGCCACCTTGTATACGAGTTTTTGACCCTCTTTCGTATCCAGCATGTCGTAGAGGGGAGACAGGTGGTCATGTCTGGCTTTGGCAACTGCTCGTTTAGCGGCATGCTTGGCAGCCCTGTACTTAGCGAGGTCTTCGGGTGAATTGGACTCTTGATGCTTCTTGAATTCCCCTTTTTTCTCTCGAGTTGCTGTCTGAACCGTGTCATCCCACCACCATGTTTCCTTGTCAGGCAAGCGCGAGCCCATAGAAATTCCAAACACGTCGTTTCCAGTTTTAGTAATTGCTGTTTGAATTCTGTGCCAGAACTGATCCGCTGATTCTTCATCGGCGCAAGAATCTAAATTTTCAATGCCTAACTGAAAGTCAATGGCTTTATCACTATTCAGCAACCACCATTTGGTTTTGCGTGTCTTGCGCTCTTTCACCTTCTTCCTCGAGGTGGTTTTTAGGTCTAGGACAAGAATCCAGTGTTGGGTCGTAAAACTCTCTCCTGGTATGACTTTGCAGTTGGAAACTTTGCCGATGTAATTTCTCCTGGTGAGCAGAAAATCTATTTGTATGTGTGCAGGCCACTTTTGTATGTGATAAGGTGTTTAGGGTTCTTTTGGAAGAACGTGTTCACTACAGCCAAGTCGAAGGCATCACAGGATCTAAGAATGGTATCTCCCTCTGCATTTGGAAGGCCGTATCCAAAGCCGCCATGAACTCGTTCATATTCCGGGCGCACCTTATGTATAATGACGTAATCGCGGACTTTTTGTAGAACTTTTTAAGATGCATAAAGTTTTCATAAAATGTTTTCAATTATATCCAATATCTAAGGCAGCGTACTAAATGGAACGTATGAAGCTAAATTTAACAAATTTCACAGTCCGACTCGCGCAACAAAAACTATGATAACTCAGGTAATATATACAATACAAATATAAAATACTAATGACACTTATCGATAACATAGCATTCTACTGGTGAAAGAATTTTTAAAATCGGATTAGTAGTTCCGAAGATTAGGCCCGACAGAACTTTATTTACATACTTACAAACTTTACCTCTTTATAATATTAGTATAGATAAACCAGATGCCAAACAATCATGAAGGAAAAGCAATTTGTCTATCCCTGAAATATGTAAATAACATATACATCATTGACAGTCTATAGACATTCAAAGCTAGGCATTAGCCTCTTGTTTGGACTCCCAAACACCATATTCTTGAGTTACTTGCATCCAGATGCTCCCTACAAGCTGCTTCATGTCATCCACCTGTAATAGACGAGTATATCTACCTAGTCCAGTTAGGTAGGTTCTCACTCAACCAACCTCTCAGCTGATAACATTCGGGAAACTGCAACATCTCGTATAATATTCCTCAGTGCGTTAAGACGAAATTTTTTAACTCTGCTTGTTGCCCATGATGACCTATGAATCTGAGACTTGGGTCGCTAACTAAAAAAAAAAAGGCTCAGTCGCTCAGCGGGTGTTATATGTTAATTAATAATTAGTGCTAATTTATTGTAATGAAGACTCACAACATCTGCAGCGCTCTGCAACACCTCCGAGAAGCGCCCTAGCATACTTTACACGGTCTGTTTACCATCGCACTATAACTGTAACTCGGCCGGTAATCTTGGCAGCGTCTCTGATGTATCGCACGTAATTTTAAGCCATTTTTAAATATTTTAAATTCAAACATTACACAAAATTATACAACAATCTTTGCAATAATATATTTATTTGCAAAAGCAAAATCGTCACGTCAAGCAAAGATAATAAAATACAACATAGAGCAGGATGCATATAGGATAAAAAAATTAAAAGTCAGTTTAACAGATAAACAGGACACGAAACGTGACACAGAGAATCAACAAATAAGCTACCATAGATTAAAGCTAATTTTTCAAAATATTTTTAGAGTAAGTATTCTATCGAGATGCTACGGGAGCAACAAAGTAATCTGACTAAAAGTATCCATAAAAATTAATTTAACATAATATCATAATTTAGGTAGCTAATTTCAAAACAATGTAAGATTAAGTTTCATGAGCATAAAATAAAGCAACACACGGTATCTATAACTTTAAGTACTACTTTAAAAATAACAAGATTGTTATAAAGTTTTTTTTACTGGCGTGTTCTGATATAGACAAAAATCTTTAACGTTCTCACTGTTCATGTATTTCGTGTATCAACATCTCATTCGTTTACAGTTGGAAAGTTTTTTGCTTAGATAAAATACCTATAGATGTAGCCACCGCGTGGCCGCACATGAAACAGCAGTACTTAACTGAAGTGTTGCTATTACTAAGAAAATTCCCTACATTTGGGAAACTGACATATTCTATAATTTCGTAAAGATAAAGTATTTAAAAAGCAAATATCACTATGAAAACATGAATAGACGAGCTGGATATTATTTCATATTAATTTTGCAAAAAATGTTCCGCGAATTCAGGTAAACCCGCGCGCGCATTCCTAATTGCTACTGTTACATATTAAATAAGCGATTAAATATGAGGAGTATATTTCGTTTATGAATTTTTATAGAATTTTTTTTATTATTTAATATTTTTTTATAAATTGTTAATAGTGTATATTTTTAATATACATTTTATATATATAACATTGTTAAAAATTTTAAAAAGTAAACATAACACTAAATAAAAATAAATGAGAGAAAAAAATAATAATTAGCCATTTATTCACAAATTAAAGTTAGAAAAAGACAGAAAGGATAACATACCTAGAACACTTTTAAATAAAAGAAATTAACCTAACATAAAAAATAAACCAATTTAAATTAACAGTATCATAACAGGTATGTAATAATTACTTCTAAAATTAATATACTACTTACTTACTACACTAATAGTCCTATACTATAATAATAATGCTGTTTTGTTAAAATAAACATAATAAAACGTAAAAAGTCCAAGTTTATCGTGAACACCGTGTATCGTCCCTTTCCACAAAATAAAAAGCTTGTGCTAGGAGTAGTTTAGTCACAAATATAGTTCAACTGGGGATCTAACGTTTATATAATTATAGTTCTCTTAGTTTCGGAAAAAGTGGCTTCGACATACGGACGGACAGACAGACAGACATGACGAATCTATAAGAGATATCGCTCTATCAAGGTTTATTATGTATATAAATCAAATTCAAAATCATAAATTTCAAGTAGGCTGTTTATCAAGCACTTTTGAAACTTTAAGTATGTCAGTACGTAGTGACCACTCAGATCAAAGATAATTCTAAAAATCAATGTTATAATTTATACTCCATAAATTACAATTTTGGTTATCCCGCCTTTTTTTTATCGACTATAAGTGTGAAGAAAGAAAAGCTTGGTTCCAAGAATCTTTATCGTTAATAAGGTCATTAATTTTATAACCTTAAATATAATAATAAATAAACTATTTAATAATCACAAGGATATTATAGAAATAAGATTTGCCTTTTACAGTATGTTAATTAGTTATATAGTTTCGGAGATATTACAATTATTCTAAAAAGTGCGACTCTATAATAAATCATTTAATTCATATGCTTAAGTTTACGTCACTGTTTATACTACTATTCTTAAATCCTTATCATAATAAATTCTTTAATAATCACAAGGATATTATAGAGATAAGATTTGCCTTTTACAGTATGTTAATTAGGTATATAGTTTCGGAGATATTACAAAATTTCTAAAAAACAACACTGCCGCTATATCGTCCAAATTAAGTTTACCTCCACCGTGTTATGTTATACGTACTAAATAGGGGTCAACATTTTGGTAATGATATTCTTTGAGAATTCGATCTTTGATCTTTTCTTTCAATTTATTTGGCATGCCAGACCATATTTATGTAATATACGAAAAAGTTTGTTCGTTTGTTTAAACGGGCTAATCTCCAGATCTGCATGTCGGATTGTAAATTATTTTGTTTATTATGAAAGCTAGACTCAAAAGTGAAATAGACTATTTAATACAAGCTATACACATCAGCTTGCCCTAAATATATATTGCTGATGTTAATGTACTGTAATATCGTACAATGTTTAACAAAAATGTAGATCTTTAGTATACGGGACTGGACGGAGGATATTGCTTCACGGGAAACTATAAAAAACTAAATTGAGCGAGGAAAGAGCACACTTTATATGAAAGTCTGTTTTTGAAATTAAAGGTTTACCTAAGAGGTTTTCACGCGGACGAAGTCGCGAGCGACTGCTAGTTTTATATATGAATGAATCGTTAAAAATATGTACCATACGAGGCCTTTTGTTTGGAATTTCTGGACTTTTGAACCTTTCTTTTCTTTTCGTCGCAGGTGTTATAAATTCACTTGTTTGTGGAAAGTTTATATTATCTGGGTAAGTTGATAAGGTGGATGGATTCACATATTGATTTAATAGAACCGAAGGAGCCTGCAATAAACAGAGAGAGAATAGTATTATTATGAAATTTTACAAGTACCTAAGAGTTTGGAGAAATGATTATAGTTTTCATTGGTTATAGATATATATGTATTTTAAGCTGATATCTAAAGAGCTGAAGTGATAATTCAACAGATTTTTATTTACAAGTAAGAAAAGTACACATTCGATTAAATAAAAATTGATTTAGTGGAAAAATTAAACAAGGGCATGGCAACACTAAAAGTTCTTATCAAGAGGTTATGTTTTAAAATAAACACCATATTTAGTTAATATCTACGATATTTAACGTAAATTCTTTGTTGATACATTTGTTAAGGCATATTTATATCTGTTTTATATAATAGAACAAAATCCGTTCTGAGCTCCAAGATAACCCGTCATGTTGACGAAAATAACATCATATCTGGAGCTCAGAACGGATGCCGGGGTGGTAGCCGCGGTACTAAGGAGCTCCTTCTCATCGATTCCGTTGCGGGCCAGCTGGTCAAACGCAACCGCCGGAACTTCGCCGCAGCCTGGATTGACTATAAAAAGGCATTCGACTCGGTGCCTCATTCATGGCTCTTGAGGGTCCTTGAACTGTACAAAGTTGATAGTACAGTTCAAGACTTCCTCCGGTCATGTATGGGGCAATGGAGCACGATCCTTTGTCTCCATGGCGAGTGGCTGGCGGCTGCCGATGACCGGATAAGGATACGGAGGGGTATCTTCCAGGGCGACTGTCTGAGTCCACTATGGTTCTGCTTGGCCTTGAATCCTCTTAGTACATTACTAGAGAATTCGGGGACTGGCTTTCAGTTTCGGAGAGGAGGGACAAAAGTGCCTCACCTTCTCTACATGGATGACCTCAAACTGCTGGCACCCAATGCTACTCGTCTGAAGGAATTACTGAACCTCACCACAGGGTTTAGTAGTTCCATCAGAATGGAGCTTGGGCTAGACAAGTGTGCGGTCTTGCATGTTGAGAAGGGAAAGGTTGCTCATACGGCCGGGATCAACCCCGAGCCAACTAACATCAAGACCCTCTCTGAAACTGAAACATACGGGTATCTGGGCATGTCACAATCCGTAGGGGTGAAGGAGGCGGACATGAAACAGTCAGTTTGCGAGGACTTTTTTCGACGTCTGACAAAGATCTGTAAAAGTTACTTGTCAGGCGCCAATAAAGTCCGAGCTTATAACGGCTGGGTCATGCCCGTTCTCATGTACTCCTTTGGCGTGCTCAGATGGACTCAGACCGAACTTGACGCCCTGGATACAAGAGTCCGCACGACTATGACTCTCCACCGTATGCATCACCCAAAATCGTCTGTCATGAGGTTGTATATTCCCCGAAAGTGCGGTGGCAGAGGCCTACTTAGCGCCAAAACCATGCACAATCGAGAGATATGCGGCCTCAGGACCTACTTCGAGACGAAAAGGGAGTCTCCGATGCATGTGGATGTCATAGAATGTGATAAAGGACTCACCCCCCTATCCTTGGCCAAGAGCGATTGGCAGAAACCGGTGGTACTGAGCACCTCTGACCGAGAGACCGTATGGAAGGGGAAGGAGCTGCACGGACGCTTTTTTAAGGCTCTTCATGTGCCCCATATTGATAGAAAAGCGTCCGTGCAGTGGTTGCGCTTTGGAGACCTCTTTGGGGAAACCGAAGGGTTTGTCTGTGCGATACAAGATCAGGTGGTTAAGACGCGGAACTACCGAAAGTACATACTGAAGGATGGCACTCACGACATTTGTCGAGCCTGTCGCCATCCCGGAGAGTCACTCAGACATGTGCTTTCGGGCTGTTCGGCTCTTGCTAACACTGAGTATTTGCACAGACACAACCAAGCAGCCAAAATCCTTCACCAAGAGCTTGCTCTGATGTACGGTCTCTTGGATCAGCGGCTGCCTTATTACCAGTATACACCGGTGCCAGTGCTAGAACGTGACGGAATCCGGCTCTATTGGGACCGGTCTATCATCACGGACAGGACTATTCTAGCGAATAAGCCTGATATCGTGGTGTTAGACCGGGCACAGTCGAGGGTGTTTTTGGTGGACATCACAATTCCATATGACGAGAACCTTGTGAGAGCTGAGACGGAGAAAAAACGTAAGTACCTTGATCTGGCTCACGAGGTTACCGCCATGTGGCATGTGGAGTCCACTGAAATCATCCCGATCGTTATATCTGCCAATGGGTTGGTCCCAGTCAGCCTCGCTCACCATCTGAGGCGGCTGGGGTTCCGTGGCGGTTCGCTCGCAGGCAAGATGCAAAAAGCGGTCTTGCTCGACTCGGCTAGGATAGTCCGCCGGTTTCTTCACCTGTCGCCCTGACCCCCGGCCGTTTGGTCTCCCTGCCGGGGTGAATCCTCCGCCCGGAGCATATATGTATTTATGTAGCGTATATTTAAGTTTATTTATATCAAGTATCTAAGTACGTTTATCATAACAGTTTCGGTTTTTGTTTATATGTATTTATTGTGTATCCGGGCGCGAGCGTATAATTTATGTATAATAATAATAATAATAATTCACGCCGTGTGGCACCGGCAGATTAGAATGTTGCCACCCCCTATCTTTCCCGTGGGTGTCGTAAGAGGCGACTAAGGGAGATCGGAGAACCCTTTAACATCTTTTGGTTCTCCGAAAATGAGTAAGCTGCCTCTATAAAACAGCCTCCTCGGGGACCTGAGTGGACCCCGGGTGATGTAACTGCCACTCACCCCCCACACCAATGATGATGGAGCAAAAAATAAGAGAACGAATAGGGCCGCTACCTGGGGGCCGCCAGGGCGCGTCTGGGGCTGGCGCTGGACGTGGCAGCATGCGACCCGCCAGCCAAACCAGTCGACTGCCATTACCACCGGGTCAGTCGGCGCATCCATCATCCCCACCAGAAGGCTTGGCTCCGGCTGGGTCCCCTAGGACCCAATCATCGGTGCCCGCCGCTGGTGGTGTACGTCGCATGAGATGGACTACTCCAATGAATGAGAATGTCATGCGATCGTACTACAGGGCTACAGGGGGAGAAACTGGACGGACTGGCTACCGAGCTGCAATGTACCGCGAGTTCTTGCTGCTTGAGCCGCATTTAACTGTCACGGAACAAAACCTAGCAGATCGGGCTCGGTTTATTCAGCGTTCGAACATCTTTAACGCTACCGAGCTCGAACGATTACGACGTGAGGCTGTTCCCGAAGTAGTAACCTCTTCCGCAGAGCAAATCGTCTCACCGGCGGCACCTGCCCGCGAAGAGACTGAACCTATGTCCCAAGATTTGCATGTGGAGGAGGACACCGAGGGAACAGTCACCCTGGACTTAGAGCGGATGAGAAGGATTTTAGAAGAGACGATTTCTGAAATCCGTACTGCTCCTCTTGAGGACCGTCCGCGGCTCTCCCGTATTACGCTGAATATAGCGACGCGGGATGTCATTGAGGCTGTCAACCAAATGCTTCACCAGCATTTGGCGGTCAGCACTGGCCTGGACGATACGGCTTCTATTCTCTTCGGGGCAGCCCTGGCCGTCCATCGGTTCATTGGTATCAAAGTCAAGGAACCTGGACGGCCGGGGCGTTCTGCTAATAACACCAGAGCAGAACCAGCCTGGAAGAGGAGGATAGAACGCCGTATCACCCACGCCAGAAGACTCATTGGCAGACTGCAATGCTTCAGGTCGGGCAACACAAGGCCAAGGATTGTGCGCTCTGTTAGGATAGCCTTTAATGGGCTCGGGGTTAGGCTGGATCAAGCCGACATAACCCAAAAACTAACGGAGCGCATCGACGATCTGAAGCAGAAAATCGCTGCGTGGGGGAACCGCATACGACGATACTCGGAAAGAGTCGAGCGATTTCAGCAGAATCGTCTTTTCTCGAGTGATCAGAAAAGGTTCTATAACAAACTGGAGTGTCCTGCGGTCTGTTCTGCCTCTCCACAGCCGAGTCCGGCCGACCTCATCGCCTTCTGGCGAAGTATCTGGTCAGGAGAGGTAGAGCACGATGAGGGCCCTTGGATTGCGGCGATAGAGGAGGCATGTGCCGCAATTGAGCCGATGAACCCGGTCGCCATCTCTTCGGAGGATGTAGTTGGTGCGGTAAGGCGGGCTGCGAACTGGAAAAGTCCGGGGCCCGACGGACTGCACCACTACTGGCTGAAGGCGTTCTCGGCTTGCCATGTCACCTTGGCTCGCCAATTCCAAGAGGCTCTCGTGCAAAGGACGCTCCCGAACCTTTTCACCACCGGGATCACTCACTTAGCTCCAAAGACCACCGATACCGCGGACCCATCTAAATACCGCCCCATTACGTGTCTTACTACCATCTACAAGACACTGACATCCGTTCTGAGCTCCAAGATAACCCGTCACGTTGACGAAAATAACATCATATCTGGAGCTCAGAACGGATGCCGGGGCGGTAGCCGCGGTACTAAGGAGCTCCTTCTCATCGATTCCGTTGCGGGCCAGCTGGTCAAACGCAATCGCCGGAACTTCGCCGCTGCCTGGATTGACTATAAAAAGGCATTCGACTCGGTGCCTCATTCGTGGCTCTTGAGGGTCCTTGAACTGTACAAAATTGATAGTACAGTTCAAGACTTCCTCCGGTCGTGTATGGGGCAATGGAGCACGATCCTTTATCTCCATGGCAAGCGGCTGGCGGCTGCCGATGACCGGATAAGGATACGGAGGGGTATCTTCCAGGGCGACTGTCTGAGTCCACTGTGGTTCTGCTTGGCCTTGAATCCTCTTAGTACATTACTAGAGAATTCGGGGACAGGCTTTCAGTTTCGGAGAGGAGGGACAAAAGTGCCTCACCTTCTCTACATGGATGACCTCAAACTGCTGGCACCCAATGCTGCCCGTCTGAAGGAATTACTGAACCTCACCACGGGATTCAGTAATTCTATCAGAATGGAGCTTGGGCTAGACAAGTGTGCGGTCTTGCATGTTGAGAAGGGAAAGGTTACTCATACGGCCGGGATCAACCCCGGGCCAACTAACATCAAGACCCTTTCTGAAGCTGAAACATACCGGTATCTGGGCATGTCACAATCCGTAGGGGTAAATGAGGCGGACATGAAACAGTCAGTTTGCGAGGACTTTTTCCGACGTCTGACAAAGATCTGTAAAAGTTACTTGTCAGGCGCCAATAAGGTCCGAGCTTATAACGGCTGGGTCATGCCCGTTCTCATGTACTCCTTTGGCGTGCTCAGATGGACTCAGTCCGAACTTGACGCCCTGGATACAAGAGTCCGCACGACTATGACTCTCCACCGTATGCATCACCCAAAATCGTCTGTCATGAGGTTGTATATCCCCCGAAAGTGCGGTGGCAGAGGCCTACTCAGCGCCAAAACCATGCACAATCGGGAGATATGCAGCCTCAGGACCTACTTCGAGACGAAAAGGGAGTCTCCGATGCATGTGGAGGTCATAGAATGTGATAAAGGACTCACCCCCCTATCCTTGGCCAAGAGCGATTGGCAGAAACCAGTGGTACTGAGCACCTCTGACCGAGAGACCGTATGGAAGGGGAAGGAGCTGCACGGACGCTTTTTTAAGGCTCTTCATGAGCCCCATATTGATAGAAAAGCGTCCGTGCAGTGGTTGCGCTTCGGAGACCTCTTTGGGGAAACCGAAGGGTTTGTCTGTGCGATACAAGATCAGGTGGTTAAGACGCGGAACTACCGAAAGTACATTCTGAAGGATGGCACTCACGACATTTGTCGAGCCTGTCGCCATCCCGGAGAGTCACTCAGACATGTGCTTTCGGGCTGTTCGGCTCTTGCCAACACTGAGTATTTGCACAGACACAACCAAGCAGCCAAAATCCTTCACCAAGAGCTTGCTCTGATGTACGGTCTCTTGGATCAGCGGCTGCCTTATTACCAGTATACACCGATGCCAGTGCTAGAACGCGACGGAATCCGGCTCTATTGGGACCGGTCTATCATCACGGACAGGACTATTCTAGCGAATAAGCCTGATATCGTGGTGTTAGACCGGGCACAGTCGAGGGTGTTTTTGGTGGACATCACAATTCCATATGACGAGAACCTTGTGAGAGCTGAGACGGAGAAAAAACGTAAGTACCTTGATCTGGCTCACGAGGTTACCGCCATGTGGCATGTGGAGTCCACTGAAATCATCCCGATCGTTATATCTGCCAATGGGTTGGTCCCAGTCAGCCTCGCTCACCATCTGAGGCGGCTGGGGTTCCGTGGCGGTTCGCTCGCAGGCAAGATGCAAAAAGCGGTCTTGCTCGACTCGGCTAGGATGGTCCGCCGGTTTCTTCACCTGTCGCCCTGACCCCCGGCCGTTTGGTCTCCCTGCCGGGGTGAATCCTCCGCCCGGAGCATATATGTATTTATGTAGCGTATATTTAAGTTTATTTATATCAAGTATCTAAGTACGTTTACCATAACAGTTTCGGTTTTTGTTTATATGTATTTATTGTGTGTCCGGGCGTGAGCGTATAATTTATGTATAAAATAATAATTCTTTATTTTCAGATAAAAATCCACATTCATAAAATAAGTATAAAAGTAAAAATTCTTATGTAATAAAAATTACATGTTAACTTATAGACTACGTTATTTTTTATTTGCGTCCCGGTGGATACGTCGCCAATGGTTATAGATCGGGCCAGACATATGCTCACCGATAACCTTAAGGATTGAGTTGTTAGATAGTCTCAATCTATCCCAGAAAGAGGCTATGCGATTTCGTATAATCGCAAAGAAGTCAGCGACTTTCGCCTCAGCGAACATGCTCGACGCACTGCAGTACCTTGGAAGTCTCATTAGGATGCGGTATGCGTCATTATATTGCACCCTAATAGTGGACATTGACGATCTTTTGTATTTCGTCCATAGTTGGCATGTGTAAAAACATTGGCAATATGCACGAAATAACATGAGCTTGACGTCTTTACTACATTTTGAGAATCTGCGAGCGAGCATGTTGCACCGAACCGAAAGCGCTCTTCTCTCTCTTTCTATATCTAGATCGTCCTTAAGGTCATCAGTGAGGATATGACCCAGGTACTTAAAATGCTGCACTACCCGAACTGCAGAACCATATAGATACACCTTAGGCACCCTCTCCGGACCTCTGCCATACCTAAAAATCATCATTTCTGTTTTGGAAACGTTATATTTCAATCCATGGTCGTTAGCATAACGACCACAAATAGAAAGAAGTTTTCTTAAACCTCTAATAGAGGGGCTCAACAGCACCATATCGTCGGCGTAACTTAGGTTGTTAACACAGACATTACCAAGATGGCATCCAATCCTGGTGCTCTTGAGCTCCTCTATCAAACCATTCATAATACCATCAATTCATAATGATCACACTGCACTTAACTAAAGGAGTCTTTTTCTCAAAAGTAGACTATTTATAAAACTATTAAAGTCATAAAACTAATAAAGACAATAAACATTAAAAAAAGGTGGCACAAAATACACTTTGACAGCACCTTATTTGGCCAGCTTTTAAAATAGGCCAAACGAGGAAAACCGCCACGGTGAATGAGACAAAAGATGATATTTTTTGTCTCAATATTCGCAAGAAATTCGTATATACCCGTCTCACTTCTACATACAGCATTACTTTATGGCTACGTCTATTAGTATTATGTCAATGGTTTTTTGGTATATGTATTATCTATGAAGTTGACTTTGACAATATACGTACTTCACCTTTTGACTTTGTTGACAATTATTTATTATCTGTAAATTGTTCATTGTTGACATGTAAACTATGATAGGAAAATAAATCAGAAAAAAGCGCGGGAACGATTGAATCACGAGGGCGCGTTTTACAAAAATATTTTTTTTGTAAATTATTATTTTGCCGTTTTTAGAAGAAAATTATAAATTTTTGGTGTCCCTCGCCATGAGGGGCACTGAGAAATACAAGATAAGACTTCAGACTTTATTTTAGACGATAATTCACCATTAGAAACTTATCGGAATTTCATAAATATGTTACATAAAGCTGTGCAAAAATCAACCCCTCTTAAAAAAATTCATAATAATAATATTAACTGTCACCTGCCACCAGTCTCACATATAACATCAAAATCAATAAAATATTTTCTAATATGTAAATAACTTAAAAAAATATCAAAATAATAGCTGAAAATGCACACAAAATTAAACAAAGGTATATAAAAATGAGACGTGGTGGCGGCCGATCAAAAAGCGCACAAACAACACCTAGAACATTGTCGTCGTCGTCGCCGCCGTCGGACGAGTATGGTACCCCGCCATCATCTGCGAGGGATGTGATGCCCTCTCCACCTCGGAGGACACATCGGGGCGTCACCACACTGCGCAAAACAACGACGACGGACGACGGACCACCAGCGCCGGAGCCGATGGCCCCCGCGAATGCTCCCGCTGCCGGTGGTATAGTGCGCCGCATGAGATGGTCTCATAAAATGAATGAGAGTGTCATGCGTGCGTACTACGGGGCGACAGAGGGGGGAACTAACCTCACTGCGTACCGTTCAAGAATGCTGTCTCTGTTTCAGGCGCTTGAACCAACAGTGACCGTGACTGCACAGCGATTGGCGGATCAAGTACGGGCCATCCAGCGACGTCATCTGCTGGATGAGGCTCTACTTGAACGGCTGCGTTCAACTCTACCACAGGTTAATACCACTTGTAACTTACCTCAGCATGCAATACCAACAGCATTGCAAATTAACATCCAAGAGGAGTTACAGAGTGGTATCGATCTGACAGTAAGTAACCAGGATGATGAGCAACTGAGGAGAACTTTAGAGGATGCGATTCTGATGTACAGGTATATGCCTCTTAATTTAAGACCACGTTTGCCTCGGTTGCCTATACATAAACGAAATATGGCATTAGTGGGGATTCTAGACAAGATATTAGGTAATTACCTTTTAACATCTGAGGACCTAAGTGATACGCATTCGATCCTATACTGTGGAGCCGTTGCGGCGTGTCGAATCGCGGGAGTTAGATTCCCTGAACCACGCACGGCCCCACAGAGGACGGGTCAAGCTCCAGCTTTGCAGACCGGAATCGAAAGGCGTATCACACTGGCTAGAACTCTCATTGCTAAGCTAATCTGGTTTAAGGAGGGCAATAACCGCCCTAGGGTCATGCGATTTGTGAACCAGGCTTTTGCTGGGACTGATACACGTCCGTCCCAGTACTTGGACTGTGTCACGGAACGCATCGACTTCTTGAAGCAGAAAGTCTATGCATGGGCAAAACGTATCAGGCGTTATAAAGAGCGCAATGACCGATACTATCAGAATCGGATCTTTCAAAGTGACCAACAAAGAGTATATAATCACTACGTTAAAGTGACCAGCGGAAAGTATATAGGAACTGGGAGCAATCTAGTGTTTGTGTGAGTAATGGAGAGTTTCCGACTTCTGATGCTATGTCAGATTTCTGACAGAACAAATGGTATGGCAGAACAAATGGTTCCAATAACCATAACTGCGGAAGACGTAGGTTGTGCAATTCGGCCTTCTTCCAACTGGAAATGTCCAGGTCCGGATGGATTGCACAACTTCTGGTTGAAATGGTTCCTTAGTGCGCAATCTATCTTGGCAATACAATTCCAAAGCGCCGTTGACATTATTATGATATTATGATATGATATTCCTAACAACTGGTGTCTCGTTCCTATTATACAAATCCGGAAGTACCACGGATCCCAAAAACTTCCGACCGATTGCATGCTTACCTACCATCTATAAGCTCCTTACATCCATTCTGACATCAAAAATAACAATACATATTAATGCAAATAATATTTTGGCCCCAACACAGAATGGATGCAAGGCCCGGTCTCGTGGTACAAAGGAACTGCTCCTCATTGACACTGCTATTTGCCAGTAGGTTCGGCGAAACAGAAAAAATCTCACAGCTGCTCGGGTTGACTATAAGAAGGCCTCATATGATTCAGTGCCTCATGGAGGTCATGCGGTTGTACAAGGTCGATGCAACAATATGCTCTTTTCTTGAATCGTGCATGAGTAAGTGGATGACAGTCCTGATCATCCAGGCATCTCTGAGAGTTCTGAATTGAGTGAACCGATAAGGATTAGGCGGGGTATTTTCCAGGGCAATAGTTTGAGCCCTTTATGGTTTTGCCTAGCTCTTAATCCTCTCAGTACTTTGCTGATGGATTCAGGGCTAGGCTTTCGCCTTCGCAGGGGTCGTGAGCTCATATCTCACTTGCTTTATATGGATGACCTCAAGCTGTATGCATCAAAGCGTTCAGACCTTGTGTCATTGTTGAAGATCACTCAAACCTTTAGCAATGACATAAGGATGGAATTTGGTGTAGACAAGTGTGCGGTAATCAATATCGAGCGAGGCAGAGTTGTGAGCTCTGAGAATATAGTAATTTCAGAAACTATTATTCTCAAATCACTTTGCGAAGGGGAAACCTATAAATACCTTGGAATGTCAGAAGCACTTGGTATAGAGGTAGAGAATATGAAACAACTAGTGCAGGAACGCTTCTTTGGCCGCCTGAAAAAAGTCCTAAAAAGTCTCTTATCAGGTGGTAATAAGGCGCGCCTACAATAGCTGGGTCATGCCCTTACTCATATACTTTTTTGGCATTCTAAAGTGGACTCAAACTGAACTGGGCTCCCTGGACTGTAAAGTCCGCAAACTGCTGACGTCATATCGGATGCACCATCCACGTTCATCTGTAATGAGATTGTACCTCCCACGCAAGTGTGGGGGACGTGGTTTCTTGAACGCCAAGAACCTCCATAATCGTGTGCAATCTCAGAGATTATTTTCTCAAGATAAATGTGGGTATGCATAAGGATGTCGTTGCAGTGGACAAGCCCACTATCCCTTGGCAAAAAGGACTGGCGTAAGCCTAAAGTAATTAGTAACTCAGATCGTGTGGCGATATGGAAGAGTAAGGAGTTGCATGGATGTTTCTGCAAGGCCCTCACGGGGCCGGATGTAGATCAAATAACATCTGTATCTTGGTTGCAATTCGGTGACCTCTTTGGGGAAACCGAGGGTTTGTCTGTGCAATTATGGACGAGGTTATCAAGACGAGAAACTACCGGAAACATATTATGAAAGATGGCACTCTAGACATATGTCGAGTGTGTCATCAGCCTGGGGAATCCCTCAGACATATAGTTTCCGGCTGTTCTCATCTTGCTAATGGCGAATACTTGCACAGACATAATCAAGTAGCCAAGATAATCCACCAACAACTTGCTGTTCAGTATGGCCTTGTCAATTTTGAGGTGCCTTACTATAGGTACGACCCAGCGTCAGTTCATTATCACTGATAGGTATATTGTAGCCAATAGACCTGATATAGTAATAATTGATCGATTAACGCGCCGTGCAATGATTGTTGATATTACTGTTCCACGTGAGCATGGCGATAATCTGGTGAAAGCTGAAAAGGAAAAAGTATCAAAATACTTGGACCTTGCTCATGAGATTACCGTCATGTGGAATGTTGATTCAACAATGATTGTTCCTATAGTCGTTTCAGTCAACGGTCTTATAGCGAAAAGCTTTGACGAACATCTTAAAAAGCTTTCGCTTAATTGTTGGATCAAGGGTCGGATACAGAAGGCAGTAATTCTTGAAACGGCGCGTATTGTGAGGAGGTTCCTCACTCTGGAGCCCTGACCACCGGTTGCTTGGACCCCCGGGGCCCGCAGCAGGCGGAATGAATTTTTTTATAAATTTTTAAGTGTTTTTTTTATAATTTTATAAGCATTGTTAAAAATTTTTAAAAATAATTGTAAATAAATAAATGAGTGAAAAGAATTACTCAAACAACAAATTTAAAAAAAAATGTGTCTTACCTGGTGGAACAGCATATGTACCAATGCAGTTCAAATTTGTAAACATACATACAATTTAAACATGATCCATCACAAGAAAATTATTTAGACTTTAAAAAATTACAAGCTCTCAAAAAATTGACTTTAAAAAGGGAAAGAGAAGCTAGTTGGCAAGAGCTATGTCAGTCTTTTAATTATACCACTCCTATTAGTGTAATTTAGGCTTTCATGAAAAAATTTAATAAAACCTATTCTTTTAAAAAGATATTTAATAATAATGAGTGGGTTTTAAATTTCTTAAATAAATATACCCCTGACTATGTAAATATAAATAGATTAAATGTTGCAGACAATGTTGTTAATCCAACTAACAGCTTTCTCTTGAACCCATTCACAATAACAGAGTTAAAAACAGCAATATATTACAGAAGAGACACTGCATTTGGTTTAGATGGTATTCCTTATATCTTACTAAA
Organism: Mycalesis mineus; assembly: GCA_034621355.1. NCBI lineage: Eukaryota > Metazoa > Arthropoda > Insecta > Lepidoptera > Nymphalidae > Mycalesis > Mycalesis mineus. The sequence goes on from CM067902.1 coordinate 14,228,369, forward strand.
GAAATTGGATGACAATGGTCTAAGATTATTGCGCCACATTTTTAATAATTTATGGTCAAAGAATTTCATTCCTGATGATTGGAAAGTCGATTGTTTAATACCAATATTAAACCTTGACAAAAAAGAATTTCATGAAGACTCTTATCGCCCAAAACTCTAACTTCTTGTGTGGGTAAAGTTTTTGATCAGCTTTTATAACGTTTTCAATATTATATTGAAAAAAACTGTATCTTACCTGATAACCCATTTTGGTTTTAGAAAAGGAAAATCTGCTCAAGAAAGTATAAGCTTATTACAACTTGATATCCAGAAGTCAATAGCTCAAAAAAATCTCTCAAGAACATCTTAAAATCACTAGCCAAAACATATTGGGGAGCTGATCCACAAATATTACTTTTACTTTATAAGTCAATAGTCCGAAGTCACTTTGAATATGGCTACTTATTTTATGCTTCGAATAAAAACGGTGAAAAAACTTGATGTCATACAAAATTCGAGTTTACATCTTATTACAGGAGCTTTCAAAACTACCCCAATTGTAATTATGCAATATTCTCCCTCTCGGTATTAGATTTAGCTTTTTAAGAAATACATTTTTGGCAAAAATATATTCATTAAGATCCTATAAATTTTTAAAAAATCTCATACATGCCCAAACAATCATATTGAACACAAATTCCTCATTCTTGCTTCATGGTTCACCTGAGTCTTTACAGTTTCTCAAGACCTTTAACTTACTTAGAACAGAGACTAACTGGCCATGTTTTGAAGGAAACTACCAATTCAAATTCTTTAGTACCTACTTTAATAGAAATAGTACTGTTACCACAAGAGACTTTCTATGAAAAGATTTCGAATTGGCCAAGTCACAGAATTATATAGGTATACTCATGCAGCAAAAAATGATCATAATAATTCGATCGCTATCTATGACAGCAAGTTGAAAACAGGTTCCGGTGAGGGAATTGATTATAGCACAAGCATTTTTTCGGCTGAAGCACTTGCTATTTTGTCAGCATTACAATACATCGAAAATCATAAAAAGGACTCAACAAATTGGGTCATTGCCAGTGTCAGTATGAGTGTCCTTAGGGCCCTCTTAGTAAGCTAGATACTAAAAATAACTACTTAATTTATAAAATCAAAAATAAAATTTATGACTTTGTATTAGCAAGTTTGAAATAATCTTTGATTGGGTCCCTGCACATGCTGGAGTGAGACTGAGAGGCAGATCATTTTAGCAAAAACAACATAGATTAAAAATCTATGCAAAAACAATAACAAATATGTATACAAAACTGTCAAAATCAAAGTAACATTTATAGAGCTGCCGTCCCTTTCACAGATGTGCATAGGAATTTAATAAATCGTTTTATAAATGAATGACAAGAGGTAATTATCTCCCCTGAACACGTGAATCAAGGATTATGTACAACTTCAAGGATAATACAAATAAAAAGCCGTGGTTCTGCAAAGATAAAATTTATAAAAATAGAAAATACTATTCAGTAATTTGCAGATTAAGATTTGGACATTGCCGCATTATTGCACACTTATATAGACTAAAAATAATTGATTTTTGACTGTGTAACTTCTGCAAAAGCAATGAATCCCAAACACTAGATCATATATTCTTCTCTTGTACATCTTTTGGCAATCAGCGCCTAATCTTGATCGACCACTTGATTAATAAATATATAAAAATACAGAAGACGTGCCGCGCTCTCTACAAGAACTATTAAAAATCCCCTGACTTATTAATATTTGTACTATTTTATTCTCAACACAATTCAAGAAATTTGAACTTGGAATTTTTGCTCATGGACTGGATAACACTGATTGACTGTTAAAAAAAAAACTTTGGATGTAACTACAAAGAATTGACAAAAAAAAAAGATGAAGATTAATTGAAGAACATTTAGATGAATCAAAGATTATTATTTTAAAAAAAATTACAAGAAAAAATACGATTGCCCATTTAAACAAATGTATTAATTTTCGGTGTAGTATGTATAAATAAATACTACACCGAAAATTTCAAGACAATTGAATAGGCTGTATGGTCATTGGTCACAGATCTTTGCCTGTCCCTTGGGGACGAATTAAAAAAAAAACAAATCATAATAAAATAACTTTTATTCGCATTCAAAAATAAAATTTATTTTTAATTATATAATTAATAACTATAGTATATTAGCGAAATGAATCACAATTACAATATTTTGTGCGTGTTATAGTTTTAGTTTGTATGGGAGAGCCATGTCCGACGACGAGGTTATACGCTTCGAGATCACCGACTATGACTTGGAGAACGAGTTCAATCCCAACCGGAGTCGTAAGGCCAAGAGAGAACAACAGATATACGGTATGTAGAGTCGGAACTGAACCAAACTACAACATTGTTTAGCTTGGCGATCACTACCGTACACTGTCCTTAAGTACTTAACCCTACAACCGTACCCGTAATAGGCTTAAGTAACAGTACCTAGGGTACAGGACTACATACCATATTAAATAACACTTTTTTCACGTTAGAAAAAACATTTATTAATAACCTCACAGAATTTTACACCTTCTATTTCAGTTTAACATAATAATTAAGTCAAAATCAAAGGAACTTATTTTCACAAATTTCGCATCTCTTTTTTTGTACTCTAAACATATAAAACCCATTGAGTGCATTATTTACCATCTTTAATCTGGAACAAAATAAATTTCTTCCAGATTTGTATTCTGAAGGGATTATAGCACTATAAGACCGGGGTTTCCTTAACATATTGCCAATACTTATTTAGAAATGTGTAGGCAAAGTTTTTTATAAAAATTATCCTCTGAATTAGTTCAATATCCAAGAAAAGACAACTGCAGGCTTCAAGCAACAAATTGCATCTATTAACATAAAGAAAAGATAATTCCACCAAAAACATTCTGTAATAAAAATTTTTAAATAAAAATAGAACTCAACGCATAGTTGCTTTAAATTACTTAAGCATATCTATGAAGTCGGTGCCAGCAAGTTTAAGGAACATTTATTTTACGTATTATTTTGTGGGTTCTAGGTAACATCCTTAAAGTAGAAACCTTGGCTGGCACCGACTCCTAGATATGTTTAAGTCATTTAAAGCAACTAAATGACACAGTTATTTTTTACTTTTTAGTGCGTTTTGAGTCGGTTCTATTTTTATTTAAAAATTTTTATTTCTTACTTTTTAGTGATTTATCACCACGTATCATACTCGTACTATACTGTCATAGTATATTATATGCCACTAGTAGCCAAAAAGCTACCGAGTTCCTTCAATTTCCCCAGGATATCATCAGCAGATCCTAACATTGACCACCTTGGATGTATGCCCTTTCTATTATGCGTGTCATACATATAAAAAAAAAAAAAATAACAAATATACGTGTCGAATTGAGAACCTCCTCCGTTTTTTTTTCGTCGGTTAAAAAGCTAAGTCTCAATGCAACTGCTTGTTTATCTCTAAAAAGTTATGAAATCTAGACAAAGTCGTGCCAAGTCTAAGGTTCCGTACTGCAATTTCTTTATTATTATCGTTAACTAGCAAACACCGCGACTTTGTCCGCGTGAAAACTTCTTATACTAAAGCCAAACTCGATTGAGAATGCTTGTTAACAAACAAATTTAAAATGAAAGTAGAAAATGCAACACATTTTATGCCTAATAAATTTAAAATTATGTTTTGTTATTTTAAAAAATCATATTGAAAAGATATTGAATATATCAATTAGTTTTAAGCTTACTTATCTAATTTATTGTCATGAATTCATCATTAACTAATTAATTAAAAGAAATAGGTGTGAAATGACTAGTGATTTCTACCTTCATTTTTATTTTGTTTGTTGACAAGCATTGCTTGCAAGTGTGCTCATTCCCCGCTACCCCTCTCAATTTAATTTTTTTATAGTTTCCCGTGAGACAATATCCTCCGTCCCGTGTACTATAGATCTACATTTTTATTAAACATTGTACGATATTACAGTACATTAACATTAACAATATATATTTATGGGAAGCTGATGTGTATAGTTTGTATCAAATAGTCTATTTCACTTTTGAGTCTAGCTTTCATCATAAACAAAATAATTTACAATCCGACATGCAGATCTCGAGATTAGCCCATTTAAACAAACGAACAAACTTTTTCGTATATTATATAAATATAGTCTGCTATGCCAAATAAACTGAAAGAAAAGACCAACCCTATTCGGTACGTATAACATAACATAACACGGAGGAGGTCAACTTAATATATTGGACGATATAGCGGCAGAATTGTTTTTTAGAAATTTTGTAATATCTCCGAAACCATATAACTAATAACATACTGTAAAAGGCAAATCTTATCTCTATAATATTCTTGTGATTATTAAATAATTTATTTTGATAAGGATTTAAGTTTAGTTGTATAAATAATAACGTAAACCTAAGCATATGTATTAAATGATTTTTTAAAACACAAAAATTTACATATCTGCTAAAATATAAAAGATAGATATATGCTATCACGGACTTTTTTGTTGAACTTAAGAAGGTGGACAATCATGTAGTACATTATTTTGGTCTAACTCGTAGGGTATAGCAAGCATTTGCAATGTAAGCGCAAAAAAACGTGCTTATTTACGACATCACATTAGAAACCTCTAAATTTATCAGTGTTCCCCACTATATTATGCATGTATTATACATATAAACTATGAAAATAAACCGCATCAAAATCGGTTATGTAGTTTTAAAGATTTAAGCATACATAGGGACAGACAAATGAAAGCGACTTTGTTTTATACTATGTAATGATGTAGTGTGACTTGGCCATTGAACATTCTTTATATGTTACTTTATACCCTTCTAGTTTTTTTACAGAATTTTTTTGGTGGGATTACCATTTTTTTTGTAGAAACTAGCAAACATATTAGCCCAGTGCAGATAGCCTCAAACATAATAAAAAGTAAAAGAAAATCACAGTAGGATGAAACCCATTTCAAAAGGAAGAGAATGCCATAAAAATTAATGGAAAAATAAATTACGGGCGATCTGAGGTCGGGAAGGGGTAGAGGGTGAGGGTTTAGGGGTAAAAAACGGATTTTCTCGATTTCTGGCAAAACTAAAAGTTCTATGGGAAAGAGTTATATGGCAAAGTTGTAGGTAATAAAAAGATCTAAAACTTTTGTTCTTACACTTTTTTCACATAACCTCAAAATTTTTGTGAAAAATTCAAAAAACCAAGTTTTTGGTTTTTTATTTTTATCTTTTACAAAAATTTTTTTTTAACGAAATTTTGTGAAAACTTACATTTTTATGTCCCAAATACGCTGTAATTTATTTGACTAAAAATATTTATTTTTTCACCTTATTTTGAATTAATATCGAAAAAACACCCTAATTTTCAATCGAAAATTCACCCGTCAAAATATCAGCTTTTTTCAAAAAGTTGGTATGGTTTCTGTTCATTGGAATCTCTACTTTCCGATGGTGAAAAAAAAAAAATATGTTACTATGGTAAATCTTCTCAGAAAATGCAAAAATTAAAAAAAAACTTGAATTCGAAATTTTTTTTAATTATTATAAATAATTTGATTCTTTTTTTGCTGGATACCACTAAACGATTCAAAGCTGCTTTTTTTATTGCATATACTTGCTTATCATCTGCCTTATTGCAAATGATACAAACAGATTCATCCATACTGGTAATCTGAAAAAACAAAATCGAATTAATAATGTCTTCACTATTTAATCGTGAATAAACTCCCATGAAAAAAAAAATATTAAAGAAATCAATGTCAAAATGTATAAACAATATATTATAAATCTATAAAAAAGTATAAAATATATATGAAAATCGGCCAAAAGTTTGTTTTATTAGAAATATATTTACGATATATATTGTATATATTTTTTATAGATTTTGAAATATATTTTTTTTCATGGGATTAACGAAATTTGTTTGTGGAAAATTAAGGAGATAATTATTTTTTTATCTTGTACTAAAATATCATTTAATTTCAATCTTTAGGTTATGTTAAGTTAAGCATACTATTTTTTAAAGAAAATATTACGATTTTTATGGTTGAGTTGATTGATACAGATAAAAATAGAGATAGTATTTACCTTTCTATGCAGATTCGAAAAGTTTTATTGTTTTTTTAAGTAAACTTGTCACAATTATCTTCAAGAAACTCAGCGTGCACGTGTATTTTTATAAACGATGTTGTATACTGTACTGTATTTCGAATACTGGTTAGACTAGCGGTTGTAACAGCTGCTACGAAATATATAGTATATAATAGTCGGTATGTATACAGTAGTAAGACCCAGACCCGCCTAGCCCCTTCCCCACTTCTCCACGAAATACCTTTTGATGGGCTACAATTTTTCGTAGGTCACTCAGGTATATCTACTCAGGTATATATATAATTTATCTCAAAATAGTTATAAATAGGCATCTACGCATATAATTAAAAAAAAATTAGACAACTTTCTCCAAATATTGTAGATGTCTTATTAAATATTAATTTAATTAACTTATTTGTTTGTTAATTATAGTAGTATATTTTTATTTGCAATTTTTTTTATCATCGTCACATTTAATCTAACGTTTTTGGAGTAATTAAAGTGTAAATTTTAATAAATAGCTCATAATTTTTTATAATAATAAAAAAAAATTTTTCGAATTCAAGTTTTTTTTGAATTTTTGCATTTTCTGAGAAGATTTACCATAGTAACATATATATTTTTTTTCACCATCGGAAAGTAGAGATTCCAACGAACAGAAACCATACCAACTTTTTGAAAAAAGCTGATATTTTGACGGGTGAATTTTCGATTGAAAATTAGGGTGTTTTTTCGATATTAATTCAAAATAAGGTGAAAAAATGAATATTTTTAATCAAATAAATTACAGCGTATTTGGGACATAAAAAGGTAAGTTTTCACAAAATTTCGTTAAGAAAAATTTTTTTGTAAAAGATAAAAATAAAAAACCAAAAACTTGGTTTTTTGAATTTTTCACATAAATTTTGAGGTTATGTGAAAAAAGTGTAAGAACAAAAGTTTTAGATCTTTTTATTACCTACAACTTTGCCATATAACTCTTTCCCATAGGACTTTTAGTTTTGCCAGAAATCGAGAAAATCCGTTTTTTACCCCTAAACCCTCACCCTCTACCCCTTCCCGACCTCAGATCGCCCGTAATTTATTTTTCCATTAATTTTTATGGCATTCTATGGGACCGTTCAAATATTACGTAAGCAGATTTATTACAAATATTTACCCCCCAACCCCCCTTGTCAGCAAAAGTAAGAAAAGTTCCTACCCCCTCCCCCTATGCTTACGTAAACATTTTTCAATTATAAATTTCATATTTTTTTTTAATAATTGTCATAATTATAATTTTAAAAATTAGAAAATTATTTTAGTGTAGAGATTGGATTTTACTGATACAGTATTCAACATAGAGAATTCACGAATTTTTGCTATTCGTGTAAAAAAATAAATAACTATCGATGACGTAATCATCATCTAGACCCCCGCCCCCCCCATGTCATCAAAAAAATAAGCAATACACAGACCCCCCCACCCCTCTATAGTGCTTACGTAATACTTGAACGGTCCCTATTTCTTTTGAAATGGGTTTCATCCTACTGTGATTTTTTTTGGTTTTAAAAATTATCGACCCTGGACTATATGGGCTTATTGATTCATTTTATTAGATTTTCTTATAGCAAACATTTTAAAGCACACACACACACACACACACAGTAGAAGAATGTCGTAAACTTTAACGCGGCCGGTTGCAACGTCGTCATATAAGGTTATCGTAAAAACACACGTAAGCACGTTTTAAAAATACAGTCAGTGCCATCTAGCGACGTGTGTGGGTTTTACTGCCAATCTTAGTTCAATCCATTGTATTTTCATCATTTTGGCCAAATTTTAAGCGAAATTATTATTTTAGTGTAATTTGTTTATTTAAGTTGTCTAATGCTGCCTCGTGGGTCTAGTGGCAAGCCTATGTGGCTTCGATCACGAGGTCTTGGGTTTGAATCCTGGCTCGGGTCATGGAATAATTCTGACTTCTTCATTCTTCTATCTAATTGTCAGTACTTTCCAAGCTCGGAGTCGGGAAGTTGGTGGTGTTACACCTCCGTGCCTTAGAGAACACGTTATGTAGGTAGTTTAATAATGAAGGCTACTCGGTTGCGCCCGCGTCATGGAGTGACAGTCCGAAATAGAAGCTATACGTGACTACAGTGTTTCATTTACATCCACAATTATTTATCGAAATAACAGTTGGCGACGAGTTACCTTACGCGTGTTACGATGGATAAAGTCTCAGTTGGGTTATTAACAGTTTTTAACCATGAAAATCAAGATTGGGACTTATATAAAGGTCGTTTAGAGCAGTGGTTCATTGCTAACGAAATCAACGAGTCTGTCGACAAATCGGGGGCTAAGCGGCGAGCGATCCTGCTTAGCAGTCTTGCGGAAACAACGTTTAAACTCATTAGGGATCTAGCACTACCTAATGAGGTCGGATCTTTGTCGTATCTGCAAGTTGTCACTTTACTCGACGGCCATTTTAAGTCAAAGAAATGTGGTTTTGCCGAGCGATATAAATTTCACGGTGCCCGACAAGACAGTGATGAGTCCTTGAGTGAGTGGGCTGCCCGGGTACGTGGTTTGGCAATTGATTGTGGATTTCCGGCAAATGTTTTAAATGAAATGCTGCGCGACCGGTTCGTCCTTGGAATGGTGAGCGGCAAGGCTCGGGAGCGGTTGTTCGAGAAGTCACTAGAAGGGCTCACAATGGAAAAGGCTTTGCAAGTAGCTGAAAGCGTGCATTGTGCCGCTGAGGGAGCGCGGCAAGCGGTCACACAGCCACAGGTTCAAGATTTGGCCTTATCGCCATGCGTCGAGGTGCATAAAATGTCGACCCAGCCGGCCGGCTCGCAAGGAAGGAAAGTGATTGGTGTAAATAAAGGAAGTGTCGCTAATTCATACCCTGTCAATAATAAAACGAAATGTGAAGTGTGCGGTTCTTTAAATCATAGCGGTCAAGTATGTAAATACAGGTTTTATTCTTGTAGACGGTGCCGGGGCAAAGGTCACCTGGCACGCGTCTGTGTAGCGAACAGAGGGCGCGACAACCAACACTTTTTACATTACTGTGCGGAACCTCAGGCGGATGGCGATGATGGTAAGCGTCTTGTTTTTAATCTCCGCAGCTATCGCGGCGAGCCGATGCGGGAAACGATAGTGGTGGATAGTGTGTCATTGTGTTTTGAAGTAGACACCGGGTCGGCCGTTACGGCTATTGCAGATTCGACCTATTATAAATACTTTAGTAGACATAAACTGATAAACAATAAGAAAATTTTACAAAGTTACAATGGCAGCACTATCCACACAATAGGTTTTATACCTTTGCAGTTTACGTACAGAGGTAAAACGGAAACAATTGACGTGTATGTGGTAAAAGGCGGTGGGCCTCCTTTGCTTGGTCGGGATTTTATATTTAAATTTAATTTGGAAATTTGCCCTATAAATGCTTGCATGCCGGAATTAAATAACGTTGAAAAGCTGATAAGTGAATATCCCAAACTATTTTCAGATTCCTTAGGATGCTGTAATAATATCGAAATAACTTTGAATTTGAAGCCAGATTCAAAACCGATTTTTTTTAAAGCGCGTTCGGTGCCTTTTGCTCTTCGTGGTAAATTAGAAAAAGAATTAGATAGATTAACGTCGTTAGGGGTCATTGAACCGGTGCAATTTTCCGAGTATGCGAGTCCTATAGTTCCAGTCTTGAAAAATAATGGAGAGATAAGGGTGTGTGCAGATTACTCAGCAACGTTAAATAAACAACTTTTAATTGAAAAATATCCGCTTCCGCGAATTGAGGAATTATTTTCTAAATTGCATGGCGGTATAAAATTTTCAAAATTAGATTTATCTAATGCGTATAATCAGCTGAAATTGAAGGATGAATCACAATTATTAACATGCATAAATACTCACAAGGGGCTATTTAAATACACGCGATTAGTTTTTGGATTGTCAAGTGCGCCGGCCATATTTCAGCGAACCTTGGAAATAATACTTTCAGGGGTAGAAGGTGTACTTCAGTTCCTTGATGATATCTTAATCACAGGAAAATCTGAACAGGAACATTTAAATAGGTTAAATCAGGTTTTTAAAAGATTAGAGGACGCTGGATTGGTGTTACAAAAAGATAAATGTAATTTTTTTCAGGACTCAGTATCCTATTTGGGTTATATTATAGATAAAAAAGGGTTACACAAGGCACCGGACAAGGTCAAGGCCATCCTTAACGCAAAGGTTCCTGCGAATGTAAGCGAATTAAAATCATTTTTGGGAATGGTAAACTATTACAGGGGGTTTATCAAAAATGCTTCCAGTATTTTAAGCCCTTTACATTTACTTTTAAAAAAAAATGTTAGTTGGAACTGGGAGAAATCACATTCGCAGGCTTTTGAAACTATAAAACAGCAGTTAGCGTCTGAAAACACTTTAGCGCATTTTAACCCAAACGCAAAAATAATTCTTACTGTGGATGCGTCACCCCTGGGGTTGGGGGGCATTTTATCGCAGATAGAAACCGACGGACGTGAACGGCCCGTTTCTTATGTGTCAAGGTCATTGACTACAGCTGAGAAACAGTATAGTCAAATTCAAAAAGAAGCCACGGCAATTATTTTTGGTGTTCGTCGCTTCCATCAATATTTATATGGCAGAGCGGATCCATTTATTTTGAGGACTGATCACAAGCCGTTGTTATCTATTTTTCAACCAGGTCGCGGTATACCCGAAATTACAGCGAATCGATTGCAAAGGTATGCATTGTTTTTATCGGCTTATAACTACAACATCGAATACGTCAGTAGTGCAAATAACTCGGCCGACTATCTCAGTCGCGCCGTGCAAACGCGACTAACGAGTGACAGTAGTGCGATTGACTGTAAATATGTACAATGTTGTAATAACTTAAATATAACCGATGATAGCTGTTATCTTAATTTTGTGTGGGATACTAATTCGGAGCCCGTCTTAGTTCAAGACGTGCAGCGGTGTACAAAATCGGATACAATTTTATCAAAAGTTAGCGATTTTATTTTAAACGGCTGGCCCAATAAAGTGCACGATAGGTATTTGAAGCCGTACTTTAGCTGTCGGAACGGGCTATCGGTTGAAAAGGGATGCATAATGAGGGGGGCTAAATTAGTTGTCCCAGCGGCTATCCAAGATACAGTGATTAAAGAACTTCATACAGGTCACTTGGGAATTGCTAAAATGAAAGCAGCGGCGCGTGACAGATTTTGGTGGCCGAATATGACCAAGAAGTTAGAAGCGGCAGCAGCTACGTGCGATGTGTGCGCGCAGCTGCGCCCCGCGCCCCGCCGCGCGCCGCTCACGCCGTGGCCTTATCCGCCCGAGCCGTGGTACAGGGTCCATGTAGACTTTTTAGGACCGTTTAACAATAAGGTGTATTTCATAATAGTAGATGCCTATTCTAAATGGGTGGAAGTGTATGACGTCAGCAACGGGTACAGTTCGAGAGTAGTAATTGAAAAATTAACCGAAGTAATGTCGAAATTTGGTCTCTTCAATACTATATGTAGTGATAACGGTACTTCTTTTACATCATTAGAGTTTAAAAACTTTTGCAAATATAACGGAATAAATCATTTGACTTCACCCACGTATCACCCGGAGAGTAATGGTCAGGCGGAAAGTTTTGTGAAAATCATAAAAAACGCGATAAAGAGAATTTTGTTGTCAGGGACGTCTAAAAAAGATGTTAACATTAAGTTAAATGAATTCCTATTTCATTACCGTAATTCTACACACTCCACCATCCATCGTTCCCCGGCTGAAGTGTTGTTTGGTAGGAACTTGCGCTGTCGGCTAGATTTACTAAAACCGACGCATCACCCATCGCCACCCGCCAGAGAGTTGACTAATATCGTAAAACAAAATCAGTGTTCACAGATTAAAAACTATAACGGGAAGCGAAAAATTAATTTTGCAATCGGGGAAATAGTTTCAGTGAAAACTTATAATAAACAAAATAGTGCTTGGACTCAAGGCATTATTCTAAAACAACTGGGCCGCTCGGTATATTTAGTGAAACTCAAGGTCAATAATATGGAAATTAAGAGACATAAAAGTCAAATTTGCAAATTGAGGGGGGAAAGTGGAGTGCCGGTTACTGAGGAGGTCAATGCGAGTGGCAAGAGTAAGACAAGTACAAGTGCCGTGTTGCCGCCAGTGATTTTGAAGACGCAATCCTCGGCCCCGGCACCGGTGATCTCACGCGATATTCTTACTACCCAGAATGAGGGTCCAGAGGAACCAACCGAGATGCCAAACGCACAAACAAGACCAGAACCTGGCACGTCGACGTCTCCACCTCCTAGAGCCGAACACGCACCAGATTCTGGATTCCCGACATCCAAGCGGCCCCGTAAACCATTTGATTACAGGAAATATTTCTGATGGTTAATTTTAGAAGTAAATTATTTAGTAATTAGTTATGTAAATTGTCTATTTTATGTTATTGTTGTAATTTGTTATATGTAAAAAGTAACTATTGGTGGAGGGATGTTATTATGTAGGTAGTTTAATAATGAAGGCTACGCGGTTGCGCCCGCGTCATGGAGTGACAGTCCGAAATAGAAGCTATACGTGACTACAGTGTTTCATTTACATCCACAATTATTTATCGAAATAACACCCGTCAGTCCCAGTTACTATCACCGACATCTGATAGTGATCGATAATAAATGCTTGTAGAGCATTATTACCCTAAGCCCGCAAACCCGCATTGGAGCAGCGTGGTGGGTCTACGTTCCAAAGCCCCCCTCCCATATGAAGGGAGACTTGGCCCTGTAGTGGACCGTTAATAGGCTGATAATGATGAAGTTGTCTAATATTCGAGTAGAATAAAGTTAATCATTCGACTATTCCTTCTAGTAAACTTTTAAGTTTTGTTGGCCCTTGACTGCTATCACACCTGATGTCAAGTGATGATGCAATCTAAGATGGAAGCGGGCTAATTTATCAGGAGTAGGATGAAATCCACACCCCTTTCGGTTTCTACGTGACATCGTACCGGAACGCTAAATCGCTTGGCGGTACGTATTTGTCAGTAGGGTGGTAACTAGCCACGGCAAAAGAATCCCACCAACTACATCAAGACAAATTAAGAAAAATCTCACCAGGACCTCCGTCTTATAAATCCACCTGCATACCACTGCGCCAAGGATGAGATGTATCTCCCACTATGCTGGGTTTTTGCAATGACAGTCGATTTTTTTAACCGACGAAAAAAAATGGAGGAGGTTTTAAATTCGACACGTATATATATATTTTTTTATGTATCACCACGCATAACTTTTTACAGAGTTATCCGATTTTGATAATTTTTTTTATTAGACAGGGCATACTTCCAAGGTGGTTCCATTGTCATCATGTTTGGATCTGATGATGATATCCTGGGGAAATTGAAGGAACTCTTCAAATTTTGGAGGCACGCTTACAGCGATTTCGGTTTTTGTCTCGGTATCGGTAGCTTTTTGGCTACTAGTGCCAGCCAAGGTTTCTACTTTAAGGACATTACCTAGAACCCACAACTGCTTTACTACGTTAAATAAATGTTCCTTAAACTTGCTGGCACCGACTTCATAGATATGCTTAAGTAAATTAAATCAACTAAATTACACAGTTATTTTTTACTTTTTAGTGCGTTTTGAGTCGGTTCTATTTTTTAATGTGCCAATAGTAGAAGGAGGCATTACCAGATCTCTGCAGCTGAGACAGCTGAGGGTTCTTCATCAGATACTTCAGACCTTCGATTTTTGACATCAAATCGGCCTATCAAGTTGAACATTTTTTGTTAAGGCGGTATATGTCGATCTCTAATAGTTTGGTCGGGCTCCTGTGTGTATAATCAGGTTCACCAGGTACTCCAGATCTTCGATTATCCTAGTTTTTATAGTTTTTCCTTTGAATTACCTACGGACTTGAAATTTTGGATTTTAAGTATGTGATATAGCTTACAGGATGACGAAAATTTCAGCATTTTAGTCTTTTCCAAAGGTTCTCAAAATAGGGCCTGAAAATGCGGCCAAATGGTTCCCTGTAAAGGTAAACAGGCAGTGCTTGCTTCGCGCTCGACTTGGCGGGGGCACTGCCGTGCACCCTGATATGGATATAATTAAAAATACAAAGTTTTGTTGTGTTCCTAAAGGTAAAGAAAAATCATATTCAAATTAAAACCATTATTTCTTAAAAACATTCAAATAAGTTGTGAATAGTATTCCTACTTTAATAGTTCCTAGAGACACTAGAGCACCCCTTGCCTTGCCTTGACCATACACTAATAGTTCCTAGAGACACTGGAGCACCCCTTGCCTTGCCTTGACCATACACTAATAGTTCCTAGAGACACTGGAGCACCCCTTGCCTTGCCTTGACCATACACTAATAGTTCCTAGAGACACTAGAGCACCCCTTGCCTTGCCTTGACCATACACTAATAGTTCCTAGAGACACTGGAGCACCCCTTGCCTTGCCTTGACCATACACTAATAGTTCCTAGAGACACTAGAGCACCCCTTGCCTTGCCTTGACCATACACTAATAGTTCCTAGAGACACTGGAGCACCCCTTGCCTTGCCTTGACCATACACTAATAGTTCCTAGAGACACTGGAGCACCCCTTGCCTTGCCTTGACCATACACTAATAGTTCCTAGAGACACTGGAGCACCCCTTGCCTTGCCTTGACCATACACTAATAGTTCCTAGAGACACTAGAGCACCCCTTGCCTTGCCTTGACCATACACTAATAGTTCCTAGAGACACTGGAGCACCCCTTGCCTTGCCTTGACCATACACTAATAGTTCCTAGAGACAGTGGAGCACCCCTTGCCTTGCCTTGACCATACACTAATAGTTCCTAGAGACACTGGAGCACCCCTTGCCTTGCCTCGACCATACACTAATAGTTCCTAGAGACACTGGAGCACCCCTTGCCTTGCCTCGACCATACACTAATAGTTCCTAGAGACACTGGAGCACCCCTTGCCTTGCCTTGACCATACACTAATAGTTCCTAGAGACAGTGGAGCACCCCTTGCCTTGCCTTGACCATACACTAATAGTTCCTAGAGACACTGGAGCACCCCTTGCCTTGCCTTGACCATACACTAATAGTTCCTAGAGACAGTGGAGCACCCCTTGCCTTGCCTTGACCATACACTAATAGTTCCTAGAGACAGTGGAGCACCCCTTGCCTTGCCTTGACCATACACTAATAGTTCCTAGAGACACTGGAGCACCCCTTGCCTTGCCTTGACCATACACTAATAGTTCCTAGAGACAGTGGAGCACCCCTTGCCTTGCCTTGACCATACACTAATAGTTCCTAGAGACACTGGAGCACCCCTTGCCTTGCCTTGACCATACACTAATAGTTCCTAGAGACACTGGAGCACCCCTTGCCTTGCCTTGACCATACACTAAGAGTTCCTAGAGACACTGGAGCACCCCTTGCCTTGCCTTGACCATACACTAATAGTTCCTAGAGACACTGGAGCACCCCTTGCCTTGCCTTGACCATACACTAATAGGACACACACCTAACTGATACTTCAAACAACCCAAAAAAACTTTTGTTATTTGAAAATATAAAATACTAGCGGATGCCCGCGACTTCGCCCGCGTGACACTTGGTTTAGACTTGAACTCCTGTTTGACACCTTAAGGAGGTGAGCATTAGAAAAAACGTTTCTTAGCGCTCGCCTACGTCATTACAGCTATATAGCAGTCGCCCGCGACTTCGTCCGCGTGAAAACCTCTTAGGTACCCTTTTAATTTTAAAGGCAGACTTTCATATAAAGTGTGCTCTTTCCCCGCTACCCTCTCAATTTAATTTTTTTATAGTTTCCCGTCAAGCAATATCCTCCGTCCCGTCCCGTGTACTAAAGATCTACATTTTTGTTAAACATTGTACGATATTACAGTACATTAACATTAACTATATATATTTATGGCAAGCTGATGTGTATAGCTTTTAATAGTCTATTTCACTTTTGAGTCTAGATTTTATAATAAACAAAATAATTCACAATCCGACATGCAGATCTAGAGATAAGCCCGATTAAACAAATGTGTTCATTTGTATTTGTACTTTTTCGTATATTATATAAATATGGTCTGCCATGCCAAATAAATTGAAAGAAAAGATCAAAGATGTTGACCCCTATTCAGTACTTATAACATAACACGAAAGAGGTCAACTTAATTTGGACGATATAGCGGCATTGTTGTTTTTTTATAAATTTTGTAATATCTCCGAAACTAAATAACTAATTATTAAATAATATTCTTGTGATTATTAAATAATTTATTTTGATAAGGATTTAAGTTTAGTAGTATAAATAATGACATAAACTTAAGTATATGAATAAAATGATTTATTACAGAATCGCACTTTCTAGGAATTTTGTAATATGTCCGAAACTATATAACTAACTAGCAGTCGCCCGCGACTTCGTCCGTGTGAAAACCCCTTAGGTACCCTTCTTTAATTTTAAAGACATACTTTTATACAAAGTGTGCTCATTCCCCGCTACCCCTTTAAATTTAATTCTTTTGTAGTTTCCCCTGAAGCAATAATACCGAAATGCTGACCTCTATTCAGTACGTATAATATAACAAGAAGGAGGTCAACTAAATTTAGACGCCATAGCGGCATTTTCGCGCTTTTTAGAAATGTTGTAATATCCCCGAAAATATATAACTAATTAACTCAAACGGTATGCATTAATGATATAAAGTCGCGCGGCTCATCTCCTAAAATGGGCGTTCCACAGGGTTCAATTTTGGGTCCTTTTCTATTTTTAGTGTATATCAATGATTTACCATACCATGTTAGCGACATTTGTTAGTAAACTTAGCTCAGCAGCATTTGCAGTGAGAAAAATAAGACAGTTTACCGATGTAGAAACAGCTAGACTGGTTTATTTTGCTTACTTCCACAGTGTGATGTCTTATGGCATCTTGTTGTGGGGAAAGGCTGCTGACATAAATTCTGTCTTTATACTTCAGAAACGAGCAATTCGGTCGATTTATAAACTTAAATCACGCGAGTCCCTTCGAGTCAAATTTAAAGAAATAGAAATTCTTACAGTAGCCTGTCAATACATATTCAATAACCTAGTTTATGTTAAACAAAATATAAATATGTATAAACAGAAAAAGGATTTAAACGACCGTCTTCCTAGAAATGGACATAAGTTTGTCATATCAGCTTATCGCCTCCGAAAAGTACAAAAATCTTTCGTAGGATTGGTGTACTCTTCTACAACAAGATGCCCAATTCAGTTTTAGATCTGCCATTGCATAAGTTTAAACAATGTATTAAAACTCACTTACTGAGTCAGGGTTATTATACTATCGATGAATTTTTAAATGACAAAGATGTTCAAAGGCAATTGGATAGGCTTTCAACTTCACACAGGAAGTAAAATAAATAACTTTATGTAACAACACACTTAATATTGTAAAATTGATAATATTATAAAAAGAGCAACTGTTGAGTTTCTTGCCGGCTCTTCTCAACAGGGCCTGCCTTCCGAGCCGGTGGTAGAGTCACTACAAATAGTCCAATTTGACGTTTCAAAAGTGCTTGTAATAAGCCTACTTGAAATAAACGATTTTGAATTTTAAAATTTTAACATACTGTAAAAGACAAATCTTATCTCTATAATATCCTTGTGATTACTAAATAATTTGTTTTGATAAGGATTTAATTTTAGTTGTTTAAATGATGACGTCAACGTAAGCATATGAATTAAATGATTTTTTAAATCACAAAAAGTTACATATCTGTTAAAATGTAAAAGATAGATATATGCTGTCACGGACTTTTTTGTAGAACTTTGTAAGATACGTAAAGTTCCCATACATTGCTTTCAATTATTCTCAATAGTTAAGGCAGCGTACTCGCATAAAGCCGATTTAACAGATTTTCGCGATCCGACTCGCGCGGCAAATACTGCGATAACTCGGTTAATATATAAAATATAGCCTATGACATTCACCGATAACGTAGCATTCTACTGGTGAAACAATTTTTTTAATCGGAGTAATAGTTCCGAAGATCAGTCCCGACAGAACTTTGTTTACAAATTTACAAACTTTACCTCTTTATAATATTCTGTCTATATTATATTTGATTTATACAAATACCCTGGGTACAGTTTTAGAGTTAAAGTATTCCATTGTTATTATTCCATTGTTATTCAACAATAATATAATAATTAGTTAGACTCCAAGGTAATGTAATGATGTTGATTCGTTTAGTGATCACTAAGTTCACCATAAATTGAATTGAAGTCATAAAAAAAAACTTGAAATACTGAAGTAACATGATGAATGCCATGTGTTATGGGCGCAGGTGTGTGGGCGCAGGACAGTGATGAAGAGGACAACGAAGACAACATTCGGAGAAGGACGCGGAAGCCCAAGGACTTCTCTGCGCCCATCGGCTTTGTGGCAGGCGGCGTGCAGCAGGCGGGCAAGAAGAAGGACAACAAGAAAGGTGAGACAATGACTGCACTGTAACAATATGTACTGGAATACAACATAACTAATGTTCAGTTTCTCAGGTGCACGAAATGTAAATGAAAAATTTAATTTTTAGAAGTAGAGAAATCAGAAGCTTCAACGTCGAAACTTGCGGACAGCTCAGATGAGGAAGTGCCTGCGCCGGACGCGAGCGAGACAGCGGGCGTGCGCCGCGCGGGGCGCGCCGCGGCGCTAGGCGGTGGCGTGGGCACGTGGGAGCGCCACACCAAGGGCATCGGAGCCAAGCTGTTGCTGCAGGTACACCGGCCAGCCGATACTTGCAGTACCATACTTGGGGCCCAGTAATAAAGGGTCATTATTAAAGCTATAATTTATTATTTACTAAAATTACTAAAAAATTATTTGGGGTATACGTTTTGCTCTCCCACAGATGGGCTACCAGCCGGGCAAAGGGCTGGGCAAGGATTTGCAGGGCATCTCGGCGCCCGTGGAGGCGACCGTGCGGCGCGGCCGCGGCGCCGTCGGCGCCTACGGCCCCGAGAAGCAGAAGGTGAAGGAGGACGAGCGGCGGGCGAAACGGCAGCAGGAGGAACGGGACGAGAAGGAGGTCGGCGAGAAGTCGAGCAACTGGAAGAAGTCGCACAAGGGACGCTACTTCTACAAGGACGCGGCCGACGTGATCCAGGAGGGCGAGCCGAGCGCGCTGTCCCCGGCCAGCGCCGCCTGCAGCGCGCCCGTCATCGACCTGACGGGGCGCGCGCGCCGCGTGCTCAGCGGCTACCACGCGCTGCGCGCCGCCCGCCCGCGCTACGAGCACGAGCCGCGCCGCGCCTGCACGCGCTTCGCCGCGCCCGCGCTGGCGCACAACCTGGCGCTGGCCGTGGCCTGCTGCGAGCGCGACATCGTCACCAACGCGCGCCAGCTGCGGCAGGCCGAGGACGAGCTCGCCGTGCTGGAGCGCGACCTCGCCGAGTGCGACCTGCGCCTGCGTGCCGAGGACGAGGTGCTGTACCGCGTGCGCGACGTGGCGCGCCGCCTCGACGAGCTGCGCCGCCCCGACACCTCGCTGGACGCGCTGCACGCCGCGCTGGCCGCGCTGCAGGCCGACTACCCGCGGGAGTACGCCGCGTACGGGCTGGGCGCGGCGGGCGGCGCGCTGGCCGGCCCGCTGCTGGGCGCGCTGGCGGCCGCCTGGGACCCGCTGGCGGCGCCCGCGCTCGTGGAGCCCGCGTTCCGCCGCTGGCGCGCGCTGCTGGACGCCTCGGCCTACGACGCGCTGCTGTGGGCGCACGCGGTGCCGCGCCTGGCCGCCGCCGCCGCCCGCTGGAACCCGCGCGAGCCGGAGCCCATGCTGGCCGCCGTGCGGGCGTGGCGCGACGCGGCGCCCGCGTGGCTGCTGCGCGCCGCCGCGGCCCGGCACGTGGTGCCGCGCGTGCTGCAGGGCGTGCGCGCCTGGGACCCCACGCTGGACCCGCAGCCGCTGCACGCCTGGGTGCTGCCGTGGCACGAGCTGGCGGGCGAGGCGCTGGCGCGCGACGCCTACCCGCTGATCCGCGCGCGGCTGGCGGCGGCGCTGGCGGCGTGGCACCCGGCCGACCGCAGCGCGCGCCCGCTGCTGGCGGCCTGGCGCGGCGCGTGGGGGCCGGCGCTGACGCCGCTGCTGGAGCGGCACGTGGCGCCCAAGCTGGAGCACTGCGTGCTGGCGGCGCCGGTGGAGCTGCTGCACGCGGAGCGCAACGCGGCGTGGGCGTGCTGCGTGGAGTGGACTGAGCTGCTGGGCGCGCCCGCCGTGGCCGGCATCGCGGCGCGCGCGCTGCTGCCGCGCTGGCTGGCGGCGCTGGCGGCGTGGCTCAACACGGCGCCGCCGCACGCCGCGCTGCTGGCCTCCTACACCGCCTTCCGCGGGCTGTTCCCCGAGGAGGTGCTGCGCGAGCCCGCCGTGCGCGACGCCTTCCGCAAGGCGCTGGACATGCTCAACCGCAGCTCGGAGCCGCTCCCGGCCGCGCCCCCGCCCGCGCCCCCGCCGGCCCCCGCGCCCCCGCCGCCGCCCGCGCTGCGCGGCGAGCAGCGCAGCTTCACGGAGCTGCTGGAGGCGCGCTGCGCGGAGCGCGGCCTGGCGCTGGCGCCGCTGGCGGGGCGCGCGCGCGAGGGCCGGCCGCTGTTCGCGCTGGGCGCGCTGCAGGTGTACGTGCTGCGGAACGTCGTCATGCACTCGGTGGACGGCGGCCGCAGCTTCGCGCCCATCGCGCTGGACCGCCTGCTCGCGCTGGCCAGCCCCGACTGACCCCTTTTGTGCAAATAAAACATTTTATGAGACCCTGATTTTATTATTTAAAATTTTTCGCCTTGAAAGAGCAACAAGTTACTTCCGTTAGGGACTTGAAAAAAATCTGAAAGAGAATCAGAAGGCTATCTTCGTCTTCAGTCGGCGGGGTTCGAATAGGCGTTTTGCGACTCCGGGAGGCTTTAGCAGGGGTCCTCAATCCAAACATGGTGCTAGGGGGCGAGGGACTGTTCGGACTTGGAGGTGTAAAGGTCTGTTTCTTATCTATTTTGTTGAGGGTGTATATGGCCCTCAACGGTCAACAAAAAATCTTAATCTAATTACTATCTAATTTGTTGGGAGGTGTAAAAGCCCCCCAACGGTCAACAATAAAAACTTAATTTAATTACTAATTTGTTGGGAGGTGTAAAAGCCCCCCAACGGTCAACAATAAAATCTTAATCTAATTACTATCTAATTTGTTAGGAGGTGTAAAAGCCCCCCAACGGTCAACAATAAAAACTTAATTTAATTACTAATTTGTTGGGAGGTGTAAAAGCCTCTCAACGGTCAACAATAAATACTTAATCTAATTACTAACTAATTTGTTAAGAGGTGTAAAAGCCTCTCAACAGTCAACAATAAAAAACTTAATCTAATTTTTTAACTAAGTTGTTGGGAGATGTAAATAGTCCCCCAACAGTCAATATTTGTTGCAAGTTCTATTAAAGAGTACATTAGTCGGTTCGAGTAAAATGCGAGTTGGAGGGGAGGGGGCGGGGGGGGGTTTGGTTAGTCTCTGCTGATTGGGCTACTCAAGCCCTTTCAGTTGAGCCGAAACTCGGGTGGTTTTCGTCATATACTTTGTTTGATATAAGGGGTAGGGGTATATACCCCTTTTAGGGGTTTGTTAGTAGTCCCAGTTGGATGGGCTGACTGAGCCCTTTGGAATGAACCTAAACTCGGGTAGATTCTAGCGTACCGTTCCGTAGATGTTAACCGTTTTTTGGTAGAGGGGGAGGGGGGGGTTTAATTTCCTAAAAATGTTTCCCTACAAAAATATGGCCTCAAATGGCTCAGAATGCCCTCTGGGCTTCGAAAAAACACTTTCTGTAGCTAATCGAAATAGGGGTGCTAGGGGGTTGAGACTACCCCTATCTGACGCGGGGGGGGGGGCAAAGGGTGTGTGTACGCTACACACCGTGGGGGGGGTTGACAGGGGGAGGACCCCGGAAAAAAAGTTATTTTTGACCTACGACCCTTAGTTTCCGAGATATGTGGGTTTTTGTGTTTTATCGTGGTAATGCGGTTGTTGAAATAGATCGCTCTTCCTTAGTTAGAGTGTTGCTCTGTATTTATAGGTCCTAAATTACCACGATAGGTTGCATAAAATTTCTAGAGACATTATGCAACTTTTCTTTCTTATATTGAATTCTCTGAGGGTCGTAGTTTTTATGTTATAAGCCTCGTACTGAGGGGGATGATTTAAGACTAGCCGCAAAAAGGCCTCCAACTCCAACCCTTAGATAGGGGTGTAAAAATAAATTTTTAATTTTCAAAGGTTTTTATCCTAATTAGTTGTAACTCCTAAATTATTGATATTAAAATTTTTGTTTTTGAGCAAAAAGTCTTCTGAATAATTTACCTACCTAATGTAATTTCAGCTTCTTTGTCACAACCATGGCATTTGTCTATTTGTGGTGCAGGTTGGGTTGGGTTGGGTTGGGTTGGGTTGGGTTGGGTTGGGTTGGGTTGGGTTGGGTTGGGTTGGGTTGGGTTGGGTTGGGTTGGGTTGGGTTGGGTTGGGTTGGGTTGGGTTGGGTTGGGTTGGGTTGGGTTGGGTTGGGTTGGGTTGGGTTGGGTTGGGTTGGGTTGGGTTGAGTCGCGTGCGGGACGCCGCAGCGAGTGGATGCGTGCGCTCTTGCAGGTCGCTTGTACAATTACGTATCTCGAATTTCTCAATTCGTTTTATCGTTACATCGTATTTTCTAAATTTACAGGGCCCTTTTCAGGGCCATCTTTGTATTTTTGTTGTCGTTAGGTTTTGTTGTGGATTTCTTTCTTCTGTTTGTTGATTTGTTTAGCGTGTTAGTTTGTTAGTTGGGTTCGGAGTTAGTACTGACGCTCGCGGCGCCACTGCGTCGAGCGTCGTATCTACTTTTAGCCGCCTGACGCGACAAGCGCTCGGTTAGCTTAAATAATTTTAAATATTGTTGTAGTTCTTAGTCGTCAATTGATATTGTTAGCGTATTTAAGCGTTCTGATTCGCTTGTATTCGTTTGTTATTACAATTTCTTATTATTCTAGCTGTTTTAATACTTTTATATATTTTGTATGGTCTCGTCTGCTTACTTGTAGTGAGGTCTTTTTTATATAATGGATTCAAGGGAGGTCTCTCGACAGCGCGACGGTCTGTCGAGAGACGTTTCTCAGTCGCGAAATATTTTAGACGGACAAATGGATAAGCCGCGGACACGGAGTCCGATTTTCCGAACACCTACAGTAAACACAGATACTGAATCGGATGGTTCTAAGGTACGGTGTGATTCTGCAAATCGGGGCCGTCCCAAAACTAGGGGCCGTACAGGTATTGCCCGCGCCAGAGCCGACTTAAAAAAAGCACGGGAGGAGGCCGAAGAGGTGGCCTTCAACCAGTCTCTCAGAGACAGAGCTTTCCGTAAGGAACCACCTCCTGACGAATTTGATCTGGGGGAGATGGAGGAAGTACAATGCTCGGAGGACCCTTCGAAGCTTAGCGCGGAAGAACTGCGGGCGCTAGGTGGACATAACGTGGCTACTATCATCCAAGTTGCCACCAAGTCGGGCAATCTTAAGGGCACTTTGGTAAAACGCCTTAAGGACTCGGCGTCCGTGCTACAGGGGATTGTTGACGACTTGGCGTCTAGGACAGTGGCCGAAGAGACGCGCCGATTAAGAGCGGACAATATTCGCCTCCGTAATGAAGTAGAGCGTCTGAAGTCAGACCTGAAAGCTCATCGGCGGGAGTTTACGGAGATGAAGTCTTCAATGGCAGCAGCAAAGGGTGTTCACTCGCCCACTGTGAGTAACGACGCTATGGAAGAGCTCAAAGCCAATATTGTCTCGTCGGTGAGTGACATGCTGGATGCCCGTTTTGCCGTTATTGAGGAGAGGCTTTTGCCTGAAAGGGTAATTCGACCACCTCTGGCGTCAGACCGAAAAAGGCAGGCAACATCGGCTTTTCAGCCGCCCTCTGTAGCTCCTATGACCACGCCCCCTTTGATGACTCAGGGTACGGCGGTTGCCTCCTCACCTGTTGATGCTGCTGAAGCTGGTGCAGGCACCAGCTCCAGCCAATCTCACGTGGCTGCAGCATCGGACTGGGCAACAGTGGTAAAAAAGGGAGGGAAGAACAAGAATCTTAGTTCCCCCCCTATAGCTCCGACTGCTTCCTCCACCGCTAAGCCAAAACCGCCAAAGCTGGTTTCACCAAAAACTGCCGCAATAATGGTAACGCTACAACCAGAAGCAG
Source organism: Mycalesis mineus (assembly GCA_034621355.1). Taxonomy (NCBI): domain Eukaryota; kingdom Metazoa; phylum Arthropoda; class Insecta; order Lepidoptera; family Nymphalidae; genus Mycalesis; species Mycalesis mineus. The sequence continues at coordinate 14,252,780 of CM067902.1, forward strand.
CTGATAAAGGAATGACTTATGCCCAAGTTCTTGAGCGTGCTGAACAAAGCATTAATCTGCAAGAACTCGGCATTCGAGAGGGCATGAAAATCCGTCGTGCTGCTACTGGTGCAAGATTGCTGGAACTTCCCAAAGATCAAACTACAGAGCAGGCTGAATTACTTGCAAGCAAGCTGAGGACGGCTTTGAATGGCGTTGCCAACGTGGTGCGACCCACGCAGACTGCAACGCTCAGGGTTACAGGTCTTGACGACTCAGTCACCAAGGAGAAAGTGATCACCGCTGTTGCACGGGCCGGGAACTGTTGTCCCCAGATGATCAAAATAGGAGAAATGCAATATGGTATTAGGGGGATGGGCACTGTTGCCGTACATTGTCCCATCGAGGTAGCCAAAATACTATCCGATTCAGGGAGACTCCTGGTTGGCTGGAGTTCGGCTGAAGTACGCGTACTAGAGCAGCGACCTCTGCGCTGTTATAAGTGCCTTGAAATTGGACACACAAGACCTGTTTGTCCTTCCTCAGTGGACCGGGGTAATTTGTGTTTCCGCTGTGGAGGTGAAGGCCACAAATCTACACATTGCATACGCGAGATGCGATGCGCGGTGTGCACAGATGCGGGTCGGCCCGCAAATCATATTATGGGGGGGGGGGAAGAAATTGTAATCCTCCCCATTCGAAAGGAAAGGCCTTCGGAGTTCAAACCACTACGAATAATGAACGCCGTGAGACGCAGGAAAGAGCTGATATGTCATCATGAACCAGCAGCGACATATCAGCTTTATACAGTCGAACTTAAACCATTGTGCTGGAGCCCAGGATCTCTTGCTGCAGTCAGTATCACAATGGGAAATTGACGTAGCAGTGGCCTGCGAACCTTATTGTGTCCCACCTCAATCACAATGGGTGGGAGATCTAGATGGCTTAGTAGCAATTCTGACCAGGAGTAACTCCGATACCCCTCTGTTGGAAGTAGAAAAAGGCTCAGGCTATACGGTGGCTAAATGGGGAGAATATGTAATAATAGGGGCGTATTTTTCGCCCAACCGCACCCTGGCAGAATTTGAGATTTTCCTGGACTCTCTCAGAGAGGCTGTTGGTAGGCAAACGGGGGGAAAGGTGATTGTTGTCGGTGACCTGAATGCTAAATCACACGCGTGGGGGAGTTCTGTCACTGATGCAAGAGGGAGGGCTGTTCAGGACTGGGCCATTATCTCTGGTCTTTCTTTACTCAATAGAGGGTCGGCTTTTACTTGCGTGCGATGGCAGGGAGGGTCTGTTATAGACCTCTCCTTTGCTACAAGTACAGTCGCGGGTAATGTTGTTAACTGGAGGGTAGAAGAAGAGGTAGAAACTCTTTCGGATCATCTTTATATTAGATTCGAGATCTCTACCTCTCCGAGGATAGTCAACCCTCCTAGAAGACAAAGTCGGTTACCACGCTGGTGCATTAGCCATTTGGATCAAGAATTAGCCAAAGAAGCAGCTATTCTTCAGAGGTGGTCTACCCCAAACAACTACGCCGAGGCTAGCGGAGAACAGCTGGCAGATAGTTTATGTGGTGCCCTAACAGAGGTTTGCAACGCGTCAATGCCGAGAGCTCGGCGTCGGCCCCGCCGGCGTTGGGTATATTGGTGGTCGCCCGAAATAGCTGACCTCAGAGTAGCCTGCATTAGGGCCCGCAGAGAATACTTGAGATGCCGTCGGCGGAATGGGCTCGATCTAGACTTGGAAAACAGACTACGAAGTTCTTATTGTCAGGCGAAAAAGTCCCTACAATTAGCAATAAAGCAAGCAAAGGAACAAGCGCGGGAGGAGTTGCTGAGGACGCTTGACAGAGATCCATGGGGTCGACCCTATCGCTTTGCTCGCAATAAGCTTCATGCTCAGCCCACTCCAATTACTGAGACCATCAATCCTGATGTTCTACAACGAATTATAGGCGACCTGTTTCCTGAATCTCAGGGGCATATTCCCCCTGACATGGTCTTATCTTCTAGAAATGAACCAAGCCGCGATATTCCCCTTATCACTGAAGACGAGCTTAAAACCGCATCTGACCGATTGCGGACCAAAAAGACAGCACCAGGCCCTGATGGAATTCCGGGTTGGGTTGGGTTGGGTTGGGTTGGGTTGGGTTGGGTTGGGTTGGGTTGGGTTGGGTTGGGTTGGGTTGGGTTGGGTTGGGTTGGGTTGGGTTGGGTTGGGTTGGGTTGGGTTGGGTTGGGTTGGGTTGGGTTGGGTTGGGTTGGGTTGGGTTGGGTTGGGTTGGGTTGGGTTGGGTTGGGTTGGGTTGGGTTGGGTTGGGTTGGGTTGGGTTGGGTTGGGTTGGGTTGGGTTGGGTTGGGTTGGGTTGGGTTGGGTTGGGTTGGGTTGGGTTGGGTTGGGTTTTTTTTTTTTTTTTTTTTTTTTATCTATTGAACTCCACAGACATATCGTCCGTGCCTTTTTGTATGTATTCTTTAATGTTTTGAAAAAACGTTTCCATGTTACATATCGCTACTTAATATATACTATAAATCGCTACTTATGCTACTTGTACATCTTTTTGTTTGTGCAACTTTAATATAAATATACATAATTATCTTTATCTAAAAATATTATCTAGAATTATATTCTATGTGTTAATCTTATTTATATACACTTTTGTTTTCTTTTTAATTTTAATTTTTTTTTTTTATTTTTTTTTTTTTTTTGTTTTTTTTTTTTTTTTTGGATTTCTTTTTTTTTTTTTTCTTTCTTTTTTTCCGGTTTTATTTATTTATTTATTATTATTATTATTTTTTATATTATTATTATTATTATTTTTTTTTTTTTTTTTTTTTTTTTATATCTTATTACTCATATTGTTACAACACTAAAACATTATGACATTGTTATTATATATTATATTATTATACAGCTGGTATGTTTAGTGTCATGTTAACAACCTTTGTATCATTTTTCCCAATCGCCATCCTGGCATTGTAATCCCTGATGTTTGCTGCGGAAGCAGACATTGCCCTGGTGATGAATTGGGCGATAGCATCGCTATTGTCATCGGTAAAGTACGTGCAACTAACCGTGTGACGCGAGACTGCTACCACGGCATGGGAGACGCTCTCATGCAGCTGGATCTTTTTAGTTGCTGTTCTGACGATCAGCACCCTCTCAAATGTTGCTCCCTGGGCTTCATGAATGGTATTCACTCGCGAACCCTCACCTGATCCGTACCCTTCGGCTTTAAGGGTTTCCTTTTCACCTTGGGTATGGGTCAGGTATAAGGTGTTAGCTGAATCTTTCGGGATTTGCGAGCCTGAATACCTTCTCAGTTCCAGGGACCTTATTTGAGGTTTGGACGAGTATATGCCATTGTACACTTCACTCAGTGCATACGCGACGTCCATGGGGTTTCTGTGCGTGCATAACAGCTCTTGATTTATCCGCGCTACTTGGTTGGGACGGCAATATTGAAGTTTGAAAAGGTTGTTCCTGTCTATGAATGGCAGCTGATTTTTATCTCCAATCAAGAGGGTCTCACTGGCTCCTACCAGTTTGGTTGCCATGACGATGGCTCCGAAATGGTTCATGAGAGCCTCGTCAACGATGAGACGCGTGCATCTCGATCTCTCTGGCTCTGGAAGACCATTTACCAATACCGAAGCCATCGTCCGTACCTTGACTTTAGCATCCTTTCCTATAGTTGGAGTGAGCCTCTCTCTTAGGTCTTTGGCAGCTTCTATCGTTGTTGTTATGACAACGTCACCTACGGGATCGAAGTTCTTAATGATCCAAGTAGTTTTTCCGCATCCTGGAACTCCGTTCACCCATGTGAATTTAGGAACTGTCCAGTAATCCAAGGACTCGTTGTTTATCCCGGCAATGGTTTTGGCTCGCTCCAGAGTCTTCTCATTGAGCATTACTCTGGTGCATCTTGCCACCACTACTATCGGGGCGTCCTGCGGTACTTTGAACTGTTGAGTTGACGTTGCTGCAGTCTGTTTTGTGTCCTCTTCGATACGGTCAACGAAGCCGTACGTCGCACTGTAGGCAGCCATGTGGTCCCCTGATTCATCACCGATGATGTTCTTTTTGTTGTTGTTGTCATAGATCGCCGCCTCTGATTCCTCCAGCCTCACTTTTAAGAGACCTGTGTTGCCGAAGTGGTAAGCTTGCAGAATATCTTTGCAAGTTTTCAAGCTAACGACATGCTCTGCTTTAGTGATGGCTTGGAATTCCAGAAACGCGTTTATGATGTGATCCAATGGGCCACGTGGTTTCCTAAGCGCTGGAGGGTCAACCAGACCTTTGTCTGCCATGGTGTTTCTCAAGTCCTCTGTTACTTGTTTTGTTTTTGGTATTATCTGTGTAAATGTTTGCAGGGCCTTTTCTGCCCTTAATGTTTTGGCTGTGATCTTTGTTTGCTCTCTATCACCGGAAATGCTTTGTATGGCTGCAGAAAACTTGTTCACAGCGGTCTTGAATGAACTTTTGAACCGTTCTGCTGCAGCGGGAGATCTCGGTTGATTTTCCAGTGACCTTTTTTGTTGTAATCTCTCCGAACCGCTTGGTGCTTCAGGTGTTGTATTGTTATTATCAGGGACTGTGGTGAAATTGTGTTTGTTTGGTTTTAGAAAACTTAGGTCTTCACCTCTGTTTTCGTAAACCACTACCTCGTGTTTTGCTGAGGCCTCCAAACAACCAACGTAGTCGTCCACCGTGCCCTTTGCATAACCCACCGCCATTGCATCCACACTTATGCATTTCGGAGTAGCTATGTCTATTGTGCTGAGTTCCTTGAGAACTGTGCATGCCTGAGCAAACGGAGTTTCGAGATCGTTCCATTTGAATAGTACGATTTCCTTGTTTTTTGCTCGTACTATTCTGCAGTGCGTACCGGCCACTGCTGTCTCTGGCAATGCATCATACGTTCTCCTTCTCATAGTGATTCTGGAAGTGCTTCCATTTAGTAGGGCTGCCAGACCTGGTGAGATCACCACTCTACCCCTGGCATCCGCGTTACAGAAGCTCACCCCCAGTCTCTCTGTGTTGTTGTCCATGTAAAGGGCCACTCCGCGAAGCCTAATTCCCGGTTCACCTTGTCCCCCATAGTGTAGTAGCTGGATGATCGGTAAATGCCGAACTTCAACTGTGGGGCTGTTGGTAGTTTGTGTGACCGGTGAACGGCTCCTTACAGCGGAACTGAGATCTTGTCCGGTTTGAGGTAGAGAGCTGTTCCTTCTAGTAGCGATCCTAAAGACGGTTTCGAGGTACTTCGTGAAGTGTTCCCTTGTTTTAGGATCTGCTAGTAGAGTGTGTATGGTGTCGTGTGCTATGTTTTGATTTGTCTGGTTCTCAAGTTCCATCCGCAATGCCGCGAAACGTGGGCAGTCCAGAATGATGTGTTCAACAGTTTCTGTAGTGTCCTCGTCGCACTCACATCCTGGACTGTCTTTGAGCTTGAACCGGTGCAGGTATTGTCCTATTCCCCCGTGGCCAGTGAAGGCCTGACACAGAAGTGGAGTCATCCTAATCCTCCTTACTAAGCTGTAGGCTGGGCCTACTTCTGGAAAGAAGATTTTGGTGATCTGACCCGTTGCGGAGGTGTAGTATCTATCCTGCCACTTGCGAACTGTCTCCTCTCGTATTTTCCTCTTTACGTATGAGAGTGGGATTTTCGCATAGTGGGGGGATATGTTGCTGTTAATTGCTGCACTCTTAGCTAGTTCGTCCGCTCTTTCGTTCCCCGGCGTGCCGATGTGTGCTCTGATCCAGAACAGTCTTATTCTTGTGTTTTCATTTGTCGCCTTGGCTATGTTGTTTTTTATATGTCTGGGTTGGGTTGGGTTGGGTTGGGTTGGGTTGGGTTGGGTTGGGTTGGGTTGGGTTGGGTTGGGTTGGGTTGGGTTGGGTTGGGTTGGGTTGGGTTGGGTTGGGTTGGGTTGGGTTGGGTTGGGTTGGGTTGGGTTGGGTTGGGTTGGGTTGGGTTGGGTTGGGTTGGGTTGGGTTGGGTTGGGTTGGGTTGGGTTGGGTTAGGTTAGGTTAGGTTAGGTTTTTTTTTTTTTTTTTTTTTTATATATTTCTAAGTTCCTCTGACATAGGGGGTCAGAGCCGTTTTTCAGCGGGGTTTTTAAAATCTCTAGCCTCCTGAGTAATATTTAGTATGCCTTTATTTGAAAAATAAATTATGCCTTTTAATTTTTATCCATGTAGATATTAGTATTCTTATAATATTAATAGTACATTGGATCTTTATTATCAGGCTTTTATTTATTTTCTGCTTTTATTGTATTGCTGACTCTTTTTGCGTAAGTTTGAAATTTAGTTCTGGCGGTATTATTATTCATAATGTTTTTAATGTTTGTCTTATTTATTGTTACGTCTATGTCCATTTCTAGGTTATATCTTGCTGTGCCGAATCTCGGACACTCAGTCAAAAGGTGTATAGGCTCTTCTTTCATTTGGGGGTTACATTGGCAGGCTGGTGAATCCTTTAACTTAAATCTATGAAGGTATTCACCGAATCCACCATGGCCACTAAATATTTGTGTAAGTGTTGCGTCTATTTCGCTTTTGGTTACTATTTTATAAGCAGTCCTTACATCTGGGAAAAATATTTTTGTTGTGCTAGCTGTTGCTTCTTGGTCATATCTGTTTTGCCATTCCTGCAGTGTTCCGTCTCTTATTAATCTCTTAATTCCACATACAGGATATGAGCTATAGTTCGCAACAGTTTTGCTATTTAGCGCTGCCTCCTTAGCAAGGCTATCAGCGCGTTCATTCCCTATGAGACCTACGTGTGCTTTAACCCAATACAGCTGAATAGATCGTCGCTGAGCTCGCACTGCACTGATTCCCTTCTGAATACTTTTTGCCAATGGATGCGAGAGGTTTCCACTCTTTATCAAATCTAAAGCGGATCTGGAATCACTCAAGATCCAGGTTTCCCTTTCTTTGTTTTGCTCCACCCATTGGACAGCTCTATTTATGGCGCACAACTCCGCCTGGAAGACAGTGCAGTACGACTCCAGTTTTAGTTTAATAGACTTAATCTCCGAGCCTTTTCTCCAGACTGACACGGCTGCTCCCACTTTGCCTTCAATCTTGCTACCGTCTGTGTATATGAGGGTTTGATCAATTTCCCTGTCGTGGGCTTCCGATCGAAGGTTATCAAAGTGGGAATACTCAATTGGGTCATATCGAGCAGGGTGTGGCACGTGCTGTTCTAAATATTCCACCCGGATTTCTATGCTTGTGTCGTCTGGAAGTTGATGAAATACACCCCTTTTTGCTTCGTATAGAGAAGCCGCCTCTTGAACTCGGAGGTCAAGAGGCAATATTCCTGCAAGTATAGTGGCCGAGTTCAGCGATACAGTCCGATATGCTTTACAAATTTTTTGAGCAAAACCCCGCTGAATACAGTTAAGCTGCTTGCGCACGCCAAGTTTTCTGGTTGCTGGTGCCCAAGCACTAGCTGCATAGAGTACTATAGGTTCCACCACCGCCGTATATATTGTTTTTATAACTGGGGGGTGAAGACCCCAGCTAACTTTAGCAGCTCTACATAACTGCTTGTAGATGGCTTGCACTTTTCTACACGTGTTCGTAGCGTGCGAGTTAAAGGTAAGACTCTTGTCAATCGTTAGGCCTAATATTTTTATTTCATCTGAAAGCTCAATGTTTGTCCCCCCCATGTGCAAGATTGGAGAATCGTATTTTAGTTTTTTCGTTATTACCATGGCTTTGGTCTTATGTGGCGCGAAATTCAATTTGTTCCTAATTCCCCACTCCTGCACAAAGGTGAGAGCCGAGTTAGCTGTTCTCGAGACCTCCAGCCCAGTGTCGGCATCAAGGATGAGAATCACATCGTCTGCAAATGCTTGACAGTAGTGTCTTCTTGATTTTAGTCCTTTGAGCAGGGGGTCTAGCAATAGATTCCATAGAATAGGCCCTCCGATCGATCCTTGTACACATCCTTTAGAGGTATTTTTGACATGTTCTTCGCCGGCGAATCTCACCCTTACTCTGCGTTCTTGAAGATAGCTATCTATGACCTTCCTAATATTTCCAGGACACTTTTCCTCAGCCAGTCTGAGCTTTATAATGGGCCACCAGGCATTGTCGAAGGCGCCCTCTATGTCAAGAGATATCACAGTGATAACTTTTTTAGCTTTCAGTTTTGCTTTAATATGACTCATCAAGACATAGAGTGCATCCTCAGTGCTCTTTTGTGGCATAAAGCCGTACTGACAAGTACTAATACCTGGTAATATGTGCCATTTTATTCTATTTATTAGCATTTTTTCTAGGATTTTACCTAGAACCGGAAGGAGTCCAATTGGTCGGTATGCTTTGGGAATTGTGTAATCCTCCTTTCCGGGTTTTCTTAGCACTACGACCGTTGCTTCCTTCCATGTTTTAGGAAATGCTCCGAGCTGCAGACATTTATTCGTGAGGGTGAGAAATGTCTCGGGATCCTGTTTGATTGCATTCAGGCAGATGTCTGGAGTAAGCCCATCCGCACCTGGGGCCTTTTTAGGGTTAAAGCTCTTAGCAGCACCAAGAAGCTCAAGTATGGTGAAGGGTGGATCAGGATTTTCTTCTTGTTCCCAATTATTTACTTTTTGTGCTGCTTCTCTCATCTGCCTGTGGTCTACATTATCATCAACTGTAGTATCTCCGGGATAGAAAGTTTCCGCGAGCCATTCTGCCGATTCCTTTGGACTAAGAATCTTACCTTTTTTCATAAGCGGTAGATCTTCCACCCTTTTTGCTGTCCTACTCAGTACTCTATAAATTCCCTCCCAGAGTCCTTCTCTGTCCTGTCTTTCACAGAACTCTTTCCAGCTAGTGATCTGGGCTTTTTTGACTGATATTTCATACTTGTTTTTTATTTCCAGGTATTCGTCAACAACCTTGGCTCTTCTGACTGATGCGGCGCACCGTATTCGACGTTTCTTAGTGAGGACTTCTTTCTTCAGCGCGGCGAGTTCTTCATTCCACCAAGGTAAGTTAAGTTTTTCATTACTTTTCTTTTTTGGAATAGTTTGTGTGCATGCTTTTATGATAGTGTTTGTGTAATTTTCTATTTTATTATTTAATTCTATTTCGTCACTAATTTTATCTATTTCTGTTTTGTTCAAATTCGCTTCGGCCATAAATTGAGCGAGTTTCTCATGAAATTCGTTCCAATTTGCCTTTTTTGTGTTAAAAATTCTTGTAGTTCTACTTATTGTTATGCCTCTATCTTTTTTAAGTCTAATTTTAAATTTTAGTGTGTTATGATCTGAACTCGTTACACTGTCGTCCACCTCCCAGTCGTCCACATGTGGTAGCATTTCAATAGAGCAGGTTGTTATATCAATACAGCTAGAGTACACTTTATTGCCCCTGGTAGTGTCATAGGTTGGAGTATGACCCTGGTTAAGTATCTGTAAATCCAGTTCGTCGAGTGCGCGGGCCGTAATTTCCCCCCTTCTGTCAGTAAATGTACTTCCCCACCAGGTGTTTTTTGCATTTGCATCACCGCCCACTATGATGTAACGTGTTCCAAGTCGGTCCGCAGCCTTTCTAAGATGTTCCAAGTACGGGTCGATGGGTTCAGTCGGTTCTAAGTAAAAAGATATTACTCCCATCTCCCAGGCGCTCGTTTTAATTTTTACCGCTATTACATTACTTGTGGTGATTTCTAAGTTTGGTGTTACTATCAAATCTTTGTCAAACACAGCGATTGCGGCCTTGACTACTTTGCCTTCTCCCGTGTAGGCATTTTGATAGATGCGTACTCCCGTGTAGTCTCGCATCTTACCAATACCACCCACATATGGCTCCTGTAGCAACGCGAAGGCTACCTTTCTCTTTTCAGCTTCGAGCATTATTTCCATAGTAGCAAGTTCCTTGCGCTGTAGGTTTGCTTGAAACACCTGGTAGGAGTTTATACCGCCCGGACTGTCTGCAATTAAAGTTCTGCCCTGGACAACTTTAGCAGTAGGCTATTGTCGCTCTGGCTATAGTTTCCCACTTTCTTTGCACTGCGCATTCCGGGGAAAATGCGTTGTGGTTTGTCGTAATTATTCCAGCTCGTTTGCAGTTGCAACAGGAGGGTTCATCCCCAGCAAGCCATTTGGGACACTCTGCTTTCAGGTGCTCTTCTCCACAATGACTACATTTAGCAAGCGACTCCTTACAGAACTTTCTGGAATGTCCATAGCCTAGGCACATCGTACACTGTATGAGCGGGGATTGATCTTCCACTCTTACCTTTTGCAGGTCAATGTGCACTGCGCCGGTTGTTGTCATGCATGTCCAGATTTTGGGGGATACTCTCAGAACTATATGGCAAGTGAGAGGATTTCTAGTCTTTTTTCTATATCTAACTTCCATTCTGTAGTCTTCCTCACACAGATCTTTCAGTATACCCCGGTTCTGATTTTTTAATGCTTTAAGAACGTCTTCATCGGTGTTGTAGTTAAGGACGTTTTTCAAAATTACCAGTGGGTCTTTATTTTGAATTTCTTCTATTGAGAGTTGGTCACTTGCTTTTCTTAATCTGTTGACGAGTTTTTCTCTCTCTTCCTTCGTTCCGCACCCTACAATAACCTTCCTGTCTTTTGCCTTCCTAACTTTATCTACTTTAACGTCTCCATCCCTTGCGTTAATGGCTACTCTTACTTTATTTAGTACCTCCTCGCCGGTTTCTTCCGTATTTTTGGATGTAACTATTACAGAATGCAAGACGGCTGGCTCAGTGGGCCGTATCCTTGCCACACCTGCCGCCACATTTGCATATGTTTTAGTTATATCCTGCATCTTCTGCCATTTTTCTAGTTGGACCTTCAAGTTTGTCATTTTTTCAGTGTTTTCCTTAATGAGGTTGCTGTGTTCTTCCAGCTTTCTGACTAATTCTATATCCACTCCTTTCTGTTTTCCTTCTGGAACCTCTTGGAATTCCCTTCTTTCAGCCTCGTCAATGCTCACCAATGAAGAAGGGTGGAGCTTCGTTGTGTCGGCCTCCTTTACTAATTGATAAAGTCTTTCGACAGCTTGAATTACCTCCAGTTTTATTTCCGTCTTCAGGTTTCTAGAGTTATTAATTTGAAGCTTGGCCTTTAGCCTTTAGCCTCCATTATTCGGGGTGATAGTCGCTGGGAGGCTGTAGTACCTGAGCTGGCCGCGGCTGAGGATGACTTTGCTTTTTGTGAAGCCGGTTTTTCACGGTTTGATGTTTTTGCTGTCACTTTTCCTGTCGAGACCGGAGAGCTAGATCTAGATGCAGAGCGCCTCTTTTCCCACTCTCCTACGCTTTTCCTAACAGCTGCCTGCCTGCTTTGCGTCAGTATTTGCGAACTGTTTATCGCCGCAGGGTGAGCTTCCTGTGTCAGCGTCACCGGGCAATTGGCTTCTTCTGTCACAGGTAACCCAATCTGAGACCTTTGGGTTCCTGCGCATGTCTGGGTTTCCTTGGCATCGTGGGACACCTGGGTCGCTAGAAGGCTGTCTTCATCTTCCGACGGAGGGGTTCTAGTAGGCGTTCTGCGACTTCGGGGGGCTTTAGCGGGGGTCCTTAGTCCGAACATGGTGCTGGGGCGCAACGAGCCGTTTGGATTTGGAGGTGTATAAAGTGTAAAGCGGTTGTTGAGAAGTATATAGGTAAAAGGGTGTAAAGGGCCACTTAAGTTGGAAGGAATAAATAAACAATTATTTAAAACTAGAACAACAATATAAATAAACAAGTTGGTTGGGAGGTGTAAATTTCTCCCACCGTCAATAAATACAAGTAACTTATTAAAGCTAAATTTAAAAACTAACCTAGTAATTAAAATACTTAAACTATAGTTGGAGGTGTAAAGGCCTTCCAACAGTCAACAATGGTTAAGACTAGGGTCGCTGGGAGGTGTAAAAGCCCCCCAACGGTCAATGGTAGTTTATCGGAAAGTGTAAGGAGCTTTCCGATAGAAAAATTTTGAAGGCCGGCTCTCCCTACGGTACTGCCGAATGCCTCCAGACCTTTGGTCAACGTTAAAGGGTGGGCGGGTGGGCCAGGGTGGAATTTGTCCAACAGTCGAGGTATCTCCTGTGATAAGTTCTACACGCGCACAAGTTTCTGTCTGCCGCCGCCGCCGCTCCCGCTGCTGACCTCGCCGCGCTGAATAAGCACGGCTCGAGGAGGCACGCTGGTCGAGCCCGCGTCTGCCGCCCGCACAAACAACTGCGCCGCGATCCTTCGCACCTTTCATTATGAAAGGTATCCGAAGGATCACCACTCCACTTGCCTTCGCCCGTCCATTCGGTAGGCCGACCCTACTGCTCCCGCTCGCGGGCTCCTAAGCTGGGCTTCCCGTCTGGGTCCCACCCGGCTGGGTCGCACGCGCCGAGGGAGTACTGGGTCGTACCCTACGCCAGGGCAACAAAGACAGCGTATCACCTGTCCCTGTCGCACCGACAGGATGTCGGAGGGGAGCCCCCCCCGAAACCCCCGCCACCGCCGTGGCCGCGCAGGCCAGCAACGGGCGATTGTCGCCCGTAATTTATTTACGGGTGAAATCGTGCCCGTGACTGGGCCTACCACCATCGCACCGCCGCCACCGAGGAGCAACACCCCGGAACGCGCCGTTGCCCCGCCCAACGATCCACCCCGCAGTCCCGGCCAGTCGGACATGGCCGGCAGCGCAAGCGTTATCGTATCCGCCGTAGTTGAACCTACGGTCGGAACAGATAACGCTAAGCGCGCCAGGCCCGACTACTCGTCGGGATCTTCGTCGGGCCAGGAGGATAAAAGGCTGAAGATGAGCAGCCGCATCGCGCAGCTCTCTCCGGCCTCCTCACCGGCCCAGTGCAGGAGGACTACACCGTCGTCCTCATCATCATCCAGCGGATCCTCGGACAGCTCGTCCGAGGACAACAATGAAACGAGCGACGACGAACAAGTCGCTCGTAGCTCGCCGACGCGCCGCGCCTCCCCGCGCAGCACCCCCGCTGCCCCGCGCAGCGACCCCGCGCCCGCCACCGCGCCCGCCGCCCGCGCGGAAGCGACGTGTTTCACCGCGCCGACCTCCCCGGCCCCGCCTACCTCTCCGCCCGACGACACTCAGTCGACAAGCTACGCGGGACTAGCGTCGCCGGCCCGCGTGCACACACCGATGGAGGTGTCGCGGCCCAACTCGCCGCAGCCCTCCACGTCGTACGCCGGAGCCGCCGCGTCGCCGGCAGCGCCGCGCGCGCCGCGCGCGACGCCTCCGCCCAGCCAAGCCGCACCGACCGCCGCCGCATCCGACGCCGCACGACCGCCGCGATCCGCTTATCCGCCGATTGTAGTGGACTGTCTGCCTAACTGGACGGTCCACTTCGAGGCCATTAAGCGGATCCTCGGCCACGCACCCAACGCACGACCACTTGGGAAGGGAGTACGCTTCCTTCCCAAGACAGAGCAGGAATTCCGGGCCGTACAGAGGTACATGGTCGGAGCCTCTAGCCGGGACAAAACACTGTCCTGGCACTGTTACTGCCCGGACCAGGAGCGTCCAACTAAGGTAGCCATTCGTGGTCTACCTTACGATACACCAATTGAAGACGTCGTGGCGGGTCTCCGAAGCCTGGGCTTCCCGGCGGAGAGCGCCAGAGCCATCCCACCTCCGAAAGGAATGCACGGGTGCACCTACTTCGTGGCCCTCGCGCACATGACCACGGAGGAGCTACAGAAGCTGTACAATACCAGCGAACTGTTAGCGATGCCGTGCGTCACTATCGAGGCGTGGCGCGGAAGGAAAAGGCCGCCGCAGTGTCATAGATGCCAGGCATTTGGACACGCGTCGGCCAATTGCTTCCGCCCGATGCGCTGCGTGCGCTGCGCCGGCGAGCACGCCGTGCGCGACTGCCCACGACCGCGCGACGCTGCACCCACCTGCGCTAACTGCAAAAAGAACCACCTTGCAAGTGATATACACTGCAAGGTGATGAAGAAGGAAGCCAGGAAACGGGGAATCACAATCCCCGCTCCGCGTCCCCGAGCTCCGCAACAGCAGCAAGGACGCCGCGAGCCGGGGACCGCACCTCAGCCGTCCCAGTCCCAGCCGCACACATCACAACCGCAACAACCGCAGGCGCGCCCGGCGCAGCCGCGCCCGGCGCAAGCGCGCCCGGCGCAGGCGCGCGCGGCGCCACCGTCGACGCAGGCGCCGCCACCGACGCAAGCACCGCCGCCAGCACCAACGACGAATTTAAACCCGCCGGCAAACCCGCCAACCGAGCGGGGCCAAGCGCTGCGAAAGAAGCGGCGCAGGAGAGGCGCGCCCGCACCTACAGAAGCTCCGACTGCGGCCTCAACACCGAGGCCCAGCGGAGCTCAACAGGAGACGGCTGCGCCGACGGCCCCGGCGAGCGCTACCACCTCTACCACGCATCAACCTCAGCCCCAGCCGCCAACTACGAGTACAGCGGGGCCGCCACCACCCAAACCACAGCGCCCACCCAACGCGAGGCGCAGGGAGGACCCAACCGCCACACAGCCGACCGACTCTACCACGTCGGCCGCCCATCAGCCCGCCACCGATACAGCCACCCAGGGGGAAGCGCGTACCAACCCGGACCTCACGGTCATAGTCCGGGTTGTGGTGGAGGCGCTGATGGCCGGACTAACGGTGTACCTCCAAGGCCAGGGACCAGTGGCGGCCATTCAAGCCGGGATGGCCGCTCTACTACAGCACCTTTCTCACTAAGGGTGCTGTACTGGAACCCGGGCGGCATAAGAGGCCACATAAAGGACCTGACCATACTCGCCCAGTCGCAGGATGTACACGTCATCCTCCTGGGCGAGACCAAATTACTGCCGACCATAGAGCTCCGAGTCCCCAACTTCTTCGTGTACCGTCGCGACGAGGTCTCCGACCGCGGGTATGCCTACCGAGGCACTGCCGCGCTGGTTCGGAGAGACCTAGTACATGAGGAAATGGACCACACACCGTACCAATCGATGCGTACGACTGGTGTGAGGGTCCAAGCTGGGGACGAAGAACTTCTGCTCTACGCCGCCTACAAGCCGCCAAACGAGACCTTCTGCAGCACTGACGTCCAGACCATCCTTGAGTCGCAGCGCCCTACACTGATCGTTGGAGACCTTAACGCGAAGCACCAAGCCTGGGGCTCGCGCGTCTCCAACCCGGCAGGAAGGGCACTCCTCGAGGACAGCGAGGAGCGCAACTACGGGGTGTTGGGCCCAACGGCGCCAACCAACATCCCGTCCAACCCGCGCAACAAACCTGACGTCCTGGACATCGTGCTGCACCACCGGATCAGACAACCCATCAGTGTTGAGACTCTCTACGATCTCAACACTGAACACCTGCCCATACTTGTCACGCTCAACCTCCGGCACGACTGCACTATACCGAGACCTCCCAGGCTATCAACAGACTGGGAGAGGTACGCAGCCGCGCTGTCGAAGCTTGAGCTTAGAGGTACCCTATCCACACCGCAGGAAGTCGAGCAGGCAGCGGAGACCTTGACGGCAGCCATAAAGACCGCCAAGGACGCAGCCACCTCGACCAATCGGCCAACCGGTCGACGGGACCTCCTACCAAGCTCGCTTCGGGACATGCTGAGGAAGAAACGCGCTCTACGTCAACTGTGGGCGCGTTCTCGCTGTCCGAGTGTAAAGCGTGACATACTTCGTCTTGCAGAGAAGATCAAGCAAGTTCTCGAGACCCATGCCGCCGACGACTGGGACAAACAAGTCGACGCGGCATCGGAGTCCGAGACAACGCTCTACCACCTCTGCAAGACACTCACCGGACCGACATCACCCGTCTACCCACTGCTAGATAGCGAGGGTAGGCGAAGGTACTCCGCCAAGGATCGAGCGGAAATCCTGGCGGAGTACATGGAAACTCAATTTACCCCCAACCCACCGGCCGTAGACGACGTAACGGTGACCAGCCACATCGCGGCGATCGAGGAGAAGATCCGAAATTTCCTGTCGACCCCACCTCCACCGCTCCGGGGAGAAGACTTCATCTCCCCGTCAGAGCTGAGGAAAGCCGTCCTCCTCCTACCCAAGAGGAAGGCGGCGGGATACGACGGGATACCGATCGCCGCTCTACAGCAGCTGCCCCGAAGAGGTCTAGTAGCTCTTACGAGACTCTTCAACGGGGTACTCCGCACAGGACATTTCCCGGGGATTTGGAAGATGGGGAAGGTGATCACCATCCCCAAACCGGGCAAGGACCGCCGACTCCCGGGAAGCTACCGCCCGATAACGTTACTACCGCACATCGCCAAGCTGTTTGAGCGTCTGCTGCTGCGAAGGATGTCGCCCCACATCCAACTGCGCGACGAGCAGTTCGGCTTTCGCAGCAGCCACTCTACGACGCTCCAGCTGGCACGAGGACTCCACTACATCGCCAGTGAGATGAACGACGGGTACTGCACCGTCGGGGTCTTTCTCGACATAGAGAAGGCCTTCGATCGTGTGTGGCACTCCGGACTCCTGGCGAAGCTCCTCCAAAATACCACCTTGCCACCAGCGCTTGTGCGGCTAGTGGCGTCCTTCCTGGAGGGCAGGTCCTTCCACATCTCCGTGGAGGGTGCGGAGTCCCAGCCGCGCCCAATTCGTGCAGGAGTACCCCAAGGCAGCTGCTTGTCACCGTGCCTATACGCCGTCTACACTAACGACATCCCTACCCTCGCCGGACACCTGTTCGAGGGGGAGGAAGACGTGCTGTTGTCGCTTTTTGCTGATGACAGCGCGTACATCGCGTCGTCATACCATAAGCTCGTCGCCATCAGAAAGATGCAACGCCTTCTCGACCTGCTACCCAATTGGCTGGACAAATGGCGCATGGCCGTCAACGTGGGGAAGACGGCCGCCATATTGTTCGGCAATTGGAGGCCAGAGGGTCAACTTAGACTACGGGATCAGGACTTAGGATGGCAGACCTCAGTCAAATACCTTGGGTGCCACATCGATGCCAGACTGACAATGATCCACACGGTGAATCACGCCGTGTGTCAGTCTACGGCGGCCAAATCGATGTTGCACCAAGTCTTGACTTCAAGACTACCACTGAGGACCAAGCTGCGGATCATCAGCACCTACGTCCGATCCCGGTTGACCTACGCGGCTCCCGCCTGGTACGCTCTTTGTTCAGCGTCCCAGAAGAGGCGGCTGCAGGTCGTGCAGAACAAGTGTCTGCGCCTCGCCACTGGAGCTCCGAGGTACGTCAGAAATGACGTACTTCACCGGGACACCCGAACGCCCACCGTGGAGGAATTCGTCCGAGGCCTGACGCGCCGCATGTTTGCGCGCGCGGACAACGGGCCGGACACGCACCTCCGCGGAATCGCCCCACATTGCGAACGGCCATCTCAAGGGCGTTCATTTCCTCTGCCCCGCGAGCTCCTCCTGGCCAACCCTGCAGGCGCAGGCACAGAAGGCGAAGACGAGCCAGACGACGCACCCACCGGACTTGACACCGTCCCGACGCAGGATTGCGACCATTTCGCGTCGCAAACCGCTCGGGACCCCCCTACCCTGACTTACACCGCCCCGCAGCAGGATAGTGGTGACTCATATCACCACGGTCCGCGCGGGGCCATCCCGGATTGACTCTATCCGGACTCTACATTGGACCCATAGGCTGAAAAGCCTCAGCCCCGAAAGGGGCTGGAATATTTACCGGAGGAGACAAGTTCCCCCGCGCCCGACCCGGGTAATGAGCCTAGCTCG